>CATKUP010000406.1:0-221000 GCA_949786385.1 Onychomys leucogaster
TCTGGGCACACTCAGATTTCCTACTGTATTAGAGATTCTAGAAAGCAAGAGCGTGCTTCTCGCTCTAAAGCAGAGTGTGATCCATGGATGAGAACTATGCTGTGTGTTTCACTTCAGAAATGGAGTTAAATCCCAGGCTCTGAATCATCCTACAAGCAAGACTTCGTTTCAGGTAAGTCCAGTCACTTTTCTGCTCAAACGAACTACAAAGTTCACAAAGCTCACACGTTTCTCATCTTAAATGACAAGCATTGGATGTTAGAGGACAAGTGCATTGTATCAGTTTCAGAATCAGAGTTCGACTAGATATGGTCCATATGTGTAGGAAACACCCTTCTTTTGTTCTGGGCACACTCAGATTTCCTGCTGTCTTAGAGACTCTAGGAAGCAAGAGTATGCTTCTTGTTCTAACGCAGTGTGTGATCAATGCATGAGACAATGCTGTGTGTTTAACTTCAGAAATGGAGTTAAATCCCAGGCTTTGAGTCTTCCTACAAGCAAGAATTCGTTTCAGGTAAGGGCAGTCAGTTTTCTGCTCAAACGAACGACATCGTTCACGAAGCTCACACGTTTCTCATCTTAACTGACAAGCATTGGATGTTAGAGGGTCAGTGCTTTGTATCAGTTTCAGAAGCAGGTTTGGACTACATATGGTCCATATGTGTAGGAAACACCGATCTTTTGTTCTGGGCACACTCACGTTTCCTGCTGTCTTAGAGAATCTAGAAAGCAAGAGCGTGCTTCTCGCTCTAAAACAGAGTGTGATCCATGGATGAGACTATGCTGTGTGTTTCACTTCAGAAATTTAGTTAAATCCCATGCTCTGTGTCTTCCTACAACCAAGACTACAATTCAGGTAAGGGCAGTAACTTTTCTGCTCAAAGGAACTACATCATTCACGAAGCTCACACGTTTCTCATCTTAACTGACAAGCGTTGGATGTTAGAGGGTCAGTGCTTTGTATCAGTTTCAGAAGCAGATTTGGACTACATATAGTCCATATGTTTAGGAAACACCGTTCTTTTGTCCTGGGCACACTCAGATTTCCAGCTGTATTAGAGACTCTAGAAAGCTAGAGTGTGCTTCTTGCTCTAAAGCAGTGTGTGATCCATGGATGAGAACTATGCTGTGTGTTTGCCTTCAGAAATGGAGTTAAATCCCAGGCTCTGTGTCTTCCTACAAGCAAGACTTCGTTTTAGGTAAGAGCAGTCACTTCTCTGCTCAAACGAACTACATCGTTCACTGAGCTCACACGTTTCTCAACTTAACAGACAAGCATTGGATGTTAGAGGACCAGTGCTTTGTATCAGTTTCAGAAGCAGAGTTGGACTATATAATGTCCGTATGTGTAGGAAACACCGTTCTTTTGTTCTCAGCACACTCACATTTCCTGCTGTCTTAGAGAGTCTAGAAAGCAAGAGCGTGCTTCTATTCTAAAGCAGAGTGTGATCAATGGATGATTACACTGCTGTGTGTTTCCCTTCAGAAATGGAGTTAAATCCCAGGCTCTGTGTGTTCTTACAAGCAAGACATCGTTTCAGGTAAGGGCAGTCAGTTTTCTGCTCAAACGAACTACATCGTTCACGAAGCTCACACGTTTCTCATCTTAATTGACAAGCATTGGATGTTAGAGGACCAGTGCATTCTATCTGTTTCAGATGAAGATTTGGACTACATATACTCCGTATGTGTAGGAAACACCGTTCTTTTGTTCTGGGAACACTCAGATTTCCTGCTGTATTAGAGATTCTAGAAAGCAAGAGCGTGCTTCTCGCTCTAAAGCAGAGTGTGATCCATGGATGAGAACTATGCTGTGTGTTTCACTTCAGAAATGGAGTTAAATCCCAGGCTCTGAATCTTCCTACAAGCAAGACTTCGTTTCAGGCAAGTCCAGTCACTTTTCTGCTCAAATGAACTACAAAGTTCACAAAGCTCACACGTTTCTCATCTTAACTGACAAGCATTGGATGTTAGAGGACCAGTGCATTGTATCAGTTTCAGAATCAGAGTTCGACTAGATATGGTCCATATGTGTAGGTAACACCCTTCTTTTGTTCTGGGCACACTCAGATTTCCTGCTGTCTTAGAGACTCTAGGAAGCAAGAGTATGCTTCTTGTTCTAACGCAGAGTGTGATCAATGGATGAGAACACTGCTGTGTGTTTTACTTCAGAAATGGAGTTAAATCCCAGGCTCTGAGTCTTCCTACAAGCAAGACTTCGTTTCAGGTAAGGGCAGTCAGTTTTCTGCTCAAACGAACTACATCGTTCACGAAGCTCACACGTTTCTCATCTTAACTGACAAGCATTGGATGTTAGAGTGTCAGGGCTTTGTATCAGTTTCAGAAGCAGATTTGGACTACATATAGTCCATATGTGTAGGAAACACCGTTCTTTTGTCCTGGGCACACTCAGATTTCCTGCTGTATTAGAGACTCTAGAAAGCTGGAGTGTGCTTCTTGCTCTAAAGCAGAGTGTGATCCATGGATGAGAACTATGCTGTGTGTTTGCCTTCAGAAATGGAGTTAAATCCCAGGCTCTGTGTCTTCCTGCAAGCAAGACTTCGTTTCAGGTAAGAGCAGTCACTTCTCTGCTCAAACGAACTACATCGTTCACTGAGCTCACATGTTTCTCAACTTAACAGACAAGCATTGGATGTTAGAGGACCAGTGCTTTGTATCAGTTTCAGAAGCAGAGTTGGTCTAGATATGGTCTGTATGTGTAGGAAACACCGTTCTTTTGTTCTCAGCAAACTCACGTTTCCTGCTCTCTTAGATACTCTAGAAAGCAAGATCGTGCTTCTTGTTCTAAAGCAGAGTGTGATCAATGGATGAGAACACTGCTATGTGTTTCACTTCAGAAATGGAGTAAAATCCCAGGCTCTGAGTCTTCCTACAAGAAAGACTTCGTTTCAGGTAAGGACAGTCACTTTTTTGCTCAAACGAACTACATCTTTCACGAAGCTCACACGTTTCTCAACTTAACTGACAAGCATTGGATGTTAGAGGACCAGTGCATTGTATCAGTATCAGAAGAAGATTTGGACTACATATAGTCCGTATGTGTAGGAAACACCGTTCTTTTGTTCTGGGCACACTCAGATTACCTGCTGTATTAGAGACTCTAGAAAGCTAGAGTGTGCTTCTCGCTCTAAAACAGAGTATGATCCATGGATGAGAACTATACTGTGTGTTTCCCTTCAGAAATGGACTTAAATCCCAAGCTCTGTGTCTTCCTACAAGCAAGAATTCGTTTCAGGTAAGGGCAGTCAGTTTTCTGCTCAAACGAACGACATCGTTCACGAAGCTCACACGTTTCTCATCTTAACTGACAAGCATTGGATGTTAGAGGGTCAGTGCTTTGTATCAGTTTCAGAAGCAGGTTTGGACTACATATGGTCCATATGTGTAGGAAACACCGATCTTTTGTTCTGGGCACACTCACGTTTCCTGCTGTCTTAGAGAATCTAGAAAGCAAGAGCGTGCTTCTCGCTCTAAAACAGAGTGTGATCCATGGATGAGACTATGCTGTGTGTTTCACTTCAGAAATTTAGTTAAATCCCATGCTCTGTGTCTTCCTACAACCAAGACTACAATTCAGGTAAGGGCAGTAACTTTTCTGCTCAAAGGAACTACATCATTCACGAAGCTCACACGTTTCTCATCTTAACTGACAAACATTGGATGTTAGAGGGTCAGTGCTTTGTATCAGTTTCAGAAGCAGATTTGGACTACATATAGTCCATATGTTTAGGAAACACCGTTCTTTTGTCCTGGGCACACTCAGATTTCCTGCTGTATTAGAGACTCTAGAAAGCTAGAGTGTGCTTCTTGCTCTAAAGCAGTGTGTGATCCATGGATGAGAACTATGCTGTGTGTTTGCCTTCAGAAATGGAGTTAAATCCCAGGCTCTGTGTCTTCCTACAAGCAAGACTTCGTTTCAGGTAAGAGCAGTCACTTCTCTGCTCAAACGAACTACATCGTTCACTGAGCTCACACGTTTCTCAACTTAACAGACAAGCATTGGATGTTAGAGGACCAGTGCTTTGTATCAGTTTCAGAAGCAGAGTTGGACTATATAATGTCCGTATGTGTAGGAAACACCGTTCTTTTGTTCTCAGCACACTCACATTTCCTGCTGTCTTAGAGAGTCTAGAAAGCAAGAGCGTGCTTCTATTCTAAAGCAGAGTGTGATCAATGGATGATTACACTGCTGTGTGTTTCCCTTCAGAAATGGAGTTAAATCCCAGGCTCTGTGTGTTCTTACAAGCAAGACATCGTTTCAGGTAAGGGCAGTCAGTTTTCTGCTCAAACGAACTACATCGTTCACGAAGCTCACACGTTTCTCATCTTAATTGACAAGCATTGGATGTTAGAGGACCAGTGCATTCTATCTGTTTCAGATGAAGATTTGGACTACATATACTCCGTATGTGTAGGAAACACCGTTCTTTTGTTCTGGGAACACTCAGATTTCCTGCTGTATTAGAGATTCTAGAAAGCAAGAGCGTGCTTCTCGCTCTAAAGCAGAGTGTGATCCATGGATGAGAACTATGCTGTGTGTTTCACTTCAGAAATGGAGTTAAATCCCAGGCTCTGAATCTTCCTACAAGCAAGACTTCGTTTCAGGCAAGTCCAGTCACTTTTCTGCTCAAATGAACTACAAAGTTCACAAAGCTCACACGTTTCTCATCTTAACTGACAAGCATTGGATGTTAGAGGACCAGTGCATTGTATCAGTTTCAGAATCAGAGTTCGACTAGATATGGTCCATATGTGTAGGTAACACCCTTCTTTTGTTCTGGGCACACTCAGATTTCCTGCTGTCTTAGAGACTCTAGGAAGCAAGAGTATGCTTCTTGTTCTAACGCAGAGTGTGATCAATGGATGAGAACACTGCTGTGTGTTTTACTTCAGAAATGGAGTTAAATCCCAGGCTCTGAGTCTTCCTACAAGCAAGACTTCGTTTCAGGTAAGGGCAGTCAGTTTTCTGCTCAAACGAACTACATCGTTCACGAAGCTCACACGTTTCTCATCTTAACTGACAAGCATTGGATGTTAGAGTGTCAGGGCTTTGTATCAGTTTCAGAAGCAGATTTGGACTACATATAGTCCATATGTGTAGGAAACACCGTTCTTTTGTCCTGGGCACACTCAGATTTCCTGCTGTATTAGAGACTCTAGAAAGCTGGAGTGTGCTTCTTGCTCTAAAGCAGAGTGTGATCCATGGATGAGAACTATGCTGTGTGTTTGCCTTCAGAAATGGAGTTAAATCCCAGGCTCTGTGTCTTCCTGCAAGCAAGACTTCGTTTCAGGTAAGAGCAGTCACTTCTCTGCTCAAACGAACTACATCGTTCACTGAGCTCACATGTTTCTCAACTTAACAGACAAGCATTGGATGTTAGAGGACCAGTGCTTTGTATCAGTTTCAGAAGCAGAGTTGGTCTAGATATGGTCTGTATGTGTAGGAAACACCGTTCTTTTGTTCTCAGCAAACTCACGTTTCCTGCTCTCTTAGATACTCTAGAAAGCAAGATCGTGCTTCTTGTTCTAAAGCAGAGTGTGATCAATGGATGAGAACACTGCTATGTGTTTCACTTCAGAAATGGAGTAAAATCCCAGGCTCTGAGTCTTCCTACAAGAAAGACTTCGTTTCAGGTAAGGACAGTCACTTTTTTGCTCAAACGAACTACATCTTTCACGAAGCTCACACGTTTCTCAACTTAACTGACAAGCATTGGATGTTAGAGGACCAGTGCATTGTATCAGTATCAGAAGAAGATTTGGACTACATATAGTCCGTATGTGTAGGAAACACCGTTCTTTTGTTCTGGGCACACTCAGATTACCTGCTGTATTAGAGACTCTAGAAAGCTAGAGTGTGCTTCTCGCTCTAAAACAGAGTATGATCCATGGATAAGAACTATACTGTGTGTTTCCCTTCAGAAATGGACTTAAATCCCAAGCTCTGTGTCTTACTACAAGCAAGACTTCGTTTCAGGTAAGGGCAGTCACTTTTCAGCTCAAACGAACGACATCATTCACTGAGCTCACAAGTTTCTCATCTTAACTGACAAGCATTGGATGTTAGAGGACCAGTGCTTTGTATCAGTTTCAGAAGCAGAGTTGGTCTAGATATGGTCTGTATGTGTAGGAAACACCGTTCTTTTGTTCTCAGCAAACTCACGTTTCCTGCTGTCTTAGAGACTCTAGAAAGCAAATTCGTGCTTCTTGTTCTAAAGCAGAGTGTGATCAATGGATGAGAACTATGCTGTGTGTTTCACTTCAGAAATGGAGTTAAATCCCATGCTCTGAGTCTTCCTACAAGCAAGACTTAGTTTCAGGTAAGGGCAGTCAGTTTTCTGCTCAAACGAACTACATCGTTCACGAAGCTCACACATTTCTCATCTTAATTGACAAGCATTGGATGTTAGAGGACCAGTGCATTCTATCTGTTTCAGATGAAAATTTGGACTACATATACTCCGTATGTGTAGGAAACACCATTCTTTTGTTCTGGGCACACTCACATTTCCTGCTGTATTAGAGATTCTAGAAAGCAAGAGCGTGCTTCTCGCTCTAAAGCAGAGTGTGATCCATGGATGAGAACTATGCTGTGTGTTTCACTTCAGAAATGGAGTTAAATCCCAGGCGCTGAATCTTCCTACAAGCAAGACTTCGTTTCAGGTAAGTCCAGTCACTTTTCTGCTCAAACGAACTACAAAGTTCACAAAGCTCACACGTTTCTCATCTTAACTGACAAGCATTGGATGTTAGAGGACCAATGCATTGTATCAGTTTCAGAATCAGAGTTCGACTAGATATGGTCCATATGTGTAGGAAACACCCTTCTTTTGTTCTGGGCACACTCAGATTTACTGCTGTCTTAGAGACTTTAGGAAGCAAGAGTATGCTTCTTGTTCTAACGCAGAGTGTGATCAATGGATGAGAACACTGCTGTGTGTTTTACTTCAGAAATGGAGTTAAATCCCAGGCTCTGAGTCTTCCTACAAGCAAGACTTCGTTTCAGGTAAGGGCAGTCAGTTTTCTGCTCAAACGAACGACATCGATCACGAAGCTCACACGTTTCTCATCTTAACTGACAAGCCTTGGATGTTAGAGGGTCAGTGCTTTGTATCAGTTTCAGAAGCAGATTTGGACTACATATGGTCCATATGTGTAGGAAACACCGATCTTTTGTTCTGGGCACACTCACGTTTCCTGCTGTCTTAGAGAATCTAGAAAGCAAGAGCGTGCTTCTCGCTCTAAAACAGAGTGTGATCCATGGATGAGACTATGCTGTGTGTTTCACTTCAGAAATGGAGTTAAATCCCATGCTCTGTGTCTTCCTACAACCAAGACTTCAATTCAGGTAAGGGCAGTCACTTTTCTGCTCAAAGGAACTACATCGTTCACGAAGCTGACACGTTTCTCATCTTAACTGACAAGCATTGGATGTTAGAGGGTCAGTGCTTTGTATCAGTTTCAGAAGCAGATTTGGATTTCAAATAGTGCATATGTGTAGGAAACACCGTTCTTTTGTCCTGGGCACACTCAGATTTCCTGCTGTATTAGAGACTCTAGAAAGCTAGAGTGTGCTTCTTGCTCTAAAGCAGAGTGTGATCCATGGATGAGAACTATGCTGTGTGTTTGCCTTCAGAAATGGGGTTAAATCCCAGGCTCTGTGTCTTCCTACAAGCAAGACTTCGTTTCAGGTAAGAGCAGTCACTTCTCTGCTCAAACGAACTACATCGTTCACTGAGCTCACACGTTTCTCAACTTAACAGACAAGCATTGGATGTTAGAGGACCAGTGCTTTGTATCAGTTTCAGAAGCAGTGTTGGACTATATAATGTCCGTATGTGTAGGAAACACCGTTCTTTTGTTCTCAGCACACTCACGTTTCCTGCTGTCTTAGAGAGTCTAGAAAGCAAGAGCGTGCTTCTTGTTCTAAAGCAGAGTGTGATCAATGGATGATTACACTGCTGTGTGTTTCCCTTCAGAAATGGAGTTAAATCCCAGGCTCTGAGTCTTCCTACAAGCAAGGCTTCAATTCAGGTAAGGGCAGTCACTTTTCTGCTCAAACGAACTACATCGTTCACGAAGCTCACACGTTTCTCATCTTAACTGACAAGCATTGGATGTTAGAGGGTCAGTGCTTTGTATCAGTTTCAGAAGTAGATTTGGACCACATATGGTCCATATGTATAGGAAACACCGTTCTTTTGTTCTGGGCACACTCAGATTTCCTGCTGTATTTGAGATTCTAGAAAGCAATAGCGTGCTTCTCGCTCTAAAGCAGAGTGTGATCCATGGATGAGAACTATGCTGTGTGTTTCACTTCAGAAATGGAGTTAAATCCCAGGCTCTGAATCTTCCTACAAGCAAGACTTCGTTTCAGGTAAGTCCAGTCACTTTTCTGCTCAAATGAACTACAAAGTTCACAAAGCTCACACGTTTCTCATCTTAACTGACAAGCATTGGATGTTAGAGGACCAGTGCATTGTATCAGTTTCAGAATCAGAGTTCGACTAGATATGGTCCATATGTGTAGGAAACACCCTTCTTTTGTTCTGGGCACACTCAGATTTCCTGCTGTCTTAGAGACTCTAGGAAGCAAGAGTATGCTTCTTGTTCTAACGCAGAGTGTGATCAATGGATGAGAACACTGCTGTTTGTTTTACTTCAGAAATGGAGTTAAATCCCAGGCTCTGAGTCTTCCTACAAGCAAGACTTCGTTTCAGGTAAGGGCAGTCAGTTTTCTGCTCAAACGAACTACATCGTTCACGAAGCTCACACGTTTCTCATCTTAACTGACAAGCATTGGATGTTAGAGTGTCAGTGCTTTGTATCAGTTTCAGAAGCAGATTTGGACTACATATAGTCCATATGTGTAGGAAACACCGTTCTTTTGTCCTGGGCACACTCAGATTTCCTGCTGTATTAGAGACTCTAGAAAGCTAGAGTGTGCTTCTTGCTCTAAAGCAGAGTGTGATCCATGGATGAGAACTATGCTGTGTGTTTGCCTTCAAAAATGGAGTTAAATCCCAGGCTCTGTGTCTTCCTGCAAGCAAGACTTCGTTTCATGTAAGAGCAGTCACTTCTCTGCTCAAACGAACTACATCGTTCACTGGGCTCACATGTTTCTCAACTTAACAGACAAGCATTGGATGTTAGAGGACCAGTGCTTTGTATCAGTTTCAGAAGCAGAGTTGGTCTAGATATGGTCTGTATGTGTAGGAAACACCGTTCTTTTGTTCTCAGCAAACACAAGTTTCCTGCTCTCTTAGATACTCTAGAAAGCAAGATCGTGCTTCTTGTTCTAAAGCAGAGTGTGATCCATGGATGAGAACACTGCTGTGTGTTTCACTTCAGAAATGGAGTAAAATCCCAGGCTCTGAGTCTTCCTACAAGAAAGACTTCGTTTCAGGTAAGGACAGTCACTTTTTTGCTCAAAAGAACTACATCTTTCACGAAGCTCACACGTTTCTCAACTTAACTGACAAGCATTGGATGTTAGAGGACCAGTGCATTGTATCAGTATCAGAAGAAGATTTGGACTACATATAGTCCATATGTGTAGGAAACACCGTTCTTTTGTTCTGGGCACACTCAGATTACCTGCTGTATTAGAGATTCTAGAAAGCAAGAGCGTGCTTCTCGCTCTAAAGCAGAGTGTGATCCATGGATGAGAACTATGCTGTGTGTTTCACTTCAGAAATGGAGTTAAATCCCAGGCGCTGAATCTTCCTACAAGCAAGACTTCGTTTCAGGTAAGTCCAGTCACTTTTCTGCTCAAACGAACTACAAAGTTCACAAAGCTCACACGTTTCTCATCTTAACTGACAAGCATTGGATGTTAGAGGACCAATGCATTGTATCAGTTTCAGAATCAGAGTTCGACTAGATATGGTTCATATGTGTAGGAAACACCCTTCTTTTGTTCTGGGCACACTCAGATTTCCTGCTGTCTTAGAGACTTTAGGAAGCAAGAGTATGCTTCTTGTTCTAACGCAGAGTGTGATCAATGGATGAGAACACTGCTGTGTGTTTTACTTCAGAAATGGAGTTAAATCCCAGGCTCTGAGTCTTCCTACAAGCAAGACTTCGTTTCAGGTAAGGGCAGTCAGTTTTCTGCTCAAACGAACGACATCGATCACGAAGCTCACACGTTTCTCATCTTAACTGACAAGCCTTGGATGTTAGAGGGTCAGTGCTTTGTATCAGTTTCAGAAGCAGATTTGGACTACATATGGTCCATATGTGTAGGAAACACCGATCTTTTGTTCTGGGCACACTCACGTTTCCTGCTGTCTTAGAGAATCTAGAAAGCAAGAGCGTGCTTCTCGCTCTAAAACAGAGTGTGATCCATGGATGAGACTATGCTGTGTGTTTCACTTCAGAAATGGTGTTAAATCCCATGCTCTGTGTCTTCCTACAACCAAGACTTCAATTCAGGTAAGGGCAGTCACTTTTCTGCTCAAAGGAACTACATCGTTCACAAAGCTGACACGTTTCTCATCTTAACTGACAAGCATTGGATGTTAGAGGGTCAGTGCTTTGTATCAGTTTCAGAAGCAGATTTGGATTTCATATAGTCCATATGTGTAGGAAACACCGTTCTTTTGTCCTGGGCACACTCAGATTTCCTGCTGTATTAGAGACTCTAGAAAGCTAGAGTGTGCTTCTTGCTCTAAAGCAGAGTGTGATCCATGGATGAGAACTATGCTGTGTGTTTGCCTTCAGAAATGGGGTTAAATCCCAGGCTCTGTGTCTTCCTACAAGCAAGACTTCGTTTCAGGTAAGTCCAGTCACTTTTCTGCTCAAACGAACTACATCGTTCACTGAGCTCACACGTTTCTCAACTTAACAGACAAGCATTGGATGTTAGAGGACCAGTGCATTGTATCAGTTTCAGAATCAGAGTTCGACTAGATATGGTCCATATGTGTAGGAAACACCCTTCTTTTGTTCTGGGCACACACAGATTTCCTGCTGTCTTAGAGACTCTAGGAAGCAAGAGTATGCTTCTTTTTCTAACCCAGAGTGTGATCAATGGATGAGAACACTGCTGTTTGTTTTACTTCAGAAATGGAGTTAAATCCCAGGCTCTGAGTCTTCCTACAAGCAAGACTTCGTTTCAGGTCAGGGCAGTCAGTTTTCTGCTCAAACGAACTACATCGTTCACGAAGCTCACACGTTTCTCATCTTAACTGACAAGCATTGGATGTTAGAGTGTCAGTGCTTTGTATCAGTTTCAGAAGCAGATTTGGACTACATATAGTCCATATGTGTAGGAAACACCGTTCTTTTGTCCTGGGCACACTCAGATTTCCTGCTGTATTAGAGACTCTAGAAAGCTAGAGTGTGCTTCTTGCTCTAAAGCAGAGTGTGATCCATGGATGAGAACTATGCTGTGTGTTTGTCTTCAGAAATGGACTTAAATCCCAGGCTCTGTGTCTTCCTGCAAGCAAGACTTCGTTTCATGTAAGAGCAGTCACTTCTCTGCTCAAAAGAACTACATCGTTCACTGAGCTCACATGTTTCTCAACTTAACAGACAAGCATTGGATGTTAGAGGACCAGTGCTTTGTATCAGTTTCAGAAGCAGAGTTGGTCTAGATATGGTCTGTATGTGTAGGAAACACCGTTCTTTTGTTCTCAGCAAACACAAGTTTCCTGCTCTCTTAGATACTCTAGAAAGCAAGATCGTGCTTCTTGTTCTAAAGCAGAGTGTGATCAATGGATGAGAACACTGCTGTGTGTTTCACTTCAGAAATGGAGTAAAATCCCAGGCTCTGAGTCTTCCTACAAGAAAGACTTCGTTTCAGGTAAGGACAGTCACTTTTTTGCTCAAAAGAACTACATCTTTCACGAAGCTCACACGTTTCTCAACTTAACTGACAAGCATTGGATGTTAGAGGACCAGTGCATTGTATCAGTATCAGAAGAAGATTTGGACTACATATAGTCCGTATGTGTAGGAAACACCGTTCTTTTGTTCTGGGCACACTCAGATTACCTGCTGTATTAGAGACTCTAGAAAGCTAGAGTGTGCTTCTCGCTCTAAAACAGAGTGTGATCCATGGATGAGAACTATGCTGTGTGTTTCCCTTCAGAAATGGACTTAAATCCCAGGCTCTGTGTCTTACTACAAGCAAGACTTCGTTTCAGGTAAGGGCAGTCACTTTTCAGCTCAAACGAACTACATCATTCACTGAGCTCACACGTTTCTCATCTTAACTGACAAGCATTGGATGTTAGATTACCAGTGCTTTGTATCTGTTTCAGAAGCAGAGTTGGACTAGATATGGTCCGTATGTGTAGGAAACACCGTTCTTTTGTTCTCAGCACACTCACGTTTCCTGCTGTCTTAGAGAATTTAGAATTCGAGAGCGTGCTTCTCGCTCTAAAGCAGAGTGTGATCCATGGATGAAAACTATGCTGTGTGTTTCCCTTCAGAAAAGTAGTTAAATCCCAGGCTCTATGTCTTCCTACAAGCAAGACTTCGTTTCAGGTAAGGGCAGTCACTTTTCAGCTCAAACGAACTACACCTTTCACGGAGCTCACACGTTTCTCATCTTAACAGACAAGCATTGGATGGTAGAGCACCAGTGCTTTGTATCAGTTTCAGAAGCAGAGTTGGACTAGATATGGTCCTTATGTGTAGGAAACGCCGTTCTTTTGTTCTCAGCAAACTCACGTTTCCTGCTGTCTTAGAGATTCTAGAAAGCAAGAGCGTGCTTCTTGTTCTAAAGCAGAGTGTGATCAATGGATGAGAACTATGCTGTGTGTTTCACTTCAGAAATGGAGTTAAATCCCAGGCTCTGAGTCTTCCTACAAGCAAGACTTCGTTTCAGGTAAGGGCAGTCAGTTTTCTGCTCAAATGAACTACATTGTTCACGAAGCTCACACGTGTCTCATCTTAATTGACAAGCATTGGATGTTACAGGACCAGTGCTTTATATCAGTTTCAGAAGAAGAGTTGGACTAGATATGGTCCATATGTGTAGGAAACACCGTTCTTTTGTTCTCAGCACACTCAAGTTTCCTGCTGTCTTAGAGACTCTAGAAAGCATGAGCATGCTTCTCGCTCTAAAGCAGAGTGTGATCCATGGATGAGAACTATGCTGTGTGTTTCCCTTCAGAAATGGAGTTAAATCCCAGGCTCTGTGTCTTCCTACAAGCAAGACTTCGTTTCAGGTAAGAGCAGTCACTTTTCTGCTCAAATGAACTACATCGTTCACTGAGCTCACACGTTTCTCATCTTAAGAGACAAGCATTGGATGTTAGAGGACCAATGCTTTGTATCAGTTTCAGAAGCAGAGTTGGATTCTATAATATCCGTATGTGTAGGAAACACTGTTCTTTTGTTCTCAGCACACTCACGTTTCCTGCTGTCTTAGAGAATCTAGAAAGCAAGAGCGTGCTTCTTGTTCTAAAGCAGAGTGTGATCAATGGATGATTACACTGCTGTGTGTTTCCCTTCAGAAATGGAGTTAAATCCCAGGCTCTGTGTCTTACTACAAGCAAGACTTCGTTTCAGGTAAGGGCAGTCACTTTTCAGCTCAAACAAACTACATCATTCACTGAGCTCACACGTTTCTCATCTTAACTGACAAGCATTGGATGTTAGATTACCAGTGCTTTGTATCAGTTTCAGAAGCAGAGTTGGACTAGATATGGTCCGTATGTGTAGGAAACACCGTTCTTTTGTTCTCAGCACACTCACGTTTCCTGCTGTCTTAGAGAATTTAGAATTCAAGAGCGTGCTTCTCGCTCTAAAGCAGAGTGTGATCCATGGATGAAAACTATGCTGTGTGTTTCCCTTCAGAAAAGTAGTTAAATCCCAAGCTCTATGTCTTCCTACAAGCAAGACTTCGTTTCAGGTAAGGGCAGTCACTTTTCAGCTCAAACAAACTACACCTTTCACTGAGCTCACACGTTTCTCATCTTAACAGACAAGCATTGGATGGTAGAGGACCAGTGCTTTGTATCAGTTTCAGAAGCAGAGTTGGACTAGATATGGTCCTTATGTGTAGGAAACGCCGTTCTTTTGTTCTCAGCAAACTCACGTTTCCTGCTGTCTTAGAGATTCTAGAAAGCAAGAGCGTGCTTCTTGTTCTAAAGCAGAGTGTGATCAATGGATGAGAACTATGCTGTGTGTTTCACTTCAGAAATGGAGTTAAATCCCAGGCTCTGAGTCTTCCTACAAGCAAGACTTTGTTTCAGGTAAGGGCAGTCAGTTTTCTGCTCAAATGAACTACATTGTTCACGAAGCTCACACGTGTCTCATCTTAATTGACAAGCATTGGATGTTACAGGACCAGTGCTTTATATCAGATTCAGAAGAAGTGTTGGACTAGATATGGTCCATATGTGTAGGAAACACCGTTCTTTTGTTCTCAGCACACTCAATTTTCCTGCTGTCTTAGAGACTCTAGAAAGCATGAGCATGCTTCTCGCTCTAAAGCAGAGTGTGATCCATGGATGAGAACTATGCTGTGTGTTTCCCTTCAGAAATGGAGTTAAATCCCAGGCTCTGTGTCTTCCTACAAGCAAGACTTCGTTTCAGGTAAGAGCAGTCACTTTTCTGCTCAAATGAACTACATCGTTCACTGAGCTCACACGTTTCTCATCTTAAGAGACAAGCATTGGATGTTAGAGGACCAATGCTTTGTATCAGTTTCAGAAGCAGATTTGGACTACATATGGTCCATATGTGTAGGAAACACCGTTCTTTTGTTCTGGGCACACTCAGATTTCCTGCTGTATTAGAGACTCTAGAAAGCTAGAGTGTGCTTCTCGCTCTAATGCAGAGTGTGATCCATGGAAGACAACTTTGCTGTGTGTTTCCCTTCACAAATGGACTTAAATCCCAGGCTCTGTGTCTTACTACAAGCAAGACTTCGTTTCAGGTAAGGGCAGTCACTTTTCAGTTCAAAGGAACTACATCATCCACAAAGCTCACACGTTTCTCATCTTAACTGACAAGCATTGGATGTTAGAGGACCAGTGCTTTGTATCAGTTTCAGAAGCAGAGTTGGTCTAGATATGGTCTGTATGTGTAGGAAACACCGTTCTTTTGTTCTCAGCAAACTCACGTTTCCTGCTGTCTTAGAGACTCTAGAAAGCAAGATCGTGCTTCTTGTTCTAAAGCAGAGTGTGATCCATGGATGAGAACACTGCTGTGTGTTTCACTTCAGAAATGGAGTAAAATCCCAGGCTCTGAGTCTTCCTACAAGCAAGACTTCGTTTCAGGTAAGGACAGTCACTTTTTTGCTCAAACGAACTACATCGTTCACGAAGCTCACACGTTTCTCCTCTTAACTGACAAGCATTGGATGTTAGAGGACCAGTGCATTGTATCAGTTTCAGAAGAAGATTTGGACTACATATAGTCCGTATGTGTAGGAAACACCGTTCTTTTGTTCTGGGTACACTCAGATTTCCTGCTGTATTAGAGAATCTAGAAAGCAAGAGCGTGCTTCTTGCTCTAAAGCAGAGTGTGATCCATGGATGAAAACTATGCTGTGTGGTTCCCTTCAGAAATGGAGTTAAATCCCAGGCTCTGTGTCTTCCTACAGGCAAGACTTCGTTTCAGGTAAGGGCAGACACTTTTCAGCACAAACGAACTACATCGTTCACGAAGCTCACACGTTTCTCATCTTAACAGACAAGCATTAGATTTTAGAGGACCAGTGCTTTTTATCAGTTTCAGAAGCAGAGTTGGACTATATAATGTCCATATATGTAGGATACACCGTTCTTTTGTTCTCAGCACACTCACTTTTCCTGCTGTCTTAGAGAGTCTAGAAAGCAAGAGCGTGCTTTTTGTTCTAAAGCAGAGTGTGATCAATGGATGATTACACTGCTGTGTGTTTTACTTCAGAAATGGAGTTAAATCCCAGGCTCTGAGTCTCCCTACAAGCAAGACTTCGTTTCAGGTAAGGGCAGTCACTTTTCAGCTCAAACGAACTACATCATTGACTGAGCTCACACGTTTCTCATCTTAACTGACAAGCATTGGATGTTAGATTACCAGTGCTTTGTATCAGTTTCAGAAGCAGAGTTGGACTAGATATGGTCCTTATGTGTAGGAAACGCCGTTCTTTTGTTCTCAGCAAACTCACGTTTCCTGCTGTCTTAGAGATTCTAGAAAGCAAGAGCGTGCTTCTTGTTCTAAAGCAGAGTGTGATCAATGGATGAGAACTATGCTGTGTGTTTCACTTCAGAAATGGAGTTAAATCCCAGGCTCTGAGTCTTCCTACAAGCAAGACTTCGTTTCAGGTAAGGGCAGTCAGTTTTCTGCTCAAATGAACTACATTGTTCACGAAGCTCACACGTGTCTCATCTTAATTGACAAGCATTGGATGTTACAGGACCAGTGCTTTATATCAGTTTCAGAAGAAGAGTTGGACTAGATATGGTCCATATGTGTAGGAAACACCGTTCTTTTGTTCTCAGCACACTCAAGTTTCCTGCTGTCTTAGAGACACTAGAAAGCATGAGCATGCTTCTCGCTCTAAAGCAGAGTGTGATCCATGGATGAGAACTATGCTGTGTGTTTCCCTTCAGAAATGGAGTTAAATCCCAGGCTCTGTGTCTTCCTACAAGCAAGACTTCGTTTCAGGTAAGAGCAGTCACTTTTCTGCTCAAATGAACTACATCGTTCACTGAGCTCACACGTTTCTCATCTTAAGAGACAAGCATTGGATGTTAGATGACCAATGCTTTGTATCAGTTTCAGAAGCAGAGTTGGATTCTATAATATCCGTATGTGTAGGAAACACTGTTCTTTTGTTCTCAGCACACTCACGTTTCCTGCTGTCTTAGAGAATCTAGAAAGCAAGAGTGTGCTTCTTGTTCTAAAGCAGAGTGTGATCAATGGATGATTACACTGCTGTGTGTTTCCCTTCAGAAATGGAGTTAAATCCCAGGCTCTGAGTCTTCCTACAAGCAAGGCTTCAATTCAGGTAAGGGCAGTCACTTTTCTGCTCAAACGAACTACATCGTTCACGAAGCTCACACGTTTCTCATCTTAACTGACAAGCATTGGATGTTAGAGGGTCAGTGCTTTGTATCAGTTTCAGAAGCAGATTTGGACTACATATGGTCCATATGTGTAGGAAACACCGTTCTTTTGTTCTGGGCACACTCAGATTTCCTGCTGTATTAGAGACTCTAGAAAGCTAGAGTGTGCTTCTCGCTCTAAAGCAGAGTGTGATCCATGGAAGACAACTATGCTGTGTGTTTCCCTTCACAAATGGACTTAAATCCCAGGCTCTGTGTCTTACTACAAGCAAGACTTCGTTTCAGGTAAGGGCAGTCACTTTTCAGTTCAAAGGAACTACATCATTCACAAAGCTCACACGTTTCTCATCTTAACTGACAAGCATTGGATGTTAGAGGACCAGTGCTTTGTATCAGTTTCAGAAGCAGAGTTGGTCTAGATATGGTCTGTATGTGTAGGAAACACCGTTCTTTTGTTCTCAGCAAACTCACGTTTCCTGCTGTCTTAGAGACTCTAGAAAGCAAGAGCGTGCTTCTCGCTCTAAAGCAGAGTGTGATCCATGAATGAAAACTATGCTGTGTGTTTGCCTTCAGAAAAGTAGTTAAATCCCAGGCTCTATGTCTTCCTACAAGCAAGACTTCGTTTCAGGAAAGGGCAGTCACTTTTCAGCTCAAACGAACTACACCTTTCACGGAGCTCACACGTTTCTCATCTTAATTGACAAGCATTGGATGTTAGAGGACCAGTGCTTTGTATCAGTTTCAGAAGCAGAGTTGGACTAGATATGGTCTGTATGTGTAGGAAACACCGTTCTCTTGTTCTGAGCATACTCAAGTTTCCTGCTGATTAGAGACTCTAGAAAGCAAGAGCGTGCTTCTTGCTCTAATGCAGAATGTGTTTCATGGATGAGAACTTTGCTGTGTGTTTCCCTTCAGAAATGGAGTTAAATCCCAGGCTCTGTGTCTTCTACAAGCAAGACATCTTTTCATGTAAAATAAGTCACCTTTCACTCAAACAAAGCTACATCGTTTTTGTAGCTCACACATTTCTTGCTCTAACAGAAAAGCATTGGATATTAGAGGAACTGTGGTTTGTATCAGTTTCAGAAGCAGAGTTGGACTAGATATGGTCTGTATGTGTAGGAAACACCGTTGTTTAGTTCTCAGCACACAATGAATTTTCTGGCAATAGTAGAGACTCTAGAAAGCAAGAGCGTGCTTCTTGCTCTAAAGCAGAGTGTATTTCATGGATGAGAACTGTGCTGTGTGTTTCCCTTCAGAAATGGAGTTAAATCCCAGGCTCTGTGTCTTCATACAAGCAAGACATCTTTTCAGGTAAACTCAGACACTTTTCAGCTCAAAGGAAGCTACATCGTTAAGGAAGCTCACACATTTCTCGCTCTTAACTGGAAAGCATTGCATGTTAGAGGAACTGTGGTTTCTATCAGTTTCAGAAGAATAGTTGACCTAGATATGGTCCGTATGTGTAGGAAACACCGTTCGTTTGTTCTGAGAACACTCAAGTTTCTGGCTCTATTAGCGACTCTAGAAAGCAAGAGCATGCTTCTTGCTCTAAAGCAGAGTGTGTTTCATGTATGACAACTGTGCTGTATTTTTCCCTTCAGAAAAGGAGTTGAATCCCAGGCTCTGTTCTTCCTACCACCAAGACTTCGTTTCAGGTAAACTCATTCACGTTTCTGATCAAACTTATATAAATCATACACGAAGCTCACATGTTTCTCGCTCTTAACTGAAAAGCATTGGATGTTAGATGACATGTGGTTTCTATCAGTTTCAGAAGCAGAGTTGAACTAGATATGGTGTGTACGTGTAGGAAACACCGTTCTTTTGTTCTGTGCACACTCACGTTTCCTGCTGTATTAGAGACTCTAGAAAGCAAGAGCATGCTTCTTGCTCTAATGCAGAGTGTGTTTCATGGATGACAACTGTGCTGTGTGTTTCCCTTCAGAAATGGAGTTAAATCCCAGGCTCTGTGTCTTCCTACATCAAGACATCTCTTCAGGTAAACTAAGTCACCTTTCAGCTCAAACAAAGCTACATTGTTTTTGTAGCTCACACATTTCTTGCTCTAACTGAAAAGCATTGGATATTACAGGAACTGTGGTTTGTATCAGTTTCAGAAGCAGAGTTGGACTAGATATGGTGTGTACGTGTAGGAAACACCGTTCTTTTGTTCTGAGCACACACACGTTTCCTGCTGTATTAGAGACTCTAGAAAGCAAGAGCGTGCTTCTTGCTCTAAAGCAGAGTGTATTTCATGGATGAGAACTGTGCTGTGTGTTTCCCTTCAGAAATGGAGTTTAATCCCAGGCTCTGTGTCTTCATACAAGCAAGACATCTTTTCAGGTAAACTCAGTCACTTTTCAGCTCAAAGGAAGCTACATTGTTCGCGAAGCTCACACATTCCTCGCTCTAAACTGGAAAGCATTGCATGTTAGACGAACTGTGGTTTCTATCAGTTTTAGAAGAAGAGTTGACCTAGATATGGTCCGTATGTGTAGGAAACACCGTTCGTTTGTGCTGAGCACACTCAAGTTTCTGGCTCTATTAGCGAATCTAGAGAGCAAGAGCATGCTTCTTGCTCTAAAGTGGAGTGTTTTTCATGGATGAGATCTGTGCTGTGTGTTTCCCTTCAGAAATGGAGTTAAATCCCATGCTCTGTGGCTTCCTACAAGAAAGACTTCGTTTTAGGTAAACTCAGTCACCTTTCAGCTCAAAGAATGGTGCATCGTTCACTAAGCTGACACGTTTCTCGCTGTAACTGAAAAGCATTGGATATTAGAGGAATTGTGGTTTGTATCAGTTTCAGAAGGAGAGTTGGACTAGATATGGTCTCTATGTGTAGGAAACACTGTTCTTTTGTTCTGAGCACACTCACATTTCCTGCTTTATTAGAGACTCTAGAAGGCAAGAGCATGCTTCTTGCTCTAAAGCAGAGTGTGTTTCATGTTTGACAACTGTGCTGTATTTTTCCCTTCAGAAATGGAGTTAAATCCCAGGCTGTGGCCTTCCTACCACCAAGACTTCGTTTCAGGTAAACTCATTCACGTTTGTGATCAAACTTATATAAATCATACACGAAGCTCACATGTTTCTCGCTCTTAACTGAAAAGCATTGGATGTTAGATGACATGTGGTTTCTATCAGTTTCAGAAGCAGAGTTGAACTAGATATGGTGTGTACGTGTAGGAAACACCGTTCTTTTGTTCTGAGCACACTCACGTTTCCTGCTGTATTAGAGACTCTAGAAAGCAAGAGCATGCTTCTTGCTTTAAAGCAGAGTGTATTTCATGGATGAGAACTGTGCTGTGTGTTTCCCTTCAGAAATGGAGTTAAATCCCAGGCTCTGTGTCTTCATACAAGCAAGACATCTTTTCAGATAAACTCAGTCAGTTTTCGGCTCAAAGGAAGCTACATCGTTCACGAAGCTCGCACATTCCTCACTCTAAACTGGAAAGCATTGCATGTTAGGCGAACTGTGGTTTGTATCAGTTTCAGAAGAAGAGTTGACCTAGATATGGTCCGTATGTGTAGGAAACACCGTTCGTTTGTGCTGAGCACACTCAAGTTTCTGGCTCTATTAGCGACTCTAGAAAGCAAGAGCATGCTTCTTGCTCTAAAGCGGAGTGTTTTTCATGGATGAGATCTGTGCTGTGTGTTTCCCTTCAGAAATGGAGTTAAATCCCATGCTCTGTGGCTTCCTAGAAGAAAGACTCCGTTTTAGGTGAACTCAGTCACCTTTCAGCTCAAAGAATGGTGCATCGTTCACGAAGCTGACACGTTTCTCGCTGTAACTGAAAAGCATTGGATATTAGAGGAATTGTGGTTTGTATCAATTTCAGAAGCAGAGTTGGACTAGATATGGTCTCTATGTGTAGGAAACACTGTTCTTTTGTTCTGAGCACACTCACATTTCCTGCTTTATTAGAGACTCTAGAAGGCAAGAGCATGCTTCTTGCTCTAAAGCAGAGTGTGTTTCATGTATGAAAACTGTGCTGTATTTTTCCCTTCAGAAATGGAGTTAAATCCCAGGCTCTGGTCTTCCTACCACCAAGACTTCTTTTCAGGTAAACTCATTCACGTTTCTGATCAAACTTATATAAATCATACACGAAGCTCACATGTTTCTCGCTCTTAACTGAAAAGCATTGGATGTTAGGTGACATGTGGTTTCTATCAGTTTCAGAAGCAGAGTTGAACTAGATATGGTGTGTACGTGTAGGAAACACCGTTCTTTTGTTCTGAGCACACTCACGTTTCCTGCTGTATTAGAGACTCTAGAAAGCAAGATCATGCTTCTTGCTCTAATGCAGAGTGTGTTACATGGATGACAACTGTGCTGTGTGTTTCCCTTCAGAAATGGAGTTAAATTCCAGGCTCTGTGTCTTCCTACAAGCAAGACTTCGTTTCAGGTAAACTCAGTCACCTTTCAGCTCAAAGAATGGTACATAATTCACGAAGCTGACACGTTTCTCGCTCTAACTAAAAAACATTGGATATTAGAGGAATTGTGGTTGGTATCAGTTTCAGAAGCAGAGTTGGACTAGATATGGTCTGTATGTGTAGGAAACACCGTTCTTTTGTTCTGAGCATACTCACGTTTCCTGCTGTATTAGAGACTCTAGAAAGCAAGAGCGTGCTTCTTGCTCTATAGCAGAGTGTGTTTCTAGGATGAGAACTTTGCTGTGTGTTTCCCTTCAGAAATGGAGTTAAATCCCAGGCTCTGTGTCTTCCTACAAGCAAGACATCTTTTGAGGTACACTAAGTCACCTTTCAGCTCAAACAAAGCTACATCGTTTACGTAGCTCACACATTTCTTGCTCTAACTGAAAAGCATTGGATATTAGAGGAACTGTGGTTTGTATCAGTTTGAGAAGCAGAGTTGGACTAGATATGGTCTGTATGTGTAGGAAACACCGTTGTTTTGTTCTCAGCACACAATGAACTTTCTGGCAATAGTAGAGACTCTAGAAAGCAAGAGCGTGCTTCTCGCTCTAAAGCAGAGTGTATTTCATGGATGAGAACTGTGCTGTGTGTTTCCCTTCAGAAATGGAGTTAAATCCCAGGCTCTGTGTCTTCATACAAGCAAGACATCTTTTCAGGTAAACTCAGACACTTTTCAGCTCAAAGGAAGCTACATCGTTAGCGAAGCTCACACATTTCTCGCTCTTAACTGGAAAGCATTGCATGTTAGATGAACTGTGGTTTCTATCAGTTTCAGAAGAATAGTTGACCTAGATATGGTCTGTATGTGTAGGAAACACCGTTCGTTTGTGCTGAGCACACTCAAGTTTCTGGCTCTATTAGCGACTCTAGAAATCAAGAGCATGCTTCTTGCTCTAAAGCGGAGTGTTTTTCATGGATGAGATCTGTGCTGTGTGTTTCCCTTCAGAAATGGAGTTAAATCCCAGGCTCTGTGTCTTCCTGCAAGCAAGACTTCGTTTCATGTAAGAGCAGTCACTTCTCTGCTCAAACGAACTACATCGTTCACTGAGCTCACATGTTTCTCAACTTAACAGACAAGCATTGGATGTTAGAGGACCAGTGCTTTGTATCAGTTTCAGAAGCAGAGTTGGTCTAGATATGGTCTGTATGTGTAGGAAACACCGTTCTTTTGTTCTCAGCAAACACAAGTTTCCTGCTCTCTTAGATACTCTAGAAAGCAAGATCGTGCTTCTTGTTCTAAAGCAGAGTGTGATCAATGGATGAGAACACTGCTGTGTGTTTCACTTCAGAAATGGAGTAAAATCCCAGGCTCTGAGTCTTCCTACAAGAAAGACTTCGTTTCAGGTAAGGACAGTCACTTTTTTGCTCAAACGAACTACATCTTTCACGAAGCTCACACGTTTCTCAACTTAACTGACAAGCATTGGATGTTAGAGGACCAGTGCATTGTATCAGTATCAGAAGAAGATTTGGACTACATATAGTCCGTATGTGTAGGAAACACCGTTCTTTTGTTCTGGGCACACTCAGATTACCTGCTGTATTAGAGACTCTAGAAAGCTAGAGTGTGCTTCTCGCTCTAAAACAGAGTGTGATCCATGGATGAGAACTATGCTGTGTGTTTCCCTTCAGAAATGGACTTAAATCCCAGGCTCTGTGTCTTACTACAAGCAAGACTTCGTTTCAGGTAAGGGCAGTCACTTTTCAGCTCATACGAACTACATCATTCACTGAGCTCACTCGTTTCTCATCTTAACTGACAAGCATTGGATGTTAGATTACCAGTGCTTTGTATCAGTTTCAGAAGCAGAGTTGGACTAGATATGGTCCTTATGTGTAGGAAACGCCGTTCTTTTGTTCTCAGCAAACTCACGTTTCCTGCTGTCTTAGAGATTCTAGAAAGCAAGAGCGTGCTTCTTGTTCTAAAGCAGAGTGTGATCAATGGATGAGAACTATGCTGTGTGTTTCACTTCAGAAATGGAGTTAAATCCCAGGCTCTGAGTCTTCCTACAAGCAAGACTTCGTTTCAGGTAAGGGCAGTCAGTTTTCTGCTCAAATGAACTACATTGTTCACGAAGCTCACACGTGTCTCATCTTAATTGACAAGCATTGGATGTTACAGGACCAGTGCTTTATATCAGTTTCAGAAGAAGAGTTGGACTAGATATGGTCCATATGTGTAGGAAACACCGTTCTTTTGTTCTCAGCACACTCAAGTTTCCTGCTGTCTTAGAGACTCTAGAAAGCATGAGCATGCTTCTCGCTCTAAAGCAGAGTGTGATCCATGGATGAGAACTATGCTGTGTGTTTCCCTTCAGAAATGGAGTTAAATCCCAGGCTCTGTGTCTTCCTACAAGCAAGACTTCGTTTCAGGTAAGAGCAGTCATTTTTCTGCTCAAATGAACTACATCGTTCACTGAGCTCACACGTTTCTCATCTTAAGAGACAAGCATTGGATGTTAGAGGATCAATGCTTTGTATCAGTTTCAGAAGCAGAGTTGGATTCTATAATATCCGTATGTGTAGGAAACACTGTTCTTTTGTTCTCAGCACACTCACTTTTCCTGCTGTCTTAGAGAATCTAGAAAGCAAGAGCGTGCTTCTTGTTCTAAAGCAGAGTGTGATCAATGGATGATTACACTGCTGTGTGTTTCCCTTCAGAAATGGAGTTAAATCCCAGGCTCTGTGTCTTACTACAAGCAAGACTTCGTTTCAGGTAAGGGCAGTCACTTTTCAGCTCAAACGAACTACATCATTCACTGAGCTCACACGTTTCTCATCTTAACTGACAAGCATTGGATGTTAGATTACCAGTGCTTTGTATCAGTTTCAGAAGCAGAGTTGGACTAGATATGGTCCGTATGTGTAGGAAACACCGTTCTTTTGTTCTCAGCACACTCACGTTTCCTGCTGTCTTAGAGAATTTAGAATTCAAGAGCGTGCTTCTCGCTCTAAAGCAGAGTGTGATCCATGGATGAAAACTATGCTGTGTGTTTGCCTTCAGAAAAGTAGTTAAATCCCAGGCTCTATGTCTTCTTACAAGCAAGACTTCGTTTCAGGTAAGGGCAGTCACTTTTCAGCTCAAACGAACTACACCTTTCACGGAGCTCACACGTTTCTCATCTTAACAGACAAGCATTGGATGGTAGAGGACCAGTGCTTTGTATCAGTTTCAGAAGCAGAGTTGGACTAGATATGGTCCTTATGTGTAGGAAACGCCGTTCTTTTGTTCTCAGCAAACTCACGTTTCCTGCTGTCTTAGAGATTCTAGAAAGCAAGAGCGTGCTTCTTGTTCTAAAGCAGAGTGTGATCAATGGATGAGAACTATGCTGTGTGTTTCACTTCAGAAATGGAGTTAAATCCCAGGCTCTGAGTCTTCCTACAAGCAAGACTTCGTTTCAGGTAAGGGCAGTCAGTTTTCTGCTCAAATGAACTACATTGTTCACGAAGCTCACACGTGTCTCATCTTAATTGACAAGCATTGGATGTTACAGGACCAGTGCTTTATATTAGTTTCAGAAGAAGAGTTGGACTAGATATGGTCCATATGTGTAGGAAACACCGTTCTTTTGTTCTCAGCACACTCAAGTTTCCTGCTGTCTTAGAGACTCTAGAAAGCATGAGCATGCTTCTCGCTCTAAAGCAGAGTGTGATCCATGGATGAGAACTATGCTGTGTGTTTCCCTTCAGAAATGGAGTTAAATCCCAGGCTCTGTGTCTTCCTACAAGCAAGACTTCGTTTCAGGTAAGAGCAGTCACTTTTCTGCTCAAATGAACTACATCGTTCACTGAGCTCACACGTTTCTCATCTTAAGAGACAAGCATTGGATGTTAGAGGACCAATGCTTTGTATCAGTTTCAGAAGCAGATTTGGATTCTATAATATCCATATGTGTAGGAAACACTGTTCTTTTGTTCTCAGCACACTCAAGTTTCCTGCTGTCTTAGAGAATCTAGAAAGCAAGAGCGTGCTTCTTGTTCTAAAGCAGAGTGTGATCAATGGATGATTACACTGCTTTGTGTTTCCCTTCAGAAATGGAGTTAAATCCCAGGCTCCGAGTCTTCCTACAAGCAAGGCTTCAATTCAGGTAAGGGCAGTCACTTTTCTGCTCAAACGAACTACATCGTTCACGAAGCTCACACGTTTCTCATCTTAACTGACATGCATTGGATGTTAGAGGGTCAGTGCTTTGTATCAGTTTCAGAAGCAGATTTGGACTACATATGGTCCATATGTGTAGGAAACACCGTTCTTTTGTTCTGGGCACACTCAGATTTCCTGCTGTATTAGAGATTCTAGAAAGCTAGAGTGTGCTTCTCGCTCTAAAGCAGAGTGTGATCCATGGAAGACAACTATGCTGTGGATAGTCCTTCACAAATGGACTTAAATCCCAGGCTCTGTGTCTTACTACAAGCAAGACTTCGTTTCAGGTAAGGGCAGTCACTTTTCAGTTCAAAGGAACTACATCATTCACAAAGCTCACACGTTTCTCATCTTAACTGACAAGCATTGGATGTTAGAGCACCAGTGCTTTGTATCAGTTTCAGAAGCAGAGTTGGTCTAGATATGGTCTGTATGTGTAGGAAACACCGTTCTTTTGTTCTCAGCAAACTCACGTTTCCTGCTGTCTTAGAGACTCTAGAAAGCAAGATCGTGCTTCTTGTTCTAAAGCAGAGTGTGATCCATGGATGAGAACACTGCTGTGTGTTTCACTTCAGAAATGGAGTAAAATCCCAGGCTCTGAGTCTTCCTACAAGCAAGACTTCGTTTCAGGTAAGGACAGTCACTTTTTTGCTCAAACGAACTACATCGTTCACGAAGATCACACGTTTCTCCTCTTAACTGACAAGCATTGGATGTTAGAGGACCAGTGCATTGTATCAGTTTCAGAAGAAGATTTGGACTACATATAGTCCGTATGTGTAGGAAACACCGTTCTTTTGTTCTGGGTACACTCAGATTTCCTGCTGTATTAGAGAATCTAGAAAGCAAGAGCGTGCTTCTTGCTCTAAAGCAGAGTGTGATCCATGGATGAAAACTATGCTGTGTGGTTCCCTTCAGAAACGGAGTTAAATCCCAGGCTCTGTGTCTTCCTACCAGCAAGACTTCGTTTCAGGTAAGGGCAGACACTTTTCAGCACAAACGAACTACATCGTTCACGAAGCTCACACGTTTCTCATCTTAACAGACAAGCATTAGATTTTAGAGGACCAGTGCTTTTTATCAGTTTCAGAAGCAGAGTTGGACTATATAATGTCCATATATGTAGGATACACCGTTCTTTTGTTCTCAGCACACTCACTTTTCCTGCTGTCTTAGAGAGTCTAGAAAGCAAGAGCGTGCTTTTTGTTCTAAAGCAGAGTGTGATCAATGGATGATTACACTGCTGTGTGTTTTACTTCAGAAATGGAGTTAAATCCCAGGCTCTGAGTCTCCCTACAAGCAAGACTTCGTTTCAGGTAAGGGCAGTCACTTTTCAGCTCAAACGAACTACATCATTGACTGAGCTCACACGTTTCTCATCTTAACTGACAAGCATTGCATGTTAGATTACCAGTGCTTTGTATCAGTTTCAGAAGCAGAGTTGGACTAGATATGGTCCTTATGTGTAGGAAACGCCGTTCTTTTGTTCTCAGCAAACTCACGTTTCCTGCTGTCTTAGAGATTCTAGAAAGCAAGAGCTTGCTTCTTGTTCTAAAGCAGAGTGTGATCAATGGATGAGAACTATGCTGTGTGTTTCACTTCAGAAATGGAGTTAAATCCCAGGCTCTGAGTCTTCCTACAAGCAAGACTTCGTTTCAGGTAAGGGCAGTCAGTTTTCTGCTCAAATGAACTACATTGTTCACGAAGCTCACACGTGTCTCATCTTAATTGACAAGCATTGGATGTTACAGGACCAGTGCTTTATATCAGTTTCAGAAGAAGAGTTGGACTAGATATGGTCCATATGTGTAGGAAACACCGTTCTTTTGTTCTCAGCACACTCAAGTTTCCTGCTGTCTTAGAGACACTAGAAAGCATGAGCATGCTTCTCGCTCTAAAGCAGAGTGTGATCCATGGATGAGAACTATGCTGTGTGTTTCCCTTCAGAAATGGAGTTAAATCCCAGGCTCTGTGTCTTCCTACAAGCAAGACTTCGTTTCAGGTAAGAGCAGTCACTTTTCTGCTCAAATGAACTACATCGTTCACTGAGCTCACACGTTTCTCATCTTAAGAGACAAGCATTGGATGTTAGAGGACCAATGCTTTGTATCAGTTTCAGAAGCAGAGTTGGATTCTATAATATCCGTATGTGTAGGAAACACTGTTCTTTTGTTCTCAGCACACTCACGTTTCCTGCTGTCTTAGAGAATCTAGAAAGCAAGAGCGTGCTTCTTGTTCTAAAGCAGAGTGTGATCAATGGATGATTACACTGCTGTGTGTTTCCCTTCAGAAATGGAGTTAAATCCCAGGCTCTGAGTCTTCCTACAAGCAAGGCTTCAATTCAGGTAAGGGCAGTCACTTTTCTGCTCAAACGAACTACATCGTTCACGAAGCTCACACGTTTCTCATCTTAACTGACAAGCATTGGATGTTAGAGGGTCAGTGCTTTGTATCAGTTTCAGAAGCAGATTTGGACTACATATGGTCCATATGTGTAGGAAACACCGTTCTTTTGTTCTGGGCACACTCAGATTTCCTGCTGTATTAGAGACTCTAGAAAGCTAGAGTGTGCTTCTCGCTCTAAAGCAGAGTGTGATCCATGGAAGACAACTATGCTGTGTGTTTCCCTTCACAAATGGACTTAAATCCCAGGCTCTGTGTCTTACTACAAGCAAGACTTCGTTTCAGGTAAGGGCAGTCACTTTTCAGTTCAAAGGAACTACATCATCCACAAAGCTCACACGTTTCTCATCTTAACTGACAAGCATTGGATGTTAGAGGACCAGTGCTTTGTATCAGTTTCAGAAGCAGAGTTGGTCTAGATATGGTCTGTATGTGTAGGAAACACCGTTCTTTTGTTCTCAGCAAACTCACGTTTCCTGCTGTCTTAGAGACTCTAGAAAGCAAGATCGTGCTTCTTGTTCTAAAGCAGAGTGTGATCCATGGATGAGAACACTGCTGTGTGTTTCACTTCAGAAATGGAGTAAAATCCCAGGCTCTGAGTCTTCCTACAAGCAAGACTTCGTTTCAGGTAAGGACAGTCACTTTTTTGCTCAAACGAACTACATCGTTCACGAAGCTCACACGTTTCTCATCTTAACAGACAAGCATTAGATTTTAGAGGACCAGTGCTTTTTATCAGTTTCAGAAGCAGAGTTGGACTATATAATGTCCATATATGTAGGATACACCGTTCTTTTGTTCTCAGCACACTCACTTTTCCTGCTGTCTTAGAGAGTCTAGAAAGCAAGAGCGTGCTTTTTGTTCTAAAGCAGAGTGTGATCAATGGATGATTACACTGCTGTGTGTTTTACTTCAGAAATGGAGTTAAATCCCAGGCTCTGAGTCTCCCTACAAGCAAGACGTCGTTTCAGGTAAGGGCAGTCACTTTTCAGCTCAAACGAACTACATCATTGACTGAGCTCACACGTTTCTCATCTTAACTGACAAGCATTGGATGTTAGATTACCAGTGCTTTGTATCTGTTTCAGAAGCAGAGTTGGACTAGATATTGTCCCTATGTGTAGGAAACACCGTTCTTTTGTTCTCAGCACACTCACGTTTCCTGCTGTCTTAGAGACTTTAGAAAGCAAGAGCGTGCTTCTCGCTCTAAAGCAGAGTGTGATCCATGGATGAAAACTATGCTGTGTGTTTGCCTTCAGAAAAGTAGTTAAATCCCAGGCTCTATGTCTTCCTACAAGCAAGACTTCGTTTCAGGAAAGGGCAGTCACTTTTCAGCTCAAACGAACTACACCTTTCACGGAGCTCACACGTTTCTCATCTTAATTGACAAGCATTGGATGTTAGAGGACCAGTGCTTTGTATCAGTTTCAGAAGCAGAGTTGGACTGGATATGGTCCGTATGTGTAGGAAACACCGTTCTTTTGTTCTCAGCAAACTCACGTTTCCTGCTGTCTTAGAGATTCTAGAAAGCAAGAGCGTGCTTCTTGTTCTAAAGCAGAGTGTGATCAATGGATGAGAACTATGCTGTCTGTTTCACTTCAGAAATGGAGTTAAATCCCAGGCTCTGAGTCTTCCTACAAGCAAGACTTCGTTTCAGGCAAGGGCAGTCAGTTTTCTGTTCAAACGAACTACATCGTTCACGAAGCTCACACGTTTCTCATCTTAATTGACAAGCATTGGATGTTAGAGGACCAGTGCTTTGTATCAGTTTCAGAAGAAGAGTTGGACTAGATATGGTCCGTATGTGTAGGAAACACCGTTCTTTTGTTCTCAGCACACTCACGTTTCCTACTGTCTTAGAGACTCTAGAAAGCATGAGCGTGCTTCTCGCTCTAAAGCAGAGTGTGATCCATGGATGAGAACTATGCTGTGTGTTTCCCTTCGGAAATGGAGTTAAATCCCAGGCTATGTGTCTTCCTACAAGCAAGACTTCCTTTCAGGTAAGAGTAGTCACTTTTCTGCTCAAACGAACTACATCGTTCACTGAGCTCACACGTTTCTCATCTTAAGAGACAAGCATTGGATGTTAGAGGACCAATGCTTTGTATCAGTTTCAGAAGCAGAGTTGGACTATATAATGTCCGTATGTGTAGGAAACACCGTTCTTTTGTTCTCAGCACACTCACGTTTCCTGCTGTCTTAGAGAGTCTAGAAAGCAAGAGCGTGCTTCTTGTTCTAAAGCAGAGTGTGATCAATGGATGATTACACTGCTGTGTGTTTTACTTCAGAAGTGGAGTTAAATCCCAGGCTCTGTGTCTTCCTACAAGCAAGACTTCGTTTCAGGTAAGAGCAGTCACTTTTCTGGTCAAACGAACTACATCGTTCACGAAGCTCACACGTTTCTCATCTTAACTGACAAGCATTGGATGTTAGAGGGTCAGTGCTTTGTATCAGTTTCAGAAGCAGATTTGGACTACCTATGGTCCATATGTGTAGGAAACACCGTTCTTTTGTTCTGGGCACACTCAGATTTCCTGCTGTATTAGAGACTCTAGAAAGCTAGAGTGTGCTTCTCGCTCTAAAGCAGAGTGTGATCCATGGATGAGAACTATGCTGTGTGTTTCCCTTCAGAAAAGTAGTTAAATCCCAGGCTCTATGTCTTCCTACAAGCAAGAATTCGTTTCAGGTAAGGGCAGTCACTTTTCAGCTCAAACGAACTACAACTTTCACGGAGCTCACACGTTTCTCATCTTAATTAACAAGCATTGGATGTTAGAGGACCAGTGCTTTGTATCAGTTTCAGAAGCAGAGTTGGACTAGATATGGTCCGTATGTGTAGGAAACGCCATTCTTTTGTTCTCAGCAAACTCACCTTTCCTGCTGTCTTAGAGATTCTAGAAAGCAAGAGCGTGCTTCTTGTTCTAAAGCAGAGTGTGATCAATGGATGAGAACTATGCTGTGTGTTTTACTTCAGAAATGGAGTTAAATCCCAGGCTCTGAGTCTTCCTACAAGCAAGACTTCGTTTCAGGTAAGGGCAGTCAGTTTTCTGCTCAAACGAACTCCATCTTTCACGAAGCTCACACGTTTCTCATCTTAATTGACAAGCATTGGATGTTAGAGGACCAGTGCTTTGTATCAGTTTCAGAAGAAGAGTTGGACTAGATATGGTCCGTACGTGTAGGAAACACCGTTCTTTTGTTCTCAGCACACTCACGTTTCCTGCTGTCTTAGAGACTCTAGAAAGCATGAGCGTGCTTCTCGCTCTAAAGCAGAGTGTGATCCATGGATGAGAACTATGCTGTGTGTTTTACTTCAGAAGTGGAGTTAAATCCCAGGCTCTGAGTCTTCCTACAAGCAAGACTTCAATTCAGGTAAGGGCAGTCACTTTTCTGCTCAAATGAACTACATCGTTCACGAAGCTCACACGTTTCTCATCTTAACTGACAGGCATTGGATGTTAGAGGACCAGTGCATTCTATCAGTTTCAGAAGAAGAGTTGGACTAGATATGGTCCGTATGTGTAGGAAACACCGTTCTTTTGTTCTCAGCACACTCACGTTTCTTGCCTTCTTAGACACTCTAGAAAGCAAGAGCGTGCTTCTCGCTCTAAAGCAGAGTGTGATCCATGGATGAGAACTATGCTGTGTGTTTCCTTTCAGAAATGGAGTTAAATCCCAGGCTCTGAGTCTCCCTACAAGCAAGACTTCGTTTCAGGTAAGGGCAGTCACTTCTCAGCTCAAACGAACTACATCATTCACTGATCTCACACGTTTCTCATCTTAACTGACAAGCATTGGGTATTAGAGTACCAGTGCTTTGTATCTGTTTCAGAAGCAGAGTTGGACTAGATATGGTCCGTATGTGTAGGAAACACCGTTCTTTGTTCTCAGCACACTCACGTTTCCTGCTGTCTTAGAGACTCTAGAAAGCAAGAGCGTGCTTCTCGCTCTAAAGCAGAGTGTGTCCATGGATGAAAACTATGCTGTGTGTTTCCCTTCTAAAAGTAGTTAAATCCCAGGCTCCATATCTTCCTACAAGCAAGACTTCGTTTCAGGTAAGGGCAGTCACTTTTCAGCTCAAACGAACTACACCTTTCACGAAGCTCACACGTTTCTCATCTTAATTGACAAGCATTGGATGTTAGAGGACCAGTGCTTTGTATCAGTTTCAGAAGAAGAGTTGGACTAGATATGGTCCGTATGTGTAGGAAACACCGTTCTTTTGTTCTCAGCACACTCATGTTTCCTGCTGTCTTAGAGACTCTAGAAAGCATGAGCGTGCTTCTCGCTCTAAAGCAGAGTGTGATCCATGGATGAGAACTATGCTGTGTGTTTCCCTTCAGAAATGGAGTTAAATCCCAGGCTCTGTGTCTTCCTACAAGCAAGACTTCGTTTCAGGTAAGAGCAGTCACTTTTCTGCTCAAAAGAACTACATCGTTCACTGAGCTCACACGTTTCTCATCTTAACAGACAAGCATTAGATGTTAGAGGACCAATGCTTTGTATCAGTTTCAGAAGCAGAGTTGGACTATGTAATGTCCGTATGTGTAGGAAACACCGTTCTTTTGTTCTCAGCACACTCACTTTTCCTGCTGTCTTAGAGAGTCTAGAAAGCAATAGCGTGCTTCTTGTTCTAAAGCACAGTGTGATCAATGGATGATTACACTGCTGTGTGTTTTACTTCAGAAGTGGAGTTAAATCCCATGCTCTGAGTCTTCCTACAAGCAAGACTTCAATTCAGGTAAGGGCAGTCACTTTTCTGCTCAAACGAACTACATCGTTCACGAAGCTCACACGTTTCTCATCTTAACTGACAAGCATTGGATGTTAGAGGTCCAGTGCATTCTATCAGTTTCAGAAGAAGAGTTGGACTAGATATGGTCCGATGTGTAGGAAGCACCGTTCTTTTGTTCTCAGCACACTCACGTTTCTTGCCTTCTTAGATACTCTAGAAAGCAAGAGCGTGCTTCTCGCTCTAAAGCAGAGTGTGATCCATGGATGAGAACTATGCTGTGTTTTTCCCTTCAGAAATGGAGTTAAATCCCAGGCTCTGTGTCTTCCTACAAGCAAGACTTCGTTTCAGGTAAGGGCAGTCACTTTGCAGCTCAAACGAACTACACCTTTCACGGAGCTCACATGTTTCTCATCTTAACAGACAAGCATTGGATGGTCGAGGACCAGTGCTTTGTATCAGTTTCAGAAGCAGAGTTGGACTAGATATGGTCCGTATGTGTAGGAAACGCCGTTCTTTTGATGGGCACACTCAGATTTCCTGCTGTCTTAGAGACTCTAGAAAGCAAGAGTGTGCTTCTCGCTCTAAAGCAGAGTGCGATCCATGGATGAAAACTATGCTGTGTGTTTCCCTTCAGAAAAGTAGTTAAATCCCAGGCTCTATGTCTTCCTACAAGCAAGACTTCGTTTCAGGTAAGGGCATTCACTTTTCAGCTCAAACGAACTACACCTTTCACGGAGCTCACACGTTTCTCATCTTAATTGCCAAGCATTGGATGTTGGAGGACCAGTGCTTTGTATCAGTTTCAGAAGCAGAGTTGGACTAGATATGGTCCGTATGTGTAGGAAACGCCATTCTTTTGTTCTCAGCAAACTCACGTTTCTTGCTGTCTTAGAGATTCTAGAAAGCAAGAGCGTGCTTCTTGTTCTAAAGCAGAGTGTGATCAATGGATGAGAACTATGCTGTGTGTTTTACTTCAGAAATGGAGTTAAATCCCAGGCTCTGAGTCTTCCTACAAGCAAGACTTCGTTTCAGGTCAGGGCAGTCAGTTTTCTGCTCATACGAACTACATCGTTCACGAAGCTCACACGTTTCTCATCTTAACTGACAAGCATTGGATGTTAGAGGACCAGTGCTTTGTATCAGTTTCAGAAGAAGAGTTGGACTAGATATGGTCCGTATGTGTAGGAAACACCGTTCTTTTGTTCTCAGCACACTCACGTTTCCTGCTGTCTTAGAGATTCTAGAAAGCATGAGCATGCTTCTCCCTCTAAAGCAGAGTGTGATCAATGGATGAGAACTATGCTGTGTGTTTCCCTTCAGAAATGGAGTTAAATGCCAGGCTCTGTGTCTTCCTACAAGCAAGAATTTGTTTCAGGTAAGAGCAGGCACTTTTCTGCTCAAACGAACTACATTGTTCACTGAGCTCACACGTTTCTCATCTTAACAGACAAGCATTAGATGTTAGAGGACCAATGCTTTGTATCAGTTTCAGAAGCAGAGTTGGACTATATAATGTCCGTATGTGTAGGAAACACCGTTCTTTTGTTCTCAGCACACTCACGTTTCCTGCTGTCTTAGAGATCCTAGAAAGCAAGAGCGTGCTTCTTGTTCTAAAGCAGAGTGTGATCAATGGATGATTACACTGCTGTGTGCTTTACTTCAGAAGTGGAGTTAAATCCCAGGCTCTGAGTCTTCCTACAAGCAAGACTTCAATTCAGGTAAGGGCAGTCACTTTTCTGCTCAAACGAACTACATCGTTCATGAAGCTCACACGTTTCTCATCTTAACTGACAAGCATTGGATGTTAGAGGACCAGTGCTTTGTATCATTTTCAGAAGAAGAGTTGGACTAGATATGGTCCGTATGTGTAGGAAACACCGTTCTTTTGTTCTCAGCACACTCACGTTTCTTGCCTTCATAGAGACTCTAGAAAGCAAGAGCGTGCTTCTCGCCCTAAAGCAGAGTGTGAAACATGGAAGACAACTATGCTGTGTGTTTCCCTTCACAAATGGACTTAAATCCCAGGCTCTGTGTCTTACTACAAGCAAGACTTCGTTTCAGGTAAGGGCAGTCACTTTTCAGTTCAAAGGAACTACATCATCCACAAAGCTCACACGTTTCTCATCTTAACTGACAAGCATTGGATGTTAGAGGACCAGTGCTTTGTATCAGTTTCAGAAGCAGAGTTGGTCTAGATATGGTCTGTATGTGTAGGAAACACCGTTCTTTTGTTCTCAGCAAACTCACGTTTCCTGCTGTCTTAGAGACTCTAGAAAGCAAGATCGTGCTTCTTGTTCTAAAGCAGAGTGTGATCCATGGATGAGAACACTGCTGTGTGTTTCACTTCAGAAATGGAGTAAAATCCCAGGCTCTGAGTCTTCCTACAAGCAAGACTTCGTTTCAGGTAAGGACAGTCACTTTTTTGCTCAAACGAACTACATCGTTCACGAAGCTCACACGTTTCTCATCTTAACAGACAAGCATTAGATTTTAGAGGACCAGTGCTTTTTATCAGTTTCAGAAGCAGAGTTGGACTATATAATGTCCATATATGTAGGATACACCGTTCTTTTGTTCTCAGCACACTCACTTTTCCTGCTGTCTTAGAGAGTCTAGAAAGCAAGAGCGTGCTTTTTGTTCTAAAGCAGAGTGTGATCAATGGATGATTACACTGCTGTGTGTTTTACTTCAGAAATGGAGTTAAATCCCAGGCTCTGAGTCTCCCTACAAGCAAGACGTCGTTTCAGGTAAGGGCAGTCACTTTTCAGCTCAAACGAACTACATCATTGACTGAGCTCACACGTTTCTCATCTTAACTGACAAGCATTGGATGTTAGATTACCAGTGCTTTGTATCTGTTTCAGAAGCAGAGTTGGACTAGATATTGTCCCTATGTGTAGGAAACACCGTTCTTTTGTTCTCAGCACACTCACGTTTCCTGCTGTCTTAGAGACTTTAGAAAGCAAGAGCGTGCTTCTCGCTCTAAAGCAGAGTGTGATCCATGGATGAAAACTATGCTGTGTGTTTGCCTTCAGAAAAGTAGTTAAATCCCAGGCTCTATGTCTTCCTACAAGCAAGACTTCGTTTCAGGAAAGGGCAGTCACTTTTCAGCTCAAACGAACTACACCTTTCACGGAGCTCACACGTTTCTCATCTTAATTGACAAGCATTGGATGTTAGAGGACCAGTGCTTTGTATCAGTTTCAGAAGCAGAGTTGGACTGGATATGGTCCGTATGTGTAGGAAACACCGTTCTTTTGTTCTCAGCAAACTCACGTTTCCTGCTGTCTTAGAGATTCTAGAAAGCAAGAGCGTGCTTCTTGTTCTAAAGCAGAGTGTGATCAATGGATGAGAACTATGCTGTCTGTTTCACTTCAGAAATGGAGTTAAATCCCAGGCTCTGAGTCTTCCTACAAGCAAGACTTCGTTTCAGGCAAGGGCAGTCAGTTTTCTGTTCAAACGAACTACATCGTTCACGAAGCTCACACGTTTCTCATCTTAATTGACAAGCATTGGATGTTAGAGGACCAGTGCTTTGTATCAGTTTCAGAAGAAGAGTTGGACTAGATATGGTCCGTATGTGTAGGAAACACCGTTCTTTTGTTCTCAGCACACTCACGTTTCCTACTGTCTTAGAGACTCTAGAAAGCATGAGCGTGCTTCTCGCTCTAAAGCAGAGTGTGATCCATGGATGAGAACTATGCTGTGTGTTTCCCTTCGGAAATGGAGTTAAATCCCAGGCTATGTGTCTTCCTACAAGCAAGACTTCCTTTCAGGTAAGAGTAGTCACTTTTCTGCTCAAACGAACTACATCGTTCACTGAGCTCACACGTTTCTCATCTTAACAGACAAGCATTGGATGTTAGAGGACCAATGCTTTGTATCAGTTTCAGAAGCAGAGTTGGACTATATAATGTCCGTATGTGTAGGAAACACCGTTCTTTTGTTCTCAGCACACTCACGTTTCCTGCTGTCTTAGAGACTCTAGAAAGCAAGAGCGTGCTTCTTGTTCTAAAGCAGAGTGTGATCCATGGATGAGAACACTGCTGTGTGTTTCACTTCAGAAATGGAGTAAAATCCCAGGCTCTGAGTCTTCCTACAAGCAAGACTTCGTTTCAGGTAAGGACAGTCACTTTTTTGCTCAAACGAACTACATCGTTCACGAAGCTCACACGTTTCTCATCTTAACAGACAAGCATTAGATTTTAGAGGACCAGTGCTTTTTATCAGTTTCAGAAGCAGAGTTGGACTATATAATGTCCATATATGTAGGATACACCGTTCTTTTGTTCTCAGCACACTCACTTTTCCTGCTGTCTTAGAGAGTCTAGAAAGCAAGAGCGTGCTTTTTGTTCTAAAGCAGAGTGTGATCAATGGATGATTACACTGCTGTGTGTTTTACTTCAGAAATGGAGTTAAATCCCAGGCTCTGAGTCTCCCTACAAGCAAGACGTCGTTTCAGGTAAGGGCAGTCACTTTTCAGCTCAAACGAACTACATCATTGACTGAGCTCACACGTTTCTCATCTTAACTGACAAGCATTGGATGTTAGATTACCAGTGCTTTGTATCTGTTTCAGAAGCAGAGTTGGACTAGATATTGTCCCTATGTGTAGGAAACACCGTTCTTTTGTTCTCAGCACACTCACGTTTCCTGCTGTCTTAGAGACTTTAGAAAGCAAGAGCGTGCTTCTCGCTCTAAAGCAGAGTGTGATCCATGGATGAAAACTATGCTGTGTGTTTGCCTTCAGAAAAGTAGTTAAATCCCAGGCTCTATGTCTTCCTACAAGCAAGACTTCGTTTCAGGAAAGGGCAGTCACTTTTCAGCTCAAACGAACTACACCTTTCACGGAGCTCACACGTTTCTCATCTTAATTGACAAGCATTGGATGTTAGAGGACCAGTGCTTTGTATCAGTTTCAGAAGCAGAGTTGGACTGGATATGGTCCGTATGTGTAGGAAACACCGTTCTTTTGTTCTCAGCAAACTCACGTTTCCTGCTGTCTTAGAGATTCTAGAAAGCAAGAGCGTGCTTCTTGTTCTAAAGCAGAGTGTGATCAATGGATGAGAACTATGCTGTCTGTTTCACTTCAGAAATGGAGTTAAATCCCAGGCTCTGAGTCTTCCTACAAGCAAGACTTCGTTTCAGGCAAGGGCAGTCAGTTTTCTGTTCAAACGAACTACATCGTTCACGAAGCTCACACGTTTCTCATCTTAATTGACAAGCATTGGATGTTAGAGGACCAGTGCTTTGTATCAGTTTCAGAAGAAGAGTTGGACTAGATATGGTCCGTATGTGTAGGAAACACCGTTCTTTTGTTCTCAGCACACTCATGTTTCCTGCTGTCTTAGAGACTCTAGAAAGCATGAGCGTGCTTCTCGCTCTAAAGCAGAGTGTGATCCATGGATGAGAACTATGCTGTGTGTTTCCCTTCAGAAATGGAGTTAAATCCCAGGCTCTGTGTCTTCCTACAAGCAAGACTTCGTTTCAGGTAAGAGCAGTCACTTTTCTGCTCAAAAGAACTACATCGTTCACTGAGCTCACACGTTTCTCATCTTAACAGACAAGCATTAGATGTTAGAGGACCAATGCTTTGTATCAGTTTCAGAAGCAGAGTTGGACTATGTAATGTCCGTATGTGTAGGAAACACCGTTCTTTTGTTCTCAGCACACTCACTTTTCCTGCTGTCTTAGAGAGTCTAGAAAGCAATAGCGTGCTTCTTGTTCTAAAGCACAGTGTGATCAATGGATGATTACACTGCTGTGTGTTTTACTTCAGAAGTGGAGTTAAATCCCATGCTCTGAGTCTTCCTACAAGCAAGACTTCAATTCAGGTAAGGGCAGTCACTTTTCTGCTCAAACGAACTACATCGTTCACGAAGCTCACACGTTTCTCATCTTAACTGACAAGCATTGGATGTTAGAGGTCCAGTGCATTCTATCAGTTTCAGAAGAAGAGTTGGACTAGATATGGTCCGATGTGTAGGAAGCACGGTTCTTTTGTTCTCAGCACACTCACGTTTCTTGCCTTCTTAGATACTCTAGAAAGCAAGAGCGTGCTTCTCGCTCTAAAGCAGAGTGTGATCCATGGATGAGAACTATGCTGTGTTTTTCCCTTCAGAAATGGAGTTAAATCCCAGGCTCTGTGTCTTCCTACAAGCAAGACTTCGTTTCAGGTAAGGGCAGTCACTTTGCAGCTCAAACGAACTACACCTTTCACGGAGCTCACATGTTTCTCATCTTAACAGACAAGCATTGGATGGTCGAGGACCAGTGCTTTGTATCAGTTTCAGAAGCAGAGTTGGACTAGATATGGTCCGTATGTGTAGGAAACGCCGTTCTTTTGATGGGCACACTCAGATTTCCTGCTGTCTTAGAGACTCTAGAAAGCAAGAGTGTGCTTCTCGCTCTAAAGCAGAGTGCGATCCATGGATGAAAACTATGCTGTGTGTTTCCCTTCAGAAAAGTAGTTAAATCCCAGGCTCTATGTCTTCCTACAAGCAAGACTTCGTTTCAGGTAAGGGCATTCACTTTTCAGCTCAAACGAACTACACCTTTCACGGAGCTCACACGTTTCTCATCTTAATTGCCAAGCATTGGATGTTGGAGGACCAGTGCTTTGTATCAGTTTCAGAAGCAGAGTTGGACTAGATATGGTCCGTATGTGTAGGAAACGCCATTCTTTTGTTCTCAGCAAACTCACGTTTCTTGCTGTCTTAGAGATTCTAGAAAGCAAGAGCGTGCTTCTTGTTCTAAAGCAGAGTGTGATCAATGGATGAGAACTATGCTGTGTGTTTTACTTCAGAAATGGAGTTAAATCCCAGGCTCTGAGTCTTCCTACAAGCAAGACTTCGTTTCAGGTCAGGGCAGTCAGTTTTCTGCTCATACGAACTACATCGTTCACGAAGCTCACACGTTTCTCATCTTAACTGACAAGCATTGGATGTTAGAGGACCAGTGCTTTGTATCAGTTTCAGAAGAAGAGTTGGACTAGATATGGTCCGTATGTGTAGGAAACACCGTTCTTTTGTTCTCAGCACACTCACGTTTCCTGCTGTCTTAGAGATTCTAGAAAGCATGAGCATGCTTCTCCCTCTAAAGCAGAGTGTGATCAATGGATGAGAACTATGCTGTGTGTTTCCCTTCAGAAATGGAGTTAAATGCCAGGCTCTGTGTCTTCCTACAAGCAAGAATTTGTTTCAGGTAAGAGCAGGCACTTTTCTGCTCAAACGAACTACATTGTTCACTGAGCTCACACGTTTCTCATCTTAACAGACAAGCATTAGATGTTAGAGGACCAATGCTTTGTATCAGTTTCAGAAGCAGAGTTGGACTATATAATGTCCGTATGTGTAGGAAACACCGTTCTTTTGTTCTCAGCACACTCACGTTTCCTGCTGTCTTAGAGATCCTAGAAAGCAAGAGCGTGCTTCTTGTTCTAAAGCAGAGTGTGATCAATGGATGATTACACTGCTGTGTGCTTTACTTCAGAAGTGGAGTTAAATCCCAGGCTCTGAGTCTTCCTACAAGCAAGACTTCAATTCAGGTAAGGGCAGTCACTTTTCTGCTCAAACGAACTACATCGTTCATGAAGCTCACACGTTTCTCATCTTAACTGACAAGCATTGGATGTTAGAGGACCAGTGCTTTGTATCATTTTCAGAAGAAGAGTTGGACTAGATATGGTCCGTATGTGTAGGAAACACCGTTCTTTTGTTCTCAGCACACTCACGTTTCTTGCCTTCATAGAGACTCTAGAAAGCAAGAGCGTGCTTCTCGCCCTAAAGCAGAGTGTGAAACATGGAAGACAACTATGCTGTGTGTTTCCCTTCACAAATGGACTTAAATCCCAGGCTCTGTGTCTTACTACAAGCAAGACTTCGTTTCAGGTAAGGGCAGTCACTTTTCAGTTCAAAGGAACTACATCATCCACAAAGCTCACACGTTTCTCATCTTAACTGACAAGCATTGGATGTTAGAGGACCAGTGCTTTGTATCAGTTTCAGAAGCAGAGTTGGTCTAGATATGGTCTGTATGTGTAGGAAACACCGTTCTTTTGTTCTCAGCAAACTCACGTTTCCTGCTGTCTTAGAGACTCTAGAAAGCAAGATCGTGCTTCTTGTTCTAAAGCAGAGTGTGATCCATGGATGAGAACACTGCTGTGTGTTTCACTTCAGAAATGGAGTAAAATCCCAGGCTCTGAGTCTTCCTACAAGCAAGACTTCGTTTCAGGTAAGGACAGTCACTTTTTTGCTCAAACGAACTACATCGTTCACGAAGCTCACACGTTTCTCATCTTAACAGACAAGCATTAGATTTTAGAGGACCAGTGCTTTTTATCAGTTTCAGAAGCAGAGTTGGACTATATAATGTCCATATATGTAGGATACACCGTTCTTTTGTTCTCAGCACACTCACTTTTCCTGCTGTCTTAGAGAGTCTAGAAAGCAAGAGCGTGCTTTTTGTTCTAAAGCAGAGTGTGATCAATGGATGATTACACTGCTGTGTGTTTTACTTCAGAAATGGAGTTAAATCCCAGGCTCTGAGTCTCCCTACAAGCAAGACGTCGTTTCAGGTAAGGGCAGTCACTTTTCAGCTCAAACGAACTACATCATTGACTGAGCTCACACGTTTCTCATCTTAACTGACAAGCATTGGATGTTAGATTACCAGTGCTTTGTATCTGTTTCAGAAGCAGAGTTGGACTAGATATTGTCCCTATGTGTAGGAAACACCGTTCTTTTGTTCTCAGCACACTCACGTTTCCTGCTGTCTTAGAGACTTTAGAAAGCAAGAGCGTGCTTCTCGCTCTAAAGCAGAGTGTGATCCATGGATGAAAACTATGCTGTGTGTTTGCCTTCAGAAAAGTAGTTAAATCCCAGGCTCTATGTCTTCCTACAAGCAAGACTTCGTTTCAGGAAAGGGCAGTCACTTTTCAGCTCAAACGAACTACACCTTTCACGGAGCTCACACGTTTCTCATCTTAATTGACAAGCATTGGATGTTAGAGGACCAGTGCTTTGTATCAGTTTCAGAAGCAGAGTTGGACTGGATATGGTCCGTATGTGTAGGAAACACCGTTCTTTTGTTCTCAGCAAACTCACGTTTCCTGCTGTCTTAGAGATTCTAGAAAGCAAGAGCGTGCTTCTTGTTCTAAAGCAGAGTGTGATCAATGGATGAGAACTATGCTGTCTGTTTCACTTCAGAAATGGAGTTAAATCCCAGGCTCTGAGTCTTCCTACAAGCAAGACTTCGTTTCAGGCAAGGGCAGTCAGTTTTCTGTTCAAACGAACTACATCGTTCACGAAGCTCACACGTTTCTCATCTTAATTGACAAGCATTGGATGTTAGAGGACCAGTGCTTTGTATCAGTTTCAGAAGAAGAGTTGGACTAGATATGGTCCGTATGTGTAGGAAACACCGTTCTTTTGTTCTCAGCACACTCACGTTTCCTACTGTCTTAGAGACTCTAGAAAGCATGAGCGTGCTTCTCGCTCTAAAGCAGAGTGTGATCCATGGATGAGAACTATGCTGTGTGTTTCCCTTCGGAAATGGAGTTAAATCCCAGGCTATGTGTCTTCCTACAAGCAAGACTTCCTTTCAGGTAAGAGTAGTCACTTTTCTGCTCAAACGAACTACATCGTTCACTGAGCTCACACGTTTCTCATCTTAACAGACAAGCATTGGATGTTAGAGGACCAATGCTTTGTATCAGTTTCAGAAGCAGAGTTGGACTATATAATGTCCGTATGTGTAGGAAACACCGTTCTTTTGTTCTCAGCACACTCACGTTTCCTGCTGTCTTAGAGACTCTAGAAAGCAAGATCGTGCTTCTTGTTCTAAAGCAGAGTGTGATCCATGGATGAGAACACTGCTGTGTGTTTCACTTCAGAAATGGAGTAAAATCCCAGGCTCTGAGTCTTCCTACAAGCAAGACTTCGTTTCAGGTAAGGACAGTCACTTTTTTGCTCAAACGAACTACATCGTTCACGAAGCTCACACGTTTCTCATCTTAACAGACAAGCATTAGATTTTAGAGGACCAGTGCTTTTTATCAGTTTCAGAAGCAGAGTTGGACTATATAATGTCCATATATGTAGGATACACCGTTCTTTTGTTCTCAGCACACTCACTTTTCCTGCTGTCTTAGAGAGTCTAGAAAGCAAGAGCGTGCTTTTTGTTCTAAAGCAGAGTGTGATCAATGGATGATTACACTGCTGTGTGTTTTACTTCAGAAATGGAGTTAAATCCCAGGCTCTGAGTCTCCCTACAAGCAAGACGTCGTTTCAGGTAAGGGCAGTCACTTTTCAGCTCAAACGAACTACATCATTGACTGAGCTCACACGTTTCTCATCTTAACTGACAAGCATTGGATGTTAGATTACCAGTGCTTTGTATCTGTTTCAGAAGCAGAGTTGGACTAGATATTGTCCCTATGTGTAGGAAACACCGTTCTTTTGTTCTCAGCACACTCACGTTTCCTGCTGTCTTAGAGACTTTAGAAAGCAAGAGCGTGCTTCTCGCTCTAAAGCAGAGTGTGATCCATGGATGAAAACTATGCTGTGTGTTTGCCTTCAGAAAAGTAGTTAAATCCCAGGCTCTATGTCTTCCTACAAGCAAGACTTCGTTTCAGGAAAGGGCAGTCACTTTTCAGCTCAAACGAACTACACCTTTCACGGAGCTCACACGTTTCTCATCTTAATTGACAAGCATTGGATGTTAGAGGACCAGTGCTTTGTATCAGTTTCAGAAGCAGAGTTGGACTGGATATGGTCCGTATGTGTAGGAAACACCGTTCTTTTGTTCTCAGCAAACTCACGTTTCCTGCTGTCTTAGAGATTCTAGAAAGCAAGAGCGTGCTTCTTGTTCTAAAGCAGAGTGTGATCAATGGATGAGAACTATGCTGTCTGTTTCACTTCAGAAATGGAGTTAAATCCCAGGCTCTGAGTCTTCCTACAAGCAAGACTTCGTTTCAGGCAAGGGCAGTCAGTTTTCTGTTCAAACGAACTACATCGTTCACGAAGCTCACACGTTTCTCATCTTAATTGACAAGCATTGGATGTTAGAGGACCAGTGCTTTGTATCAGTTTCAGAAGAAGAGTTGGACTAGATATGGTCCGTATGTGTAGGAAACACCGTTCTTTTGTTCTCAGCACACTCACGTTTCCTACTGTCTTAGAGACTCTAGAAAGCATGAGCGTGCTTCTCGCTCTAAAGCAGAGTGTGATCCATGGATGAGAACTATGCTGTGTGTTTCCCTTCGGAAATGGAGTTAAATCCCAGGCTATGTGTCTTCCTACAAGCAAGACTTCCTTTCAGGTAAGAGTAGTCACTTTTCTGCTCAAACGAACTACATCGTTCACTGAGCTCACACGTTTCTCATCTTAACAGACAAGCATTGGATGTTAGAGGACCAATGCTTTGTATCAGTTTCAGAAGCAGAGTTGGACTATATAATGTCCGTATGTGTAGGAAACACCGTTCTTTTGTTCTCAGCACACTCACGTTTCCTGCTGTCTTAGAGAGTCTAGAAAGCAAGAGCGTGCTTCTTGTTCTAAAGCAGAGTGTGATCAATGGATGATTACACTGCTGTGTGTTTTACTTCAGAAGTGGAGTTAAATCCCAGGCTCTGTGTCTTCCTACAAGCAAGACTTCGTTTCAGGTAAGAGCAGTCACTTTTCTGGTCAAACGAACTACATCGTTCACGAAGCTCACACGTTTCTCATCTTAACTGACAAGCATTGGATGTTAGAGGGTCAGTGCTTTGTATCAGTTTCAGAAGCAGATTTGGACTACCTATGGTCCATATGTGTAGGAAACACCGTTCTTTTGTTCTGGGCACACTCAGATTTCCTGCTGTATTAGAGACTCTAGAAAGCTAGAGTGTGCTTCTCGCTCTAAAGCAGAGTGTGATCCATGGATGAGAACTATGCTGTGTGTTTCCCTTCAGAAAAGTAGTTAAATCCCAGGCTCTATGTCTTCCTACAAGCAAGAATTCGTTTCAGGTAAGGGCAGTCACTTTTCAGCTCAAACGAACTACAACTTTCACGGAGCTCACACGTTTCTCATCTTAATTAACAAGCATTGGATGTTAGAGGACCAGTGCTTTGTATCAGTTTCAGAAGCAGAGTTGGACTAGATATGGTCCGTATGTGTAGGAAACGCCATTCTTTTGTTCTCAGCAAACTCACGTTTCCTGCTGTCTTAGAGATTCTAGAAAGCAAGAGCGTGCTTCTTGTTCTAAAGCAGAGTGTGATCAATGGATGAGAACTATGCTGTGTGTTTTACTTCAGAAATGGAGTTAAATCCCAGGCTCTGAGTCTTCCTACAAGCAAGACTTCGTTTCAGGTAAGGGCAGTCAGTTTTCTGCTCAAACGAACTCCATCTTTCACGAAGCTCACACGTTTCTCATCTTAATTGACAAGCATTGGATGTTAGAGGACCAGTGCTTTGTATCAGTTTCAGAAGAAGAGTTGGACTAGATATGGTCCGTATGTGTAGGAAACACCGTTCTTTTGTTCTCAGCACACTCACGTTTCCTGCTGTCTTAGAGACTCTAGAAAGCATGAGCGTGCTTCTCGCTCTAAAGCAGAGTGTGATCCATGGATGAGAACTATGCTGTGTGTTTTACTTCAGAAGTGGAGTTAAATCCCAGGCTCTGAGTCTTCCTACAAGCAAGACTTCAATTCAGGTAAGGGCAGTCACTTTTCTGCTCAAATGAACTACATCGTTCACGAAGCTCACACGTTTCTCATCTTAACTGACAGGCATTGGATGTTAGAGGACCAGTGCATTCTATCAGTTTCAGAAGAAGAGTTGGACTAGATATGGTCCGTATGTGTAGGAAACACCGTTCTTTTGTTCTCAGCACACTCACGTTTCTTGCCTTCTTAGACACTCTAGAAAGCAAGAGCGTGCTTCTCGCTCTAAAGCAGAGTGTGATCCATGGATGAGAACTATGCTGTGTGTTTCCTTTCAGAAATGGAGTTAAATCCCAGGCTCTGAGTCTCCCTACAAGCAAGACTTCGTTTCAGGTAAGGGCAGTCACTTCTCAGCTCAAACGAACTACATCATTCACTGAGCTCACACGTTTCTCATCTTAACTGACAAGCATTGGGTATTAGAGTACCAGTGCTTTGTATCTGTTTCAGAAGCAGAGTTGGACTAGATATGGTCCGTATGTGTAGGAAACACCGTTCTTTGTTCTCAGCACACTCACGTTTCCTGCTGTCTTAGAGACTCTAGAAAACAAGAGCGTGCTTCTCGCTCTAAAGCAGAGTGTGTCCATGGATGAAAACTATGCTGTGTGTTTCCCTTCTAAAAGTAGTTAAATCCCAGGCTCCATATCTTCCTACAAGCAAGACTTCGTTTCAGGTAAGGGCAGTCACTTTTCAGCTCAAACGAACTACACCTTTCACGAAGCTCACACGTTTCTCATCTTAATTGACAAGCATTGGATGTTAGAGGACCAGTGCTTTGTATCAGTTTCAGAAGAAGAGTTGGACTAGATATGGTCCGTATGTGTAGGAAACACCGTTCTTTTGTTCTCAGCACACTCACGTTTCCTGCTGTCTTAGAGACTCTAGAAAGCATGAGCGTGCTTCTCGCTCTAAAGCAGAGTGTGATCCATGGATGAGAACTATGCTGTGTGTTTCCCTTCAGAAATGGAGTTAAATCCCAGGCTCTGAGTCTTCCTACAAGCAAGACTTCGTTTCAGGCAAGGGCAGTCAGTTTTCTGTTCAAACGAACTACATCGTTCACGAAGCTCACACGTTTCTCATCTTAATTGACAAGCATTGGATGTTAGAGGACCAGTGCTTTGTATCAGTTTCAGAAGAAGAGTTGGACTAGATATGGTCCGTATGTGTAGGAAACACCGTTCTTTTGTTCTCAGCACACTCACGTTTCCTACTGTCTTAGAGACTCTAGAAAGCATGAGCGTGCTTCTCGCTCTAAAGCAGAGTGTGATCCATGGATGAGAACTATGCTGTGTGTTTCCCTTCGGAAATGGAGTTAAATCCCAGGCTATGTGTCTTCCTACAAGCAAGACTTCCTTTCAGGTAAGAGTAGTCACTTTTCTGCTCAAACGAACTACATCGTTCACTGAGCTCACACGTTTCTCATCTTAACAGACAAGCATTGGATGTTAGAGGACCAATGCTTTGTATCAGTTTCAGAAGCAGAGTTGGACTATATAATGTCCGTATGTGTAGGAAACACCGTTCTTTTGTTCTCAGCACACTCACGTTTCCTGCTGTCTTAGAGAGTCTAGAAAGCAAGAGCGTGCTTCTTGTTCTAAAGCAGAGTGTGATCAATGGATGATTACACTGCTGTGTGTTTTACTTCAGAAGTGGAGTTAAATCCCAGGCTCTGTGTCTTCCTACAAGCAAGACTTCGTTTCAGGTAAGAGCAGTCACTTTTCTGGTCAAACGAACTACATCGTTCACGAAGCTCACACGTTTCTCATCTTAACTGACAAGCATTGGATGTTAGAGGGTCAGTGCTTTGTATCAGGTTCAGAAGCAGATTTGGACTACCTATGGTCCATATGTGTAGGAAACACCGTTCTTTTGTTCTGGGCACACTCAGATTTCCTGCTGTATTAGAGACTCTAGAAAGCTAGAGTGTGCTTCTCGCTCTAAAGCAGAGTGTGATCCATGGATGAGAACTATGCTGTGTGTTTCCCTTCAGAGAAGTAGTTAAATCCCAGGCTCTATGTCTTCCTACAAGCAAGAATTCGTTTCAGGTAAGGGCAGTCACTTTTCAGCTCAAATGAACTACAACTTTCACGGAGCTCACACGTTTCTCATCTTAATTAACAAGCATTGGATGTTAGAGGACCAGTGCTTTGTATCAGTTTCAGAAGCAGAGTTGGACTAGATATGGTCCGTATGTGTAGGAAACGCCATTCTTTTGTTCTCAGCAAACTCACGTTTCCTGCTGTCTTAGAGATTCTAGAAAGCAAGAGCGTGCTTCTTGTTCTAAAGCAGAGTGTGATCAATGGATGAGAACTATGCTGTGTGTTTTACTTCAGAAATGGAGTTAAATCCCAGGCTCTGAGTCTTCCTACAAGCAAGACTTCGTTTCAGGTAAGGGCAGTCAGTTTTCTGCTCAAACGAACTCCATCTTTCACGAAGCTCACACGTTTCTCATCTTAATTGACAAGCATTGGATGTTAGAGGACCAGTGCTTTGTATCAGTTTCAGAAGAAGAGTTGGACTAGATATGGTCCGTATGTGTAGGAAACACCGTTCTTTTGTTCTCAGCACACTCACGTTTCCTGCTGTCTTAGAGACTCTAGAAAGCATGAGCGTGCTTCTCGCTCTAAAGCAGAGTGTGATCCATGGATGAGAACTATGCTGTGTGTTTTACTTCAGAAGTGGAGTTAAATCCCAGGCTCTGAGTCTTCCTACAAGCAAGACTTCAATTCAGGTAAGGGCAGTCACTTTTCTGCTCAAATGAACTACATCGTTCACGAAGCTCACACGTTTCTCATCTTAACTGACAGGCATTGGATGTTAGAGGACCAGTGCATTCTATCAGTTTCAGAAGAAGAGTTGGACTAGATATGGTCCGTATGTGTAGGAAACACCGTTCTTTTGTTCTCAGCACACTCACGTTTCTTGCCTTCTTAGACACTCTAGAAAGCAAGAGCGTGCTTCTCGCTCTAAAGCAGAGTGTGATCCATGGATGAGAACTATGCTGTGTGTTTCCTTTCAGAAATGGAGTTAAATCCCAGGCTCTGAGTCTCCCTACAAGCAAGACTTCGTTTCAGGTAAGGGCAGTCACTTCTCAGCTCAAACGAACTACATCATTCACTGAGCTCACACGTTTCTCATCTTAACTGACAAGCATTGGGTATTAGAGTACCAGTGCTTTGTATCTGTTTCAGAAGCAGAGTTGGACTAGATATGGTCCGTATGTGTAGGAAACACCGTTCTTTGTTCTCAGCACACTCACGTTTCCTGCTGTCTTAGAGACTCTAGAAAGCAAGAGCGTGCTTCTCGCTCTAAACCAGAGTGTGTCCATGGATGAAAACTATGCTGTGTGTTTCCCTTCTAAAAGTAGTTAAATCCCAGGCTCCATATCTTCCTACAAGCAAGACTTCGTTTCAGGTAAGGGCAGTCACTTTTCAGCTCAAACGAACTACACCTTTCACGAAGCTCACACGTTTCTCATCTTAATTGACAAGCATTGGATGTTAGAGGACCAGTGCTTTGTATCAGTTTCAGAAGAAGAGTTGGACTAGATATGGTCCGTATGTGTAGGAAACACCGTTCTTTTGTTCTCAGCACACTCACGTTTCCTGCTGTCTTAGAGACTCTAGAAAGCATGAGCGTGCTTCTCGCTCTAAAGCAGAGTGTGATCCATGGATGAGAACTATGCTGTGTGTTTCCCTTCAGAAATGGAGTTAAATCCCAGGCTCTGAGTCTTCCTACAAGCAAGACTTCGTTTCAGGCAAGGGCAGTCAGTTTTCTGTTCAAACGAACTACATCGTTCACGAAGCTCACACGTTTCTCATCTTAATTGACAAGCATTGGATGTTAGAGGACCAGTGCTTTGTATCAGTTTCAGAAGAAGAGTTGGACTAGATATGGTCCGTATGTGTAGGAAACACCGTTCTTTTGTTCTCAGCACACTCACGTTTCCTACTGTCTTAGAGACTCTAGAAAGCATGAGCGTGCTTCTCGCTCTAAAGCAGAGTGTGATCCATGGATGAGAACTATGCTGTGTGTTTCCCTTCGGAAATGGAGTTAAATCCCAGGCTATGTGTCTTCCTACAAGCAAGACTTCCTTTCAGGTAAGAGTAGTCACTTTTCTGCTCAAACGAACTACATCGTTCACTGAGCTCACACGTTTCTCATCTTAACAGACAAGCATTGGATGTTAGAGGACCAATGCTTTGTATCAGTTTCAGAAGCAGAGTTGGACTATATAATGTCCGTATGTGTAGGAAACACCGTTCTTTTGTTCTCAGCACACTCACGTTTCCTGCTGTCTTAGAGAGTCTAGAAAGCAAGAGCGTGCTTCTTGTTCTAAAGCAGAGTGTGATCAATGGATGATTACACTGCTGTGTGTTTTACTTCAGAAGTGGAGTTAAATCCCAGGCTCTGTGTCTTCCTACAAGCAAGACTTCGTTTCAGGTAAGAGCAGTCACTTTTCTGGTCAAACGAACTACATCGTTCACGAAGCTCACACGTTTCTCATCTTAACTGACAAGCATTGGATGTTAGAGGGTCAGTGCTTTGTATCAGGTTCAGAAGCAGATTTGGACTACCTATGGTCCATATGTGTAGGAAACACCGTTCTTTTGTTCTGGGCACACTCAGATTTCCTGCTGTATTAGAGACTCTAGAAAGCTAGAGTGTGCTTCTCGCTCTAAAGCAGAGTGTGATCCATGGATGAGAACTATGCTGTGTGTTTCCCTTCAGAGAAGTAGTTAAATCCCAGGCTCTATGTCTTCCTACAAGCAAGAATTCGTTTCAGGTAAGGGCAGTCACTTTTCAGCTCAAATGAACTACAACTTTCACGGAGCTCACACGTTTCTCATCTTAATTAACAAGCATTGGATGTTAGAGGACCAGTGCTTTGTATCAGTTTCAGAAGCAGAGTTGGACTAGATATGGTCCGTATGTGTAGGAAACGCCATTCTTTTGTTCTCAGCAAACTCACGTTTCCTGCTGTCTTAGAGATTCTAGAAAGCAAGAGCGTGCTTCTTGTTCTAAAGCAGAGTGTGATCAATGGATGAGAACTATGCTGTGTGTTTTACTTCAGAAATGGAGTTAAATCCCAGGCTCTGAGTCTTCCTACAAGCAAGACTTCGTTTCAGGTAAGGGCAGTCAGTTTTCTGCTCAAACGAACTCCATCTTTCACGAAGCTCACACGTTTCTCATCTTAATTGACAAGCATTGGATGTTAGAGGACCAGTGCTTTGTATCAGTTTCAGAAGAAGAGTTGGACTAGATATGGTCCGTATGTGTAGGAAACACCGTTCTTTTGTTCTCAGCACACTCACGTTTCCTGCTGTCTTAGAGACTCTAGAAAGCATGAGCGTGCTTCTCGCTCTAAAGCAGAGTGTGATCCATGGATGAGAACTATGCTGTGTGTTTTACTTCAGAAGTGGAGTTAAATCCCAGGCTCTGAGTCTTCCTACAAGCAAGACTTCAATTCAGGTAAGGGCAGTCACTTTTCTGCTCAAATGAACTACATCGTTCACGAAGCTCACACGTTTCTCATCTTAACTGACAGGCATTGGATGTTAGAGGACCAGTGCATTCTATCAGTTTCAGAAGAAGAGTTGGACTAGATATGGTCCGTATGTGTAGGAAACACCGTTCTTTTGTTCTCAGCACACTCACGTTTCTTGCCTTCTTAGACACTCTAGAAAGCAAGAGCGTGCTTCTCGCTCTAAAGCAGAGTGTGATCCATGGATGAGAACTATGCTGTGTGTTTCCTTTCAGAAATGGAGTTAAATCCCAGGCTCTGAGTCTCCCTACAAGCAAGACTTCGTTTCAGGTAAGGGCAGTCACTTCTCAGCTCAAACGAACTACATCATTCACTGAGCTCACACGTTTCTCATCTTAACTGACAAGCATTGGGTATTAGAGTACCAGTGCTTTGTATCTGTTTCAGAAGCAGAGTTGGACTAGATATGGTCCGTATGTGTAGGAAACACCGTTCTTTGTTCTCAGCACACTCACGTTTCCTGCTGTCTTAGAGACTCTAGAAAGCAAGAGCGTGCTTCTCGCTCTAAAGCAGAGTGTGTCCATGGATGAAAACTATGCTGTGTGTTTCCCTTAAAAGTAGTTAAATCCCAGGCTCCATATCTTCCTACAAGCAAGACTTCGTTTCAGGTAAGGGCAGTCACTTTTCAGCTCAAACGAACTACACCTTTCACGAAGCTCACACGTTTCTCATCTTAATTGACAAGCATTGGATGTTAGAGGACCAGTGCTTTGTATCAGTTTCAGAAGAAGAGTTGGACTAGATATGGTCCGTATGTGTAGGAAACACCGTTCTTTTGTTCTCAGCACACTCACGTTTCCTGCTGTCTTAGAGACTCTAGAAAGCATGAGCGTGCTTCTCGCTCTAAAGCAGAGTGTGATCCATGGATGAGAACTATGCTGTGTGTTTCCCTTCAGAAATGGAGTTAAATCCCAGGCTCTGTGTCTTCCTACAAGCAAGACTTCGTTTCAGGTAAGAGCAGTCACTTTTCTGCTCAAAAGAACTACATCGTTCACTGAGCTCACACGTTTCTCATCTTAACAGACAAGCATTAGATGTTAGAGGACCAATGCTTTGTATCAGTTTCAGAAGCAGAGTTGGACTATGTAATGTCCGTATGTGTAGGAAACACCGTTCTTTTGTTCTCAGCACACTCACTTTTCCTGCTGTCTTAGAGAGTCTAGAAAGCAATAGCGTGCTTCTTGTTCTAAAGCACAGTGTGATCAATGGATGATTACACTGCTGTGTGTTTTACTTCAGAAGTGGAGTTAAATCCCATGCTCTGAGTCTTCCTACAAGCAAGACTTCAATTCAGGTAAGGGCAGTCACTTTTCTGCTCAAACGAACTACATCGTTCACGAAGCTCACACGTTTCTCATCTTAACTGACAAGCATTGGATGTTAGAGGTCCAGTGCATTCTATCAGTTTCAGAAGAAGAGTTGGACTAGATATGGTCCGATGTGTAGGAAGCACCGTTCTTTTGTTCTCAGCACACTCACGTTTCTTGCCTTCTTAGATACTCTAGAAAGCAAGAGCGTGCTTCTCGCTCTAAAGCAGAGTGTGATCCATGGATGAGAACTATGCTGTGTTTTTCCCTTCAGAAATGGAGTTAAATCCCAGGCTCTTTGTCTTCCTACAAGCAAGACTTCGTTTCAGGTAAGGGCAGTCACTTTGCAGCTCAAACGAACTACACCTTTCACGGAGCTCACATGTTTCTCATCTTAACAGACAAGCATTGGATGGTCGAGGACCAGTGCTTTGTATCAGTTTCAGAAGCAGAGTTGGACTAGATATGGTCCGTATGTGTAGGAAACGCCGTTATTTGATGGGCACACTCAGATTTCCTGCTGTCTTAGAGACTCTAGAAAGCAAGAGTGTGCTTCTCGCTCTAAAGCAGAGTGCGATCCATGGATGAAAACTATGCTGTGTGTTTCCCTTCAGAAAAGTAGTTAAATCCCAGGCTCTATGTCTTCCTACAAGCAAGACTTCGTTTCAGGTAAGGGCATTCACTTTTCAGCTCAAACGAACTACACCTTTCACGGAGCTCACACGTTTCTCATCTTAATTGCCAAGCATTGGATGTTGGAGGACCAGTGCTTTGTATCAGTTTCAGAAGCAGAGTTGGACTAGATATGGTCCGTATGTGTAGGAAACGCCATTCTTTTGTTCTCAGCAAACTCACGTTTCTTGCTGTCTTAGAGATTCTAGAAAGCAAGAGCGTGCTTCTTGTTCTAAAGCAGAGTGTGATCAATGGATGAGAACTATGCTGTGTGTTTTACTTCAGAAATGGAGTTAAATCCCAGGCTCTGAGTCTTCCTACAAGCAAGACTTCGTTTCAGGTCAGGGCAGTCAGTTTTCTGCTCATACGAACTACATCGTTCACGAAGCTCACACGTTTCTCATCTTAATTGACAAGCATTGGATGTTAGAGGACCAGTGCTTTGTATCAGTTTCAGAAGAAGAGTTGGACTAGATATGGTCCGTATGTGTAGGAAACACCGTTCTTTTGTTCTCAGCACACTCACGTTTCCTGCTGTCTTAGAGACTCTAGAAAGCATGAGCATGCTTCTCCCTCTAAAGCAGAGTGTGATCCATGGATGAGAACTATGCTGTGTGTTTCCCTTCAGAAATGGAGTTAAATGCCAGGCTCTGTGTCTTCCTACAAGCAAGAATTTGTTTCAGGTAAGAGCAGGCACTTTTCTGCTCAAACGAACTACATTGTTCACTGAGCTCACACGTTTCTCATCTTAACAGACAAGCATTAGATGTTAGAGGACCAATGCTTTGTATCAGTTTCAGAAGCAGAGTTGGACTATATAATGTCCGTATGTGTAGGAAACACCGTTCTTTTGTTCTCAGCACACTCACGTTTCCTGCTGTCTTAGAGATCCTAGAAAGCAAGAGCGTGCTTCTTGTTCTAAAGCAGAGTGTGATCAATGGATGATTACACTGCTGTGTGCTTTACTTCAGAAGTGGAGTTAAATCCCAGGCTCTGAGTCTTCCTACAAGCAAGACTTCAATTCAGGTAAGGGCAGTCACTTTTCTGCTCAAACGAACTACATCGTTCATGAAGCTCACACGTTTCTCATCTTAACTGACAAGCATTGGATGTTAGAGGACCAGTGCTTTGTATCATTTTCAGAAGAAGAGTTGGACTAGATATGGTCCTTATGTGTAGGAAACGCCGTTCTTTTGTTCTCTGCAAACTCACGTTTCCTGCTGTCTTAGAGATTCTAGAAAGCAAGAGCGTGCTTCTTGTTCTAAAGCAGAGTGTGATCAATGGATGAGAACTATGCTGTGTGTTTCACTTCAGAAATGGAGTTAAATCCCAGGCTCTGAGTCTTCCTACAAGCAAGACTTCGTTTCAGGTCAGGGCAATCAGTTTTCTGCTCAAACGAACTACATTGTTCACGAAGCTCACACGTTTCTCATCTTAATTGACAAGCATTGGATGTTAGAGGACCAGTGCATTGTATCAGTTTCAGAAGAAGAGTTGGACTAGATATGGTCCATATGTGTAGGAAACACCGTTCTTTTGTTCTCATCACACTCATGTTTCCTGCTGTCTTAGAGACTCTAGAAAGCATGAGCGTGCTTCTCGCTCTAAAGCAGAGTGTGATCCATGGATGAGAACTATGCTGTGTGTTTCCCTTCAGAAATGGAGTTAAATCCCAGGCTCTGAGTCTTCCTACAAGCAAGACTACAATTCAGGTAAGGGCAGTCACTTTTCTGCTCAAAGGAACTACATCGTTCACGAAGCTCACACGTTTCTCATCTTAACTGTAAAGCATTGGATGTTAGAGGGTCAGTGCTTTGTATCAGTTTCAGAAGCAGATTTGGATTACATATGGTCCATATGTGTAGGAAACACCGTTCTTTTGTTCTGGGCACACTCAGATTTCCTGCTGTATAAGAGACTCTAGAAAGCTAGAGTGTACTTCTCATTCTAAAGCAGAGTGTGATCCATGGATGAGAACTATGCTGTGTGTTTCCCTTCAGATTTGGACTTAAATCCCAGGCTCAGTGTCTTACTACAAGCAAGAATTCGTTTCAGGTAAGGGCAGTCAATTTTCAGTTCAAAGGAACAACATCATTCACAAAGCTCACACGTTTCTCATCTTAACTGACAAGCATTGGATGTTAGAGGACCAGTGCATTCTCTCAGTTTCAGAAAAAGAGTTGGACTAGATATGGTCTGTATGTGTAGGAAACACCATTCTTTTGTTCTCAGCATACTCACGTTTCTTGCTGTCTTAGAGACTCTAGAAAGCAAGAGCGTGCTTCTCGCTCTAAAGCAGAGTGTGATCCAGGATGAGAACTATGCTGTGTGTTTCCCTTCAGAAATGGACTTAAATCCCAGGCTCTCTGTCTTACTACAAGCAAGACTTCGTTTCAGGTAAGGGCAGTCACTTTTCAGTTCAAAGGAACTACATCATTCACAAAGCTCACACGTTTGTCATCTTAACTGACAAGTATTGGATTTTAGAGGACCAGTGCTTTGTATCAGTTTCAGAAGAAGAGTTGGAGTAGATATGGTCCGTATGTGTAGGAAACACCGTTCTTTTGTTCTCAGCACACTCAGGTTTCCTGCTGTCTTAGAGACTCTAGAAAGCATGAGCATGCTTCTCCCTCTAAAGCAGAGTGTGATCCATGGATGAGAACTATGCTGTGTGTTTCCCTTCAGAAATGGAGTTAAATGCCAGGCTCTGTGTCTTCCTACAAGCAAGAATTTGTTTCAGGTAAGAGCAGGCACTTTTCTGCTCAAACGAACTACATTGTTCACTGAGCTCACACGTTTCTCATCTTAACAGACAAGCATTAGATGTTAGAGGACCAATGCTTTGTATCAGTTTCAGAAGCAGAGTTGGACTATATAATGTCCGTATGTGTAGGAAACACCGTTCTTTTGTTCTCAGCACACTCACGTTTCCTGCTGTCTTAGAGATCCTAGAAAGCAAGAGCGTGCTTCTTGTTCTAAAGCAGAGTGTGATCAATGGATGATTACACTGCTGTGTGCTTTACTTCAGAAGTGGAGTTAAATCCCAGGCTCTGAGTCTTCCTACAAGCAAGACTTCAATTCAGGTAAGGGCAGTCACTTTTCTGCTCAAACGAACTACATCGTTCATGAAGCTCACACGTTTCTCATCTTAACTGACAAGCATTGGATGTTAGAGGACCAGTGCTTTGTATCATTTTCAGAAGAAGAGTTGGACTAGATATGGTCCGTATGTGTAGGAAACACCGTTCTTTTGTTCTCAGCACACTCACGTTTCTTGCCTTCATAGAGACTCTAGAAAGTAAGAGCGTGCTTCTCGCTCTAAAGCAGAGTGTGATCCATGGATGAGAACAATGCAGTGTGTTTCCCTTCAGAAATGGAGTTAAATCCCAGGTTCTGAGTCTTCCTACAAGCAAGACTTCAATTCAGGTAAGAGCAGTCACTTTTCAGCTCAAACGAACTACATCATTGACTGAGCTCACACGTTTCTCATCTTAACTGAAAGCATTGGGTATTAGAGTACCAGTGCTTTGTATCTGTTTCAGAAGCAGAGTTGGACTAGATATGGTCCGTATGTGTAGGAAACACCGTTCTTTTGTTCTCAGCAAACTCACGTTTCCTGCTGTCTTAGAGATTCTATTAAGCAAGAGCGTGCTTCTTGTTCTAAAGCAGAAAGTGATCAATGGATGAGAACTATGCTGTGTGTTTCACTTCAGAAATGGAGTTAAATCCCAGGCTCTGAGTCTTCCTACAAGCAAGACTTCGTTTCAGGTCAGGGCAGTCAGTTTTCTGCTCAAACGAACTACATCGTTCACGAAGCTCACACGTTTCTCATCTTAATTGACAAGCATTGGAAATTAGAGGACCAGTGCATTGTATCAGTTTCAGAAGAAGAGTTGGACTAGATATGGTCCATATGTGTAGGAAACACCGTTCTTTTGTTCTCATCACACTCATGTTTCCTGCTGTCTTAGAGACTCTAGAAAGCATGAGCGTGCTTCTCGCTCTAAAGCAGAGTGTGATCCATGGATGAGAACTATGCTGTGTGTTTCCCTTCAGAAATGGCGTTAAATCCCAGACTCTGTGTCTTCCTACAAGCAAGACTTCTTTTCAGGTAAGAGCAGTCACTTTTCTGCTCAAAAGAACTACATCGTTCACTGAGCTCACACGTTTCTCATCTTAACAGACAAGCATTGGATGTTAGAGGACCAATGCTTTGTATGAGTTTCAGAAGCAGAGTTGGACTATATAATGTCCGTATGTGTAGGAAACACCATTCTTTTGTTCTCAGCTCACTCACGTTTCCTGCTGTCTTAGAGAGTCTAGAAAGCTAGAGCATGCTTCTTGTTCTAAAGCAGAGTGTGATCAATGGATGATTACACTGCTGTGTGTTTTACTTCAGAAGTGGAGTTAAATCCCAGGCTCTGAGTCTTCCTACAAGCAAGACTTCAATTCAGGTAAGCGCAGTCACTTTTCTGCTCAAACGAACTACATCATTCACGAAGCTCACACGTTTCTCATCTTAATTGACAACCATTGGATGTTAGATGGTCAGTTCTTTGTATCAGTTTCCGAAGCAGATTTGGACTACATATGGTCCATATGTGTAGAAAACACCGTTCTTTTGTTCTGGGCACACTCACACTTACTGCTGTATATAGACTCTAGAAAGCAAGAGTGTGCTTCTCGCTCTAAATCAGAGTGTGATCCATGGATGAGAACTATGCTGTGTGTTTCCCTTCAGAAATGGACTTAAATCCCAGGCTCTGTGTCTTCCTAAAAGCAAGACTTCTTTTTTGGTAAGCGCAGTCACTTTTCAGCACAAAGGAACTACATCTTTCACGCAGCTCACACATTTCTCATCTTAACTGACAAGCATTGGATGTTAGAGGACCAGTGCATTCTATCTGTTTCAGATGAAGATTTGGACTACATATAGTCTGTATGTGTAGGAAACACCGTTCTTTTGTTCTGGGCACATCAGATTTTCTGCTGTATTAGAGATTCAAGAAAGCAAGAGCGTGCTTCTCGCTCTAAAGCAGAGTGTGTTCCATGGATGAGAACTATGCTGTGTGTTTCACTTCAGAAATGGAGTTAAATCCTAGGCTCTGAGTCTTTCTACAAGCAAGACCTCGTTTCAGGTAAGGCTAGTCACTTTTCAGCTCAAACGAACTGCATCGTTCACGAAGCTCACACGTTTCTCATCTTAACAGACAAACATTGGATTTTAGAGGACCAGTGCTTTGTATCAGTTTAAGAAGCAGAGTTGGACTATATAATGTCTGTATGTGTAGTAAAAACCGTTCTTTTGTTCTTAGCACACTCACGTTTCCTGCTGTCTTAGAGACTCTAGAAAGCAAGAGCGTGCTTCTCACTCTAAAGCAGAGTGTGATCCATGGATGAGAACTATGCTGTGTGTTTGCCTTCAGAAATGGAGTTAAATCCCAGGTTCTGAGTCTTCCTACAAGCAGACTTCGTTTCAGGTAAGGACAGGCAGTTTTCTGCTCAAACGAACTACATCGTTCATGAAGCTCACACGTTTCTCCTCTTAATTGACAAGCATTGGAGGTTAGAAGACCAGTGCTTTGTATCAGTTTCAGAAGCAGAGTTGGACTAGATATGGTCCGTATGTGTAGGAAACACCGTTCATTTTTCCCAGCACACTTACATTTCCTGCTGTCTTAGAGACTCTAGAAAGCAAGAGCGTGCTTCTTGTTCTAAAGCAGAGTGTGATCAATGGATGAGACAATGCTGTGTGTTTCACTTCAGAAATGGAGTTAAATCCCATGCTCTGAGTCTCCCTACAAGCAAGACTTCGTTTAAGGTAAGGGCAGTCACTTTTCTGCTCAAAGGAACTACATCGTTCACGAAGCTCACACGTTTCTCATCTTAACTGACTAGAATTGGATGTTAGATGGTCAGTGCTTTGTATCAGTTTCAGAAGCAGATTTGGACTACATATGGTCCATATGTGTAGGAAACACCATTCTTTTGTTCTGGGCACACTCAGATTAACTGCTGTATTACAGACTCTAGAAAGCAAGAGTGTGCTTCTCGCTCTAAAGCAGAGTGTGATCCAGGATGAGAACTATGCTGTGTGTTTCCCTTCAGAAATGGAGTTAAATCCCAGGTTCTGAGTCTTCCTACAAGCAAGACTTCGTTTCAGGTAAGGGCAGTCACTTTTCAGCTCAAACGAACTACATCTTTCATGGAGCTCACACGTTTCTCATCTTAAAAGACAAGCATTGGATGTTAGAGGACCAGTGCTTTGTATCAGTTTCGGAAGCAGATTTCGACTAGATATGGTCCATATGTGTAGGAAACACCGTTCTTTTGTTCTCAGCAAACTCACGTTTCCTGCTGTCATAGAGACTCTAGAAAGCAAGAGCGTGCTTCTTGCTCTAAAACAGAGTATGATCCATGGATGAGACTATGCTATGTGTTTCACTTCAGAAATTGAGTTAAATCCCAAGCTCTGTGTCTCCCTACAAGCAAGACTTCGTTTCAGGTAAGAAGAGTCACTTTTCTGCTAAAGGAACTACAACGTTCACGAAGATCAAACGTTTCTCATCTTAACTGACAAGCATTGGATGTTAGAGGACCAGTGCTTTGTATCTGTTTCAGAAGCAGAGTTGGACTAGATATGGTCCCTATGTGTAGGAGACACCGTTCTTTTGTACTCAGCACACTCACGTTTCCTGCAGTCTTAGAGAGTCTAGAAAGCAAGAGCATGCTTCTTGTTCTAAAGCATAGTGTATTCAATGGATGATTACACTGCTGTGTGATTTACTTCAGAAATGGAGTTAAATCCCAGGCTCTGAGTCTTTCTACAAGCAAGACTTCAATTCAGGTAAGGGAAGTCACTTTTCTGCTCAAACTAACTACATCGTTCACGAAGCTCACACGTTTCTAATCTTAACTGACAAGAATTGGATGTTAGAGGGTCAGTGCTTTGTATCAGTTTCAGAAGCAGATTTGGACTACATATGGTCCATATGTGTAGGAAACACCGTTCTTTTGTTCTGGGCACACTCAGAATTCCTGCTCTATTAGAGACTCTAGAAAGCTAGAGTGTGCTTCTGGCTCTAAAGCAGAGTGTGATCCATGGATGAGAACTATGCTGTGTGTTTCCCTTCAGAAATGGAGTTTAATCCCAGGCTCTGAGTCTTCCTGCAAGCAAGACTTCGTTTCAGGTAAGGGCAGTCACTTTTCTGCTCAAACGATCTACATCGTTCACGAAGCTCACACGTTTCTCATCTTAACTGACAAGCATTGGATGTTAGAGGACCAGTGCTTTGTATCAGTTTCAGAAGAAGATTTGGCCTAGATATGGTCCGTATGTGTAGGAAACACGGTTCTTTTGTTCTCAGCACACTCACGTTTCCTGCTGTCTTAGAGACTCTAGAAAGCATGAGCGTGCTTCTCGCTCTAAAGCAGAGTGTGATCCATGGATGAGAACTATGCTGTGTGTTTCCCTTCAGAAATGGAGTTAAATCCCATTATCTGTGTCTTCCTACAAGCAAGACTTGATTTCAGGTAAGAGCAGTCTCTTTTCTGCTCAAACGAACTACATCATTCACTGAGCTCACATGTTTCTCATCTTAACAGACAAGCATTGAATGTTAGAGGACCAATGCTTTGTATCAGTTTCAGAAGCAGAGTTGGACTATATAATGTCTGTATGTGTAGGAAACACCGTTCTTTTGTACTCAGCACACTCACATTTCCTGCTGTCTTAGAGAGTCTAGAAAGCAAGAGCGTGCTTCTTGTTCTAAAGCACAGTATGATCAATGGATGATTACACTGCTGTGCGTTTTACTTCAGAAGTGGAGTTAAATCCCAGGCTCTGAGTCTTCCTACAAGCAAGACTTCAATTCAGGTAAGCGCAGTCACTTTTCTGCTCAAACGAACTACATCGTTCACGAAGCTCACACGTTTCTCATCTTAACTGACAAGCATTGGATGTTAGAGGGTCAGTGCTTTGTATCAGTTTCAGAAGCAGATTTGGACTACGTATGGTCCATATTTGTAGGAAACACCGTTCTTTTGTTCTGGGCACACTCAGATTTCCTGCTGTATTAGAGACTCTAGAAAGCTAGAGTGTGCTTCTCGCTCTAAAGCAGAGTGTGATCCATGGATGAGAACTATGCTGTGTGTTTCCCTTCAGAAATGGAGTTAAATCCCAGGCTCTGAGTCTTCCTACAAGCAAGAATTCGTTTCAGGTAAGGGCAGTCACTTTTCTTCTCAAACGAACTACATCGTTCACGAAGCTCACACGTTTCTCATCTTAACTGACAAGCATTGGATGTTAGAGGACAAGTGCGTTGTATCAGTTTAAGAAGCAGAGTTGGACTATATAATGTCCGTATGTGTAGTAAAAACCGTTCTTTTGTTCTTAGCACACTCACGTTTCCTGCTGTCTTAGAGACTCTAGAAAGCAAGAGTGTGCTTCTTGTTCCAAAGAAGAATGTGATCATTGGATGATTACACTGATGTGTGTTTTACTTCAGAAATGGAGTTAAATCCCAGGCTCTGAGTCTTCCTACAAGCAAGACTTCAATTCAGGAAAGGGCAGTCACATTTCTGCTCAAACTAACTACATCTTTCACGAAGCTCACACGTTTCTCATCTTAACTGACAAGAATTGGATGTTAGATTTTCAGTGCCTTGTATCAGTTTCAGAAGCAGATTTGGACTACATATGGTCCATATGTGTAGGAAACAGCGTTCTTTTGATCTGGGCACACTCAGATTTCCTGCTGTATTATAGACTCTAGAAAGCAAGAGTGTGCTTCTCGCTCTAAAGCAGAGTGTGATCCAGGATGAGAACTATGATGTGTGTTTCCCTTCAGAAATGGACTTAAATCCCAAGCTCTGTGTCTCCCTACAAGCAAGACTTCGTTTCAGGTAAGAAGAGTCACTTTTCTGCTAAAAGGAACTACAACGTTCACGAAGATCAAACGTTTCTCATCTTAACTGACAAGCATTGGATGTTAGAGGACCAGTGCTTTGTATCTGTTTCAGAAGCAGAGTTGGACTAGATATGGTCCCTATGTGTAGGAAACACCGTTCTTTTGTTCTCAGCACACTCACGTTTCCTGCTGTCCTAGAGACTCTAGAAAGCATGAGCGTGCTTCTCGCTCTAAAGCAGAGTGTGATCCATGGATGAGAACTATGCTGTGTGTTTCCCTTCAGAAATGGAGTTAAATCCATTATCTGTGTCTTCCTACAAGCAAAACTTCATTTCAGGTAAGAGCAGTCTCTTTTCTGCTCAAACGAACTACATCATTCACTGAGCTCACATGTTTCTCATCTTAACAGACAAGCATTGAATGTTAGAGGACCAATGCTTTGTATCAGTTTCAGAAGCAGAGTTGGACTATATAATGTCCGTATGTGTAGGAAACACCGTTCTTTTGTACTCAGCACACTCACGTTTCCTGCTGTCTTAGAGAGTCTAGAAAGCAAGAGCGTGCTTCTTGTTCTAAAGCAGAGTGTGATCAATGGATGATTACACTGCTGTGCGTTTTACTTCAGAAGTGGAGTTAAATCCCAGGCTCTGAGTCTTCCTACAAGCAAGACTTCAATTCAGGTAAGCGCAGTCACTTTTCTGCTCAAACGAACTACATCGTTCACGAAGCTCACACGTTTCTCATCTTAACTGACAAGCATTGGATGTTAGAGGGTCAGTGCTTTGTATCAGTTTCAGAAGCAGATTTGGACTACCTATGGTCCATATGTGTAGGAAACACCGTTCTTTTGTTCTGGGCACACTCAGATTTCCTGCTGTATTAGAGACTCTAGAAAGCTAGAGTGTGCTTCTCGCTCTAAAGCAGAGTGTGATCCATGGAGGAGAACTATGCTGTGTGTTTCCCTTCAGAAATGGAGTTAAATCCCAGGCTCTGAGTCTTCCTACAAGCAAGAATTCGTTTCAGGTAAGGGCAGTCACTTTTCTTCTCAAACGAACTACATCGTTCACGAAGCTCACACGTTTCTCATCTTAACTGACAAGCATTGGATGTTAGAGGACAAGTGCGTTGTATCAGTTTAAGAAGCAGAGTTGGACTATATAATGTCCGTATGTGTAGTAAAAACCGTTCTTTTGTTCTTAGCACACTCACGTTTCCTGCTGTCTTAGAGACTCTAGAAAGCAAGAGCGTGCTTCTTGTTCCAAAGCAGAGTGTGATCATTGGATAATTACACTGATGTGTGTTTTACTTCAGAAATGGAGTTAAATCCCAGGCTCTGAGTCTTCCTACAAGCAAGACTTCAATTCAGGAAAGGGCAGTGACTTTTCTGCTCAAACGAACTACATCGTTCACGAAGCTCACACGTTTCTCATCTTAACTGACAAGCATTGGATGTTAGAGGGTCAGTGCTTTGTATCAGTTTCAGAAGCAGATTTGGACTACCTATGGTCCATATGTGTAGGAAACACCGTTCTTTTGTTCTGGGCACACTCAGATTTCCTGCTGTATTAGAGACTCTAGAAAGCTAGAGTGTGCTTCTCGCTCTAAAGCAGAGTGTGATCCATGGATGAGAACTATGCTGTGTGTTTCCCTTCAGAAATGGAGTTAAATCCCAGGCTCTGAGTCTTCCTACAAGCAAGAATTCGTTTCAGGTAAGGGCAGTCACTTTTCTTCTCAAACGAACTACATCGTTCACGAAGTTCACACGTTTCTCATCTTAACTGACAAGCATTGGATGTTAGAGGACAAGTGCGTTGTATCAGTTTAAGAAGCAGAGTTGGACTATATAATGTCCGTATGTGTAGTAAAAACCGTTCTTTTGTTCTTAGCACACTCACGTTTCCTGCTGTCTTAGAGACTCTAGAAAGCAAGAGCGTGCTTCTTGTTCCAAAGCAGAGTGTGATCATTGGATGATTACACTGATGTGTGTTTTACTTCAGAAATGGAGTTAAATCCCAGGCTCTGAGTCTTCCTACAAGCAAGACTTCAATTCAGGAAAGGGCAGTCACATTTCTGCTCAAACGAACTACATCTTTCACGAAGCTCACACGTTTCTCATCTTAACTGACAAGCATTGGATGTTAGAGGACCAGTGCATTCTATCAGTTTCAGAAGAAGAGTTGGACTAGATATGGTCCGTATGTGTAGGAAACACCGTTCTTTTGTTCTCAGCACACTCACGTTTCTTGCCTTCTTAGAGACTCTAGAAAGCAAGAGCGTGCTTCTCGCTCTAAAGCAGAGTGTGATCCATGGATGAGAACTATGCTGTGTGTTTCCCTTCAGAAATGGAGTTAAATCCCAGGCTCTGAGTCTCCCTACAAGCAAGACTTCGTTTCAGGTAAGGGCAGTCACTTTTCAGCTCAAACGAACTACATCATTGACTGAGCTCACACGTTTCTCATCTTAACTGAAAGCATTGGGTATTAGAGTACCAGTGCTTTGTATCTGTTTCAGAAGCAGAGTTGGACTAGATATGGTCCGTATGTGTAGGAAACACCGTTCTTTTGTTCTCAGCAAACTCACGTTTCCTGCTGTCTTAGAGATTCTAGTAAGCAAGAGCGTGCTTCTTGTTCTAAAGCAGAAAGTGATCAATGGATGAGAACTATGCTGTGTGTTTCACTTCAGAAATGGAGTTAAATCCCAGGCTCTGTGTCTTACTACAAGCAAGACTTCGTTTCAGGTCAGGGCAGTCAGTTTTCTGCTCAAACGAACTACATCGTTCACGAAGCTCACACGTTTCTCATCTTAATTGACAAGCATTGGATATTAGAGGACCAGTGCATTGTATCAGTTTCAGAAGAAGAGTTGGACTAGATATGGTCCATATGTGTAGGAAACACCGTTCTTTTGTTCTCATCACACTCATGTTTCCTGCTGTCTTAGAGACTCTAGAAAGCATGAGCGTGCTTCTCGCTCTAAAGCAGAGTGTGATCCATGGATGAGAACTATGCTGTGTGTTTCCCTTCAGAAATGGCGTTAAATCCCAGACTCTTTGTCTTCCTACAAGCAAGACTTCTTTTCAGGTAAGAGCAGTCACTTTTCTGCTCAAAAGAACTACATCGTTCACTGAGCTCACACGTTTCTCATCTTAACAGACAAGCATTGGATGTTAGAGGACCAATGCTTTGTATGAGTTTCAGAAGCAGAGTTGGACTATATAATGTCCGTATGTGTAGGAAACACCATTCTTTTGTTCTCAGCTCACTCACGTTTCCTGCTGTCTTAGAGAGTCTAGAAAGCAAGAGCGTGCTTCTTGTTCTAAAGCAGAGTGTGATCAATGGATGATTACACTGCTGTGTGCTTTACTTCAGAAGTGGAGTTAAATCCCAGGCTTGAGTCTTCCTACAAGCAAGACTTCAATTCAGGTAAGCGCAGTCACTTTTCTGCTCAAACGAACTACATCATTCACGAAGCTCACACGTTTCTCATCTTAATTGACAACCACTGGATGTTAGATGGTCAATTCTTTGTATCAGTTTCCGAAGCAGATTTGGACTACATATGGTCCATATGTGTAGAAAACACCGTTCTTTTGTTCTGGGCACACTCAGACTTACTGCTGTATATAGACTCTAGAAAGCAAGAGTGTGCTTCTCGCTCTAAATCAGAGTGTGATCCATGGATGAGAACTATGCTGTGTGTTTCCCTTCAGAAATGGACTTAAATCCCAGGCTCTGTGTCTTCCTAAAAGCAAGACTTCTTTTTTGGTAAGCGCAGTCACTTTTCAGCACAAAGGAACTACATCTTTCACGCAGCTCACACATTTCTCATCTTAACTGACAAGCATTGGATGTTAGAGGACCAGTGCATTCTATCTGTTTCAGATGAAGATTTGGACTACATATAGTCTGTATGTGTAGGAAACACCGTTCTTTTGTTCTGGGCACATCAGATTTTCTGCTGTATTAGAGATTCAAGAAAGCAAGAGCGTGCTTCTCGCTCTAAAGCAGAGTGTGTTCCATGGATGAGAACTATGCTGTGTGTTTCACTTCAGAAATGGAGTTAAATCCTAGGCTCTGAGTCTTTCTACAAGCAAGACTTCGTTTCAGGTAAGGCTAGTCACTTTTCAGCTCAAACGAACTGCATCGTTCACGAAGCTCACACGTTTCTCATCTTAACAGACAAACATTGGATTTTAGAGGACCAGTGCTTTGTATCAGTTTAAGAAGCAGAGTTGGACTATATATTGTCCGTATGTGTAGTAAAAACCGTTCTTTTGTTCTTAGCACACTCACGTTTCCTGCTGTCTTAGAGACTCTAGAAAGCAAGAGCGTGCTTCTCGCTCTAAAGCAGAGTGTGATCCATGGATGAGAACTATGCTGTGTGTTTGCCTTCAGAAATGGAGTTAAATCCCAGGTTCTGAGTCTTCCTACAAGCAGACTTCGTTTCAGGTAAGGACAGGCAGTTTTCTGCTCAAACGAACTACATCGTTCACGAAGCTCACACGTTTCTCATCTTAATTGACAAGCATTGGAGGTTAGAAGACCAGTGCTTTGTATCAGTTTCAGAAGCAGAGTTGGACTAGATATGGTCCGTATGTGTAGGAAACACCGTTCTTTTGTTCTCAGCACACTCACGTTTCCTGCTGTCTTAGAGACTCTAGAAAGCAAGAGCGTGCTTCTTGTTCTAAAGCAGAGTGTGATCAATGGATGAGACAATGCTGTGTGTTTCACTTCAGAAATGGAGTTAAATCCCATGCTCTGAGTCTCCCTACAAGCAAGACTTCGTTTAAGGTAAGGGCAGTCACTTTTCTGCTCAAAGGAACTACATCGTTCACGAAGCTCACACGTTTCTCATCTTAACTGACTAGAATTGGATGTTAGATGGTCAGTGCTTTGTATCAGTTTCAGAAGCAGATTTGGACTACATATGGTCCATATGTGTAGGAAACACCATTCTTTTGTTCTGGGCACACTCAGATTAACTGCTGTATTACAGACTCTAGAAAGCAAGAGTGTGCTTCTCGCTCTAAAGCAGAGTGTGATCCAGGATGAGAACTATGCTGTGTGTTTCCCTTCAGAAATGGAGTTAAATCCCAGGTTCTGAGTCTTCCTACAAGCAAGACTTCGTTTCAGGTAAGGGCAGTCACTTTTCAGCTCAAACGAACTACATCTTTCACGGAGCTCACACGTTTCTCATCTTAAAAGACAAGCATTGGATGTTAGAGGACCAGTGCTTTGTATCAGTTTCGGAAGCAGATTTCGACTAGATATGGTCCATATGTGTAGGAAACACCGTTCTTTTGTTCTCAGCAAACTCACGTTTCCTGCTGTCATAGAGACTCTAGAAAGCAAGAGCGTGCTTCTTGCTCTAAAACAGAGTATGATACATGGATGAGACTATGCTGTGTGTTTCACTTCAGAAATTGAGTTAAATCCCAAGCTCTGTGTCTCCCTACAAGCAAGACTTCGTTTCAGGTAAGAAGAGTCACTTTTCTGCTAAAGGAACTACAACGTTCACGAAGATCAAACGTTTCTCATCTTAACTGACAAGCATTGGATGTTAGAGGACCAGTGCTTTGTATCTGTTTCAGAAGCAGAGTTGGACTAGATATGGTCCCTATGTGTAGGAGACACCGTTCTTTTGTACTCCGCACACTCACGTTTCCTGCAGTCTTAGAGAGTCTAGAAAGCAAGAGCATGCTTCTTGTTCTAAAGCATAGTGTATTCAATGGATGATTACACTGCTGTGTGATTTACTTCAGAAATGGAGTTAAATCCCAGGCTCTGAGTCTTTCTACAAGCAAGACTTCAATTCAGGTAAGGGAAGTCACTTTTCTGCTCAAACTAACTACATCGTTCACGAAGCTCACACGTTTCTAATCTTAACTGACAAGAATTGGATGTTAGAGGGTCAGTGCTTTGTATCAGTTTCAGAAGCAGATTTGGACTACATATGGTCCATATGTGTAGGAAACACCGTTCTTTTGTTCTGGGCACACTCAGAATTCCTGCTCTATTAGAGACTCTAGAAAGCTAGAGTGTGCTTCTGGCTCTAAAGCAGAGTGTGATCCATGGATGAGAACTATGCTGTGTGTTTCCCTTCAGAAATGGAGTTTAATCCCAGGCTCTGAGTCTTCCTGCAAGCAAGACTTCGTTTCAGGTGAGGGCAGTCACTTTTCTGCTCAAACGATCTACATCGTTAACGAAGCTCACACGTTTCTCATCTTAACTGACAAGCATTGGATGTTAGAGGACCAGTGCATTGTATCAGTTTCAGAAGAAGATTTGGCCTAGATATGGTCCGTATGTGTAGGAAACACCGTTCTTTTGTTCTCAGCACACTCACGTTTCCTGCTGTCTTAGAGACTCTAGAAAGCATGAGCGTGCTTCTCGCTCTAAAGCAGAGTGTGATCCATGGATGAGAACTATGCTGTGTGTTTCCCTTCAGAAATGGAGTTAAATCCCATTATCTGTGTCTTCCTACACGCAAGACTTGATTTCAGGTAAGAGCAGTCTCTTTTCTGCTCAAACGAACTACATCATTCACTGAGCTCACATGTTTCTCATCTTAACAGACAAGCATTGAATGTTAGAGGACCAATGCTTTGTATCAGTTTCAGAAGCAGAGTTGGACTATATAATGTCTGTATGTGTAGGAAACACCGTTCTTTTGTACTCAGCACACTCACGTTTCCTGCTGTCTTAGAGAGTCTAGAAAGCAAGAGCGTGCTTCTTGTTCTAAAGCAGAGTGTGATCAATGGATGATTACACTGCTGTGCGTTTTACTTCAGAAGTGGAGTTAAATCCCAGGCTCTGAGTCTTCCTACAAGCAAGACTTCAATTCAGGTAAGCGCAGTCACTTTTCTGCTCAAACGAACTACATCGTTCATGAAGCTCACACGTTTCTCATCTTAACTGACAAGCATTCGATGTTAGAGGGTCAGTGATTTGTATCAGTTTCAGAAGCAGATTTGGACTACCTATGGTCCATATGTGTAGGAAACACCGTTCTTTTGTTCTGGGCACACTCAGATTTCCTGCTGTATTAGAGACTCTAGAAAGCTAGAGTGTGCTTCTCGCTCTAAAGCAGAGTGTGATCCATGGATGAGAACTATGCTGTGTGTTTCCCTTCAGAAATGGAGTTAAATCCCAGGCTCTGAGTCTTCCTACAAACAAGAATTCGTTTCAGGTAAGGGCAGTCACTTTTCTTCTCAAACGAACTACATCGTTCACGAAGCTCACACGTTTCTCATCTTAACTGACAAGCATTGGATGTTAGAGTACAAGTGCGTTGTATCAGTTTAAGAAGCAGAGTTGGACTATATGATGTCCGTATGTGTAGTAAAAACCGTTCTTTTGTTCTTAGCACACTCACGTTTCCTGCTGTCTTAGAGACTCTAGAAAGCAAGAGCGTGCTTCTTGTTCCAAAGCAGAGTGTGAACATTGGATGATTACACTGATGTGTGTTTTACTTCAGAAATGGAGTTAAATCCCAGGCTCTGAGTCTTCCTACAAGCAAGACTTCAATTCAGGAAAGGGCAGTCACATTTCTGCTCAAACGAACTACATCTTTCACGAAGCTCACACGTTTCTCATCTTAACTGACAAGAATTGGATGTTAGATTTTCAGTGCCTTGATTCAGTTTCAGAAGCAGATTTGGACTACATATGGTCCATATGTGTAGGAAACACCGTTCTTTTGTTCTGGGCACACTCAGACTTACTGCTGTATATAGACTCTAGAAAGCAAGAGTGTGCTTCTCGCTCTAAATCAGAGTGTGATCCATGGATGAGAACTATGCTGTGTGTTTCCCTTCAGAAATGGACTTAAATCCCAGGCTCTGTGTCTTCCTAAAAGCAAGACTTCTTTTTTGGTAACCGCAGTCACTTTTCAGCACAAAGGAACTACATCTTTCACGCAGCTCACACATTTCTCATCTTAACTGACAAGCATTGGATGTTAGAGGACCAGTGCATTCTATCTGTTTCAGATGAAGATTTGGACTACATATAGTCTGTATGTGTAGGAAACACCGTTCTTTTGTTCTGGGCACATCAGATTTTCTGCTGTATTAGAGATTCAAGAAAGCAAGAGCGTGCTTCTCGCTCTAAAGCAGAGTGTGTTCCATGGATGAGAACTATGCTGTGTGTTTCACTTCAGAAATGGAGTTAAATCCTAGGCTCTGAGTCTTTCTACAAGCAAGACTTCGTTTCAGGTAAGGCTAGTCACTTTTCAGCTCAAACGAACTGCATCGTTCACGAAGCTCACACGTTTCTCATCTTAACAGACAAACATTGGATTTTAGAGGACCAGTGCTTTGTATCAGTTTAAGAAGCAGAGTTGGACTATATAATGTCCGTATGTGTAGTAAAAACCGTTCTTTTGTTCTTAGCACACTCACGTTTCCTGCTGTCTTAGAGACTCTAGAAAGCAAGAGCGTGCTTCTCGCTCTAAAGCAGAGTGTGATCCATGGATGAGAACTATGCTGTGTGTTTGCCTTCAGAAATGGAGTTAAATCCCAGGTTCTGAGTCTTCCTACAAGCAGACTTCGTTTCAGGTAAGGACAGGCAGTTTTCTGCTCAAACGAACTACATCGTTCACGAAGCTCACACGTTTCTCATCTTAACTGACAAGCATTGGATGTTAGAGGACAAGTGCGTTGTATCAGTTTAAGAAGCAGAGTTGGACTATATAATGTCCGTATGTGTAGTAAAAACCGTTCTTTTGTTCTTAGCACACTCACGTTTCCTGCTGTCTTAGAGACTCTAGAAAGCAAGAGCGTGCTTCTTGTTCCAAAGCAGAGTGTGATCATTGGATGATTACACTGATGTGTGTTTTACTTCAGAAATGGAGTTAAATCCCAGGCTCTGAGTCTTCCTACAAGCAAGACTTCAATTCAGGAAAGGGCAGTCACATTTCTGCTCAAACGAACTACATCTTTCACGAAGCTCACACGTTTCTCATCTTAACTGACAAGCATTGGATGTTAGAGGACCAGTGCTTTGTATCAGTTTCAGAAGAAGAGTTGGACTAGATATGGTCCGTATGTGTAGGAAACACCGTTCTTTTGTTCTCAGCACACTCACGTTTCTTGCCTTCTTAGAGACTCTAGAAAGCAAGAGCGTGCTTCTCGCTCTAAAGCAGAGTGTGATCCATGGATGAGAACTATGCTGTGTGTTTCCCTTCAGAAATGGAGTTAAATCCCAGGCTCTGAGTCTCCCTACAAGCAAGACTTCGTTTCAGGTAAGGGCAGTCACTTTTCAGCTCAAACGAACTACATCATTGACTGAGCTCACACGTTTCTCATCTTAACTGAAAGCATTGGGTATTAGAGTACCAGTGCTTTGCATCTGTTTCAGAAGCAGAGTTGGACTAGATATGGTCCGTATGTGTAGGAAACACCGTTCTTTTGTTCTCAGCAAACTCACGTTTCCTGCTGTCTTAGAGATTCTAGTAAGCAAGAGCGTGCTTCTTGTTCTAAAGCAGAAAGTGATCAATGGATGAGAACTATGCTGTGTGTTTCACTTCAGAAATGGAGTTAAATCCCAGGCTCTGAGTCTTCCTACAAGCAAGACTTCGTTTCAGGTCAGGGCAGTCAGTTTTCTGCTCAAACGAACTACATCGTTCACGAAGCTCACACGTTTCTCATCTTAATTGACAAGCATTGGATATTAGAGGACCAGTGCATTGTATCAGTTTCAGAAGAAGAGTTGGACTAGATATGGTCCATATGTGTAGGAAACACCGTTCTTTTGTTCTCATCACACTCATGTTTCCTGCTGTCTTAGAGACTCTAGAAAGCATGAGTGTGCTTCTCGCTCTAAAGCAGAGTGTGATCCATGGATGAGAACTATGCTGTGTGTTTCCCTTCAGAAATGGCGTTAAATCCCAGACTCTGTGTCTTCCTACAAGCAAGACTTCTTTTCAGGTAAGAGCAGTCACTTTTCTGCTCAAAAGAACTACATCGTTCACTGAGCTCACACGTTTCTCATCTTAACAGACAAGCATTGGATGTTAGAGGACCAATGCTTTGTATGAGTTTCAGAAGCAGAGTTGGACTATATAATGTCCGTATGTGTAGGAAACACCATTCTTTTGTTCTCAGCTCACTCACGTTTCCTGCTGTCTTAGAGAGTCTAGAAAGCAAGAGCGTGCTTCTTGTTCTAAAGCAGAGTGTGATCAATGGATGATTACACTGCTGTGTGTTTTACTTCAGAAGTGGAGTTAAATCCCAGGCTCTGAGTCTTCCTACAAGCAAGACTTCAATTCAGGTAAGCGCAGTCACTTTTCTGCTCAAACGAACTACATCATTCACAAAGCTCACACGTTTCTCATCTTAATTGACAACCACTGGATGTTAGATGGTCAGTTCTTTGTATCAGTTTCCGAAGCAGATTTGGACTACATATGGTCCATATGTGTAGAAAACACCGTTCTTTTGTTCTGGGCACACTCAGACTTACTGCTGTATATAGACTCTAGAAAGCAAGAGTGTGCTTCTCGCTCTAAATCAGAGTGTGATCCATGGATGAGAACTATGCTGTGTGTTTCCCTTCAGAAATGTACTTAAATCCCAGGCTCTGTGTCTTCCTAAAAGCAAGACTTCTTTTTTGGTAAGCGCAGTCACTTTTCAGCACAAAGGAACTACATCTTTCACGCAGCTCACACATTTCTCATCTTAACTGACAAGCATTGGATGTTAGAGGACCAGTGCATTCTATCTGTTTCAGATGAAGATTTGGACTACATATAGTCTGTATGTGTAGGAAACACCGTTCTTTTGTTCTGGGCACATCAGATTTTCTGCTGTATTAGAGATTCAAGAAAGCAAGAGCGTGCTTCTCGCTCTAAAGCAGAGTGTGTTCCATGGATGAGAACTATGCTGTGTGTTTCACTTCAGAAATGGAGTTAAATCCTAGGCTCTGAGTCTTTCTACAAGCAAGACTTCGTTTCAGGTAAGGCTAGTCACTTTTCAGCTCAAACGAACTGCATCGTTCACGAAGCTCACACGTTTCTCATCTTAACAGACAAACATTGGATTTTAGAGGACCAGTGCTTTGTATCAGTTTAAGAAGCAGAGTTGGACTATATATTGTCCGTATGTGTAGTAAAAACCGTTCTTTTGTTCTTAGCACACTCACGTTTCCTGCTGTCTTAGAGACTCTAGAAAGCAAGAGCGTTCTTCTCGCTCTAAAGCAGAGTGTGATCCATGGATGAGAACTATGCTGTGTGTTTGCCTTCAGAAATGGAGTTAAATCCCAGGTTCTGAGTCTTCCTACAAGCAGACTTCGTTTCAGGTAAGGACAGGCAGTTTTCTGCTCAAACGAACTACATCGTTCACGAAGCTCACACGTTTCTCATCTTAATTGACAAGCATTGGAGGTTAGAAGACCAGTGCTTTGTATCAGTTTCAGAAGCAGAGTTGGACTAGATATGGTCCGTATGTGTAGGAAACACCGTTCATTTTTCTCAGCACACTTATGTTTCCTGCTGTCTTAGAGACTCTAGAAAGCAAGAGCGTGCTTCTTGTTCTAAAGCAGAGTGTGATCAATGGATGAGACAATGCTGTGTGTTTCACTTCAGAAATGGAGTTAAATCCCATGCTCTGAGTCTCCCTACAAGCAAGACTTCGTTTAAGGTAAGGGCAGTCACTTTTCTGCTCAAAGGAACTACATCGTTCACGAAGCTCACACGTTTCTCATCTTAACTGACTAGAATTGGATGTTAGATGGTCAGTGCTTTGTATCAGTTTCAGAAGCAGATTTGGACTACATATGGTCCATATGTGTAGGAAACACCATTCTTTTGTTCTGGGCACACTCAGATTAACTGCTGTATTACAGACTCTAGAAAGCAAGAGTGTGCTTCTCGCTCTAAAGCAGAGTGTGATCCAGGATGAGAACTATGCTGTGTGTTTCCCTTCAGAAATGGAGTTAAATCCCAGGTTCTGAGTCTTCCTACAAGCAAGACTTCGTTTCAGGTAAGGGCAGTCACTTTTCAGCTCAAACGAACTACATCTTTCAAGGAGCTCACACGTTTCTCATCTTAAAAGACAAGCATTGGATGTTAGAGGACCAGTGCTTTGTATCAGTTTCGGAAGCAGATTTCGACTAGATATGATCCATATGTGTAGGAAACACCGTTCTTTTGTTCTCAGCAAACTCACGTTTCCTGCTGTCATAGAGACTCTAGAGAGCAAGAGCGTGCTTCTTGCTCTAAAACAGAGTATGATCCATGGATGAGACTATGCTGTGTGTTTCACTTCAGAAATTGAGTTAAATCCCAAGCTCTGTGTCTCCCTACAAGCAAGACTTCGTTTCAGGTAAGAAGAGTCACTTTTCTGCTAAAGGAACTACAACGTTCACGAAGATCAAACGTTTCTCATCTTAACTGACAAGCATTGGATGTTAGAGGACCAGTGCTTTGTATCTGTTTCAGAAGCAGAGTTGTACTAGATATGGTCCCTATGTGTAGGAGACACCGTTCTTTTGTACTCCGCACACTCACGTTTCCTGCAGTCTTAGAGAGTCTAGAAAGCAAGAGCATGCTTCTTGTTCTAAAGCATAGTGTATTCAATGGATGATTACACTGCTGTGTGATTTACTTCAGAAATGGAGTTAAATCCCAGGCTCTGAGTCTTTCTACAAGCAAGACTTCAATTCAGGTAAGGGAAGTCACTTTTCTGCTCAAACTAACTACATCGTTCACGAAGCTCACACGTTTCTAATCTTAACTGACAAGAATTGGATGTTAGAGGGTCAGTGCTTTGTATCAGTTTCAGAAGCAGATTTGGACTACATATGGTCCATATGTGTAGGAAACACCGTTCTTTTGTTCTGGGCACACTCAGAATTCCTGCTCTATTAGAGACTCTAGAAAGCTAGAGTGTGCTTCTGGCTCTAAAGCAGAGTGTGATCCATGGATGAGAACTATGCTGTGTGTTTCCCTTCAGAAATGGAGTTTAATCCCAGGCTCTGAGTCTTCCTGCAAGCAAGACTTCGTTTCAGGTAAGGGCAGTCACTTTTCTGCTCAAACGATCTACATCGTTAACGAAGCTCACACGTTTCTCATCTTAACTGACAAGCATTGGATGTTAGAGGACCAGTGCTTTGTATCAGTTTCAGAAGAAGATTTGGCCTAGATATGGTCCGTATGTGTAGGAAACACCGTTCTTTTGTTCTCAGCACACTCACGTTTCCTGCTGTCCTAGAGACTCTAGAAAGCATGAGCGTGCTTCTCGCTCTAAAGCAGAGTGTGATCCATGGATGAGAACTATGCTGTGTGTTTCCCTTCAGAAATGGAGTTAAATCCATTATCTGTGTCTTCCTACAAGCAAAACTTCATTTCAGGTAAGAGCAGTCTCTTTTCTGCTCAAACGAACTACATCATTCACTGAGCTCACATGTTTCTCATCTTAACAGACAAGCATTGAATGTTAGAGGACCAATGCTTTGTATCAGTTTCAGAAGAAGATTTGGACTAGATATGGTCCGTATGTGTAGGAAACACGGTTCTTTTGTTCTCAGCACACTCACGTTTCCTGCTGTCTTAGAGACTCTAGAAAGCATGAGCGTGCTTCTCGCTCTAAAGCAGAGTGTGATCCATGGATGAGAACTATGCTGTGTGTTTCCCTTCAGAAATGGAGTTAAATCCCATTATCTGTGTCTTCCTACACGCAAGACTTGATTTCAGGTAAGAGCAGTCTCTTTTCTGCTCAAACGAACTACATCATTCACTGAGCTCACATGTTTCTCATCTTAACAGACAAGCATTGAATGTTAGAGGACCAATGCTTTGTATCAGTTTCAGAAGCAGAGTTGGACTATATAATGTCTGTATGTGTAGGAAACACCGTTCTTTTGTACTCAGCACACTCACGTTTCCTGCTGTCTTAGAGAGTCTAGAAAGCAAGAGCGTGCTTCTTGTTCTAAAGCAGAGTGTGATCAATGGATGATTACACTGCTGTGCGTTTTACTTCAGAAGTGGAGTTAAATCCCAGGCTCTGAGTCTTCCTACAAGCAAGACTTCAATTCAGGTAAGCGCAGTCACTTTTCTGCTCAAACGAACTACATCGTTCATGAAGCTCACACGTTTCTCATCTTAACTGACAAGCATTGGATGTTAGAGGTCAGTGATTTGTATCAGTTTCAGAAGCAGATTTGGACTACCTATGGTCCATATGTGTAGGAAACACCGTTATTTTGTTCTGGGCACACTCAGATTTCCTGCTGTATTAGAGACTCTAGAAAGCTAGAGTGTGCTTCTCGCTCTAAAGCAGAGTGTGATCCATGGATGAGAACTATGCTGTGTGTTTCCCTTCAGAAATGGAGTTAAATCCCAGGCTCTGAGTCTTCCTACAAGCAAGAATTCGTTTCAGGTAAGGGCAGTCACTTTTCTTCTCAAACGAACTACATCGTTCACGAAGCTCACACGTTTCTCATCTTAACTGACAAGCATTGGATGTTAGAGTACAAGTGCGTTGTATCAGTTTAAGAAGCAGAGTTGGACTATATGATGTCCGTATGTGTAGTAAAAACCGTTCTTTTGTTCTTAGCACACTCACGTTTCCTGCTGTCTTAGAGACTCTAGAAAGCAAGAGTGTGCTTCTTGTTCCAAAGCAGAGTGTGAACATTGGATGATTACACTGATGTGTGTTTTACTTCAGAAATGGAGTTAAATCCCAGGCTCTGAGTCTTCCTACAAGCAAGACTTCAATTCAGGAAAGGGCAGTCACATTTCTGCTCAAACGAACTACATCTTTCACGAAGCTCACACGTTTCTCATCTTAACTGACAAGAATTGGATGTTAGATTTTCAGTGCCTTGATTCAGTTTCAGAAGCAGATTTGGACTACATATGGTCCATATGTGTAGGAAACACCGTTCTTTTGATCTGGGCACACTCAGATTTCCTGCTGTATTACAGACTCTAGAAAGCAAGAGTGTGCTTCTCGCTCTAAAGCAGAGTGTGATCCAGGATGAGAACTATGATGTATGTTTCCCTTCAGAAATGGACTTAAATCCCAAGCTCTGTGTCTCCCTACAAGCAAGACTTCGTTTCAGGTAAGAAGAGTCACTTTTCTGCTAAAAGGAACTACAACGTTCACGAAGAGCAAACGTTTCTCATCTTAACTGACAAGCATTGGATGTTAGAGGACCAGTGCTTTGTATCTGTTTCAGAAGCAGAGTTGGACTAGATATGGTCCCTATGTGTAGGAGACACCGTTCTTTTGTACTCAGCACACTCACGTTTCCTGCAGTCTTAGAGAGTCTAGAAAGCAAGAGCATGCTTCTTGTTCTAAAGCATAGTGTATTCAATGGATGATTACACTGCTGTGTGATTTACTTCAGAAATGGAGTTAAATCCCAGGCTCTGAGTCTTTCTACAAGCAAGACTTCAATTCAGGTAAGGGAAGTCACTTTTCTGCTCAAACTAACTACATCGTTCACGAAGCTCACACGTTTCTAATCTTAACTGACAAGAATTGGATGTTAGAGGGTCAGTGCTTTGTATCAGTTTCAGAAGCAGATTTGGACTACATATGGTCCATATGTGTAGGAAACACCGTTCTTTTGTTCTGGGCACACTCAGAATTCCTGCTCTATTAGAGACTCTAGAAAGCTAGAGTGTGCTTCTGGCTCTAAAGCAGAGTGTGATCCATGGATGAGAACTATGCTGTGTGTTTCCCTTCAGAAATGGAGTTTAATCCCAGGCTCTGAGTCTTCCTGCAAGCAAGACTTCGTTTCAGGTAAGGGCAGTCACTTTTCTGCTCAAACGATCTACATCGTTAACGAAGCTCACACGTTTCTCATCTTAACTGACAAGCATTGGATGTTAGAGGACCAGTGCTTTGTATCAGTTTCAGAAGAAGATTTGTCCTAGATATGGTCCGTATGTGTAGGAAACACCGTTCTTTTGTTCTCAGCACACTCACGTTTCCTGCTGTCCTAGAGACTCTAGAAAGCATGAGCGTGCTTCTCGCTCTAAAGCAGAGTGTGATCCATGGATGAGAACTATGCTGTGTGTTTCCCTTCAGAAATGGAGTTAAATCCCATTATCTGTGTCTTCCTACACGCAAGACTTCGTTTCAGGTAAGGGCAGTCTCTTTTCTGCTCAAACGAACTACATCATTCACTGAGCTCACATGTTTCTCATCTTAACAGACAAGCATTGAATGTTAGAGGACCAATGCTTTGTATCAGTTTCAGAAGCAGAGTTGGACTATATAATGTCTGTATGTGTAGGAAACACCGTTCTTTTGTACTCAGCACACTCACGTTTCCTGCTGTCTTAGAGAGTCTAGAAAGCAAGAGCGTGCTTCTTGTTCTAAAGCAGAGTGTGATCAATGGATGATTACACTGCTGTGCGTTTTACTTCAGAAGTGGAGTTAAATCCCAGGCTCTGAGTCTTCCTACAAGCAAGACTTCAATTCAGGTAAGCGCAGTCACTTTTCTGCTCAAACGAACTACATCGTTCATGAAGCTCACACGTTTCTCATCTTAACTGACAAGCATTGGATGTTAGAGGTCAGTGATTTGTATCAGTTTCAGAAGCAGATTTGGACTACCTATGGTCCATATGTGTAGGAAACACCGTTATTTTGTTCTGGGCACACTCAGATTTCCTGCTGTATTAGAGACTCTAGAAAGCTAGAGTGTGCTTCTCGCTCTAAAGCAGAGTGTGATCCATGGATGAGAACTATGCTGTGTGTTTCCCTTCAGAAATGGAGTTAAATCCCAGGCTCTGAGTCTTCCTACAAGCAAGAATTCGTTTCAGGTAAGGGCAGTCACTTTTCTTCTCAAACGAACTACATCGTTCACGAAGCTCACACGTTTCTCATCTTAACTGACAAGCATTGGATGTTAGAGTACAAGTGCGTTGTATCAGTTTAAGAAGCAGAGTTGGACTATATGATGTCCGTATGTGTAGTAAAAACCGTTCTTTTGTTCTTAGCACACTCACGTTTCCTGCTGTCTTAGAGACTCTAGAAAGCAAGAGCGTGCTTCTTGTTCCAAAGCAGAGTGTGAACATTGGATGATTACACTGATGTGTGTTTTACTTCAGAAATGGAGTTAAATCCCAGGCTCTGAGTCTTCCTACAAGCAAGACTTCAATTCAGGAAAGGGCAGTCACATTTCTGCTCAAACGAACTACATCTTTCACGAAGCTCACACGTTTCTCATCTTAACTGACAAGAATTGGATGTTAGATTTTCAGTGCCTTGATTCAGTTTCAGAAGCAGATTTGGACTACATATGGTCCATATGTGTAGGAAACACCGTTCTTTTGATCTGGGCACACTCAGATTTCCTGCTGTATTACAGACTCTAGAAAGCAAGAGTGTGCTTCTCGCTCTAAAGCAGAGTGTGATCCAGGATGAGAACTATGATGTATGTTTCCCTTCAGAAATGGACTTAAATCCCAAGCTCTGTGTCTCCCTACAAGCAAGACTTCGTTTCAGGTAAGAAGAGTCACTTTTCTGCTAAAAGGAACTACAACGTTCACGAAGAGCAAACGTTTCTCATCTTAACTGACAAGCATTGGATGTTAGAGGACCAGTGCTTTGTATCTGTTTCAGAAGCAGAGTTGGACTAGATATGGTCCCTATGTGTAGGAGACACCGTTCTTTTGTACTCAGCACACTCACGTTTCCTGCAGTCTTAGAGAGTCTAGAAAGCAAGAGCATGCTTCTTGTTCTAAAGCATAGTGTATTCAATGGATGATTACACTGCTGTGTGATTTACTTCAGAAATGGAGTTAAATCCCAGGCTCTGAGTCTTTCTACAAGCAAGACTTCAATTCAGGTAAGGGAAGTCACTTTTCTGCTCAAACTAACTACATCGTTCACGAAGCTCACACGTTTCTAATCTTAACTGACAAGAATTGGATGTTAGAGGGTCAGTGCTTTGTATCAGTTTCAGAAGCAGATTTGGACTACATATGGTCCATATGTGTAGGAAACACCGTTCTTTTGTTCTGGGCACACTCAGAATTCCTGCTCTATTAGAGACTCTAGAAAGCTAGAGTGTGCTTCTGGCTCTAAAGCAGAGTGTGATCCATGGATGAGAACTATGCTGTGTGTTTCCCTTCAGAAATGGAGTTTAATCCCAGGCTCTGAGTCTTCCTGCAAGCAAGACTTCGTTTCAGGTAAGGGCAGTCACTTTTCTGCTCAAACGATCTACATCGTTCACAAAGCTCACACGTTTCTCATCTTAACTGACAAGCATTGGATGTTAGAGGACCAGTGCTTTGTATCAGTTTCAGAAGAAGATTTGGACTAGATATGGTCCGTATGTGTAGGAAACACGGTTCTTTTGTTCTCAGCACACTCACGTTTCCTGCTGTCTTAGAGACTCTAGAAAGCATGAGCGTGCTTCTCGCTCTAAAGCAGAGTGTGATCCATGGATGAGAACTATGCTGTGTGTTTCCCTTCAGAAATGGAGTTAAATCCCATTATCTGTGTCTTCCTACACGCAAGACTTGATTTCAGGTAAGAGCAGTCTCTTTTCTGCTCAAACGAACTACATCATTCACTGAGCTCACATGTTTCTCATCTTAACAGACAAGCATTGAATGTTAGAGGACCAATGCTTTGTATCAGTTTCAGAAGCAGAGTTGGACTATATAATGTCTGTATGTGTAGGAAACACCGTTCTTTTGTACTCAGCACACTCACGCTTCCTGCTGTCTTAGAGAGTCTAGAAAGCAAGAGCGTGCTTCTTGTTCTAAAGCAGAGTGTGATCAATGGATGATTACACTGCTGTGCGTTTTACTTCAGAAGTGGAGTTAAATCCCAGGCTCTGAGTCTTCCTACAAGCAAGACTTCAATTCAGGTAAGCGCAGTCACTTTTCTGCTCAAACGAACTACATCGTTCACGAAGCTCACACGTTTCTCATCTTAACTGACAAGCATTGGATGTTAGAGGGTCAGTGCTTTGTATCAGTTTCAGAAGCAGATTTGGACTACCTATGGTCCATATGTGTAGGAAACACCGTTCTTTTGTTCTGGGCACACTCAGATTTCCTGCTGTATTAGAGACTCTAGAAAGCTAGAGTGTGCTTCTCGCTCTAAAGCAGAGTGTGATCCATGGATGAGAACTATGCTGTGTGTTTCCCTTCAGAAATGGAGTTAAATCCCAGGCTCTGAGTCTTCCTACAAGCAAGAATTCGTTTCAGGTAAGGGCAGTCACTTTTCTTCTCAAATGAACTACATCGGTCACGAAGCTCACACGTTTCTCATCTTAACTGACAAGCATTGGATGTTAGAGTACAAGTGCGTTGTATCAGTTTAAGAAGCAGAGTTGGACTATATAATGTCCGTATGTGTAGTAAAAACCGCTCTTTTGTTCTTAGCACACTCACGTTTCCTGCTGTCTTAGAGACTCTAGAAAGCAAGAGCGTGTTTCTTGTTCCAAAGCAGAGTGTGAACATTGGATGATTACACTGATGTGTGTTTTACTTCAGAAATGGAGTTAAATCCCAGGCTCTGAGTCTTCCTACAAGCAAGACTTCAATTCAGGAAAGGGCAGTCACATTTCTGCTCAAACGAACTACATCTTTCACGAAGCTCACACGTTTCTCATCTTAACTGACAAGAATTGGATGTTAGATTTTCAGTGCCTTGTATCAGTTTCAGAAGCAGATTTGGACTACATATGGTCCATATGTGTAGGAAACACCGTTCTTTTGATCTGGGCACACTCAGATTTCCTGCTGTATTACAGACTCTAGAAAGCAAGAGTGTGCTTCTCGCTCTAAAGCAGAGTGTGATCCAGGATGAGAACTATGATGTGTGTTTCCCTTCAGAAATGGACTTAAATCCCAAGCTCTGTGTCTCCCTACAAGCAAGACTTCGTTTCAGGTAAGAAGAGTCACTTTTCTGCTAAAAGGAACTACAACGTTCACGAAGATCAAACGTTTCTCATCTTAACTGACAAGCATTGGATGTTAGAGGACCAGTGCTTTGTATCTGTTTCAGAAGCAGAGTTGGACTAGATATGGTCCCTATGTGTAGGAGACACCGTTCTTTTGTACTCAGCACACTCACGTTTCCTGCAGTCTTAGAGAGTCTAGAAAGCAAGAGCATGCTTCTTGTTCTAAAGCATAGTGTATTCAATGGATGATTACACTGCTGTGTGATTTACTTCAGAAATGGAGTTAAATCCCAGACTCTGAGTCTTTCTACAAGCAAGACTTCAACTCAGGTAAGGGAAGTCACTTTTCTGCTCAAACTAACTACATCGTTCACGAAGCTCACACGTTTCTAATCTTAACTGACAAGAATTGGATGTTAGAGGGTCAGTGCTTTGTATCAGTTTCAGAAGCAGATTTGGACTACATATGGTCCATATGTGTAGGAAACACGGTTCTTTTGTTCTGGGCACACTCAGAATTCCTGCTCTATTAGAGACTCTAGAAAGCTAGAGTGTGCTTCTGGCTCTAAAGCAGAGTGTGATCCATGGATGAGAACTATGCTGTGTGTTTCCCTTCAGAAATGGAGTTAAATCCCAGGCTCTGAGTCTTCCTGCAAGCAAGACTTCGTTTCAGGTAAGGGCAGTCACTTTTCTGCTCAAACGATCTACATCGTTCACGAAGCTCACACGTTTCTCATCTTAACTGACAAGCATTGGATGTTAGAGGACCAGTGCTTTGTATCAGTTTCAGAAGAAGATTGGGCCTAGATATGGTCCGTATGTGTAGGAAACACCGTTCTTTTGTTCTCAGCACACTCACGTTTCCTGCTGTCCTAGAGACTCTAGAAAGCATGAGCGTGCTTCTCGCTCTAAAGCAGAGTGTGATCCATGGATGAGAACTATGCTGTGTGTTTCCCTTCAGAAATGGAGTTAAATCCATTATCTGTGTCTTCCTACAAGCAAAACTTCATTTCAGGTAAGAGCAGTCTCTTTTCTGCTCAAACGAACTACATCATTCACTGAGCTCACATGTTTCTCATCTTAACAGACAAGCATTGAATGTTAGAGGACCAATGCTTTGTATCAGTTTCAGAAGCAGAGTTGGACTATATAATGTCCGTATGTGTAGGAAACACCGTTCTTTTGTACTCAGCACACTCACGTTTCCTGCTGTCTTAGAGAGTCTAGAAAGCAAGAGCGTGCTTCTTGTTCTAAAGCAGAGTGTGATCAATGGATGATTACACTGCTGTGCATTTTACTTCAGAAGTGGAGTTAAATCCCAGGCTCTGAGTCTTCCTACAAGCAAGACTTCAATTCAGGTAAGCGCAGTCACTTTTCTGCTCAAACGAACTACATCGTTCACGAAGCTCACACGTTTCTCATCTTAACTGACAAGCATTGGATGTTAGAGGACCAGTGCTTTGTATCAGTTTCAGAAGAAGATTTGGCCTAGATATGGTCCGTATGTGTAGGAAACACCGTTCTTTTGTTCTCAGCACACTCACGTTTCCTGCTGTCTTAGAGACTCTAGAAAGCAAGAGCGTGCTTCTTGTTCCAAAGCAGAGTGTGATCATTGGATGATTACACTGATGTGTGTTTTACTTCAGAAATAGAGTTAAATCCCAGGCTCTGAGTCTTCCTACAAGCAAGACTTCAATTCAGGTAAGGGCAGTCACATTTCTGCTCAAACGAACTACATCTTTCACGAAGCTCACATGTTTCTCATCTTAACTGACAAGAATTGGATGTTAGATTTTCAGTGCCTTGTATCAGTTTCAGAAGCAGATTTGGACTACATATGGTCCATATGTGTAGGAAACACCGTTCTTTTGATCTGGGCACACTCAGATTTCCTGCTGTATTACAAACTCTAGAAAGCAAGAGTGTGCTTCTCGCTCTAAAGCAGAGTGTGATCCAGGATGAGAACTATGATGTGTGTTTCCCTTCAGAAATGGACTTAAATCCCAGGCTCTGTGTCTTACTACAAGCAAGACTTCATTTCAGGTAAGGGCAGTCACTTTTCAGTTCAAAGGAACTACATCATTCACAAAGCTCACACGTTTCTCATCTTAACTGACAAGCATTGGATGTTAGAAGACCAGTGCTTTGTATCAGTTTCAGAAGCAGAGTTGGACCAGATATGGTCTGTATGTGTAGGAAACACGGTTCTTTTGTTCTCAGCACACTCACGTTTCCTGCTGACTTAGAGACTCTAGAAAGCAAGAGCGTGCTTCTCACTCTAAAGCAGAGTGTGATCCATGGATGAGAACTATGCTGTGTGTTTGCCTTCAGGAATGGAGTTAAATCCCAGGTTCTGAGTCTTCCTACAAGCAAGACTTCCTTTCAGGTAAGGACAGTCAGTTTTCTGCTCAAACGAACTACATCGTTCACGAAGCTCACACGTTTCTCATCTTAATTGACAAGCATTGGAGGTTAGAGGAAAAGTGCTTTGTATCAGTTTAAGAAGAAGAGTTGGACTAGATATGGTCTGTATGTGTAGGAAACACCGTTCTTTTGTTCTCAGCACACTCACGTTTCCTGCTGTCTTAGAGACTCTAGAAAGCAAGAGCGTGCTTCTCGCTCTAAAGCAGAGTGTGATCCATGGATGAGAACTATGCTGTGTGTTTCCCTTCGGAAATGGAGTTAAATCCCAGGCTCTGTGTCTTCCTACAAGCAAGACTTCGTTTCAGGTAAGGGCAGTCACTTTTCTGCTCAAAGGAACTACATCATTCACGAAGCTCACACGTTTCTCATCTTAACTGACAAGAATTGGATGTTAGATGGTCAGTGCTTTGTATCAGTTTCAGAAGCAGATTTGGACTACATATGGTCCATATGTGTAGGAAACACCATTCTTTTGTTCTGGGCACACTCAGATTAACTGCTGTATTACAGATTCTAGAAAGCAAGAGTGTGCTTCTCGCTCTAAAGCAGAGTGTGATCCAGGATGAGAACTATGCTGTGTGTTTCCCTTCAGAAATGGACTTAAATCCCAGGCTCTCTGTCTTACTACAAGCAAGACTTCGTTTCAGGTAAGGGCAGTCACTTTTCAGTTCAAAGGAACTACATCATTCACAAAGCTCACACGTTTTTCATGTTAACTGACAAGTATTGGATTTTAGAGGACCAGTGCTTTGTATCAGTTTCAGAAGAAGAGTTGGACCAGATATGGTCCGTATGTGTAGGAAACACCGTTCTTTTGTTCTCAGCACACTCACGTTTCCTGCTGTCTTAGAGACTCTAGAAAGCAAGAGCGTTCTTCTCGCTCTAAAGCAGAGTGTGATCCATGGATGAGAACTATGCTGTGTGTTTCCCTTCAGAAATGGAGTTAAATCCCAGGTTCTGAGTCTTCCTACAAGCAATACTTCGTTTCAGGTAAGGGCAGTCACTTTTCAGCTCAAACGAACTACATCTTTCACGGAGCTCACACGTTTCTCATCTTAACAGACAAGCATTGGATGTTAGAGGACCAGTGCTTTGTATCAGTTTCGGAAGCAGATTTCGACTAGATATGGTCCATATGTGTAGGAAACACCGTTCTTTTGTTCTCAGCAAACTCACGTTTCCTGCTGTCATAGAGACTCTAGAAAGCAAGAGCGTGCTTCTTGTTCTAAAGCAGAGTGTGATCAATGGATGAGAACACTGCTGTGTGTTTCACTTCAGAAATGGAGTTAAATCCCAGGCTCTGAGTCTTCCTACAAGCAAGACTTCAATTCAGGTAAGGGCAGTCACTTTTCTGCTCAAAGGAACTACATCTTTCACGAAGCTCACACGTTTCTCATCTTAACTGACAAGCACTGGATGTTAGAGGACCAGTGCTTTGTATCAGTTTCAGAAGCAGAGTTGGACCAGATATGATCTGTATGTGTAGGAAACACCGTTCTTTTGTTCTCAGCACACTCACGTTTCCTGCTGTCTTAGAGACTCTAGAAAGCAAGAGCGTGCTTCTCGCTCTAAAGCAGAGTGTGATCTATGGATGAGAACTATGCTGTGTGTTTCCCTTCAGAATTGGAGTTAAATCCCAGGCTCTGAGTCTCCCTACAAGCAAGACTTCGTTTCAGGTAAGGGCAGTCACTTTTCAGCTCAAATGAACTACATCGTTCACGAAGCTCACACGTTTCTCATCTTAACAGACAAGCATTGGATGTTAGAGGACCAATGCTTTGTATCAGTTTCAGAAGCAGAGTTGGACTATAAAATGTTCGTATGTGTAGAAAACACCATTCTTTTGTTCTCAGCACACTCACGTTTCCTGCTGTCTTAGAGAGTCTAGAAAGCAAGAGCGTGCTTCTTGTTCTAAAGCAGAGTGTGGTCAATGGATGATTACACTGCTGTGTGTTTTACTTCAGAAGTGGAGTTAAATCCCAGGCTCTGAGTCTTCCTATAAGCAAGACTTCAATTCAGGTAAGGGCAGTCACTTTTCTGCTCAAACGAACTACATCGTTCACGAAGCTCTCACGTTTCTCATCTTAACTGACAAGCATTGGATGTTAGAGGGTCAGTGCTTTGTATCAGTTTCAGAAGCAGATTTGGACTACATATGGTCCATATGTGTAGGAAACACCGTTCTTTTGTTCTGGGCACACTCAGATTTCCCGCTGTATTAGAGACTCTAGAAAGCTAGAGTGTGCTTCTCGCTCTAAAGCAGAGTGTGATCCATGGATGAGAACTATGCTGTGTGTTTCCCTTCAGAAATGGAGTTAAATCCCAGGGTCTGAGTCTCCCTACAAGCAAGACTTCGTTTCAGGTAAGGGCAGTCACTTTTCAGCTCAAATGAACTACATCATTCACTGAGCTCACCCGTTTCTCATCTTAACAGACAAGCATTGGATGTTAGAGGACCAGTGCTTTGTATCAGTTTCAGAAGCAGAGCTCGACTATATATGGTCCATATGTGTAGGAAACACCGTTCTTTTGTTCTCAGCAAACTCACGTTTCCTGCTGTCATAGAGACTCTAGAAAGCAACAGCGTGCTTCTTGTTCTAAAGCAGAGTGTGATCAATGGATGAGAACACTGCTGTGTGTTTCACTTCAGAAATGGAGTTAAATCCCAGGCTCTGAGTCTTCCTACAAGCAAGACTTCAATTCAGGTAAGGGCAGTCACTTTTCTGCTCAAACGAACTACATCATTCACGAAGCTCACACGTTTCTCATCTTAACTGACAAGCATTGGATGTTAGAGGACCAGTGCATTCTATCTGTTTCAGATGAAGATTGGGACTACATATGGTCCATATGTGTAGAAAACACCGTTCTTTTGTTCTGGGCACACTCAGATTTCCTGCTGTATATAGACTCTAGAAAGCAAGAGCGTGCTTCTCGCTCTAAAGCAGAGTGTGATCAATGGATGAGACAATGCTGTGTGTTTCACTTCAGAAATGGAGTTAAATCCAATGCTCTGAGTCTCCCTACAAGCAAGACTTCGTTTAATGTAAGGGCAGTCACTTTTCCTCTCAAAGGAACTACATCGTTCACGAAGCTCACACGTTTCTCATCTTAACTGACAAGAATTGGATGTTAGATGGTCAGTGCTTTGTATCAGTTTCAGAAGCAGATTTGGACTACATATGGTCCATATGTGTAGGAAACACCATTCTTTTTTTCTCAGCACACTTACGTTTCCTGCTGTCTTAGAGACTCTAGAAAGTAAGAGTGTGCTTCTCGCTCTAAAGCAGAGTGTGATCCAGGATGACAACTATGCTGTGTGTTTCCCTTCAGAAATGGACTTAAATCCCAGGCTCTCTGTCTTATTACAAGCAAGACTTCGTTTCAGGTAAGGGCAGTCACTTTTCAGTTCAAAGGAACTACATCATTCACAAAGCTCAGACGTTTGTCATCTTAACTGACAAGTATTGGATTTTAGAGGACCTGTGCTTTGTATAAGTTTCAGAAGAAGAGTTGGACTAGATATGGTCCGTATGTGTAGGAAACACCGTTCTTTTGTTCTCAGCACACTCACGTTTCCTGCTGTCTTAGAGACTCTAGAAAGCAAGAGCGTGCTTCTCGCTCTAAAGCAGAGTGTGATCCATGGATGAGAACTATGCTGTGTGTTTCCCTTCAGAAATGGAGTTAAATCCCAGGTTCTGAGTCTTCCTACAAGCAAGACTTCATTTCAGGTAAGGGCAGTCACTTTTCTGCTCAAACGAACTACATCGTTCACTGAGCTCACACGTCTCTCATCTTAACTGACAAGCATTGGATGTTAGAGGGTCAGTGCTTTGTATCAGTTTCAGAAGCAGATTTGGACTAGATATGGTCCATATGTGTAGGAAACACCCTTCTTTTGTTCTGGGCACACTCAGATTTCCTGCTGTCTTAGAGACTCTAGAAAGCAAGAGTGTGCTTCTTGCTCTAAAGCAGAGTGTGATCCATGGATGAAAACTATGCTGTGTGTTTCCCTTCAGAAAAGTAGTTATATCCCAGGCTCTATGTCTTCCTACAAGCAAGACTTCGTTTCAGGTAAGGGCAGTCACTTTTAGGCTCAAACGAACTACATCTTTCACGGAGCTCACACGTTTCTCATCTTAACAGACAAGCATTGGATGTTAGAGGACCAGTGCTTTGTATCAGTTTCGGAAGGAGATTTCGACTATATATGGTCCATATGTGTAGGAAACACCGTTCTTTTGTTCTCAGCAAACTCACGTTTCCTGCTGTCATAGAGACTCTAGAAAGCAAGAGCGTGCTTCTTGCTCTAAAGCAGAGTGTGATCCATGGAAGAGACTATGCTGTGTGTTTCACTTCAGAAATGGAGTTAAATCCCATGCTCTGTGTCTCCCTACAATAAAGACTTCGTTTCATTTAAGGGCAGTCACTTTTCTGCTCAAAGGAACTACATCGTTTACAAAGCTCACACGTTTCTCATCTTAACTGACAAGCATTGGATGTTAGAGGACCAGTGCTTTGTATCTGTTTGAGAAGCAGAGTTGGACTAGATATGGTCCCTATGTGTAGGAAACACCGTTCTTTTGTTGTCAGCACACTCACGTTTCCTGCTGTCTTAGAGATTTTAGAAAGCAAGAGCGTCCTTCTCGCTCTAAAGCAGAGTGTGATCCATGGATGAGAACTATGCTGTGTGTTTCACTTCAGAAATGGAGTTAAATTCCAGGCTCTGAGTCTTCCTACAAGCAAGACTTCAATTCAGGTAAGGGCAGTCACTTTTCTGCTCAAACGAACTACATCATTCACAAAGCTCACACGTTTCTCATCTTAATTGACAACCATTGGATGTTAGATTGTCAGTTCTTTGTATCCGTTTCAAGAGCAGATTTGGACTACATATCGTCCATATGTGTAGAAAACACCGTTCTTTTGTTCTGGGCACACTCAGATTTCCTGCTGTATATAGACTCTAGAAAGCAAGAGTGTGCTTCTCGCTCTAAATCAGAGTGTGATCCATGGATGAGAACTATGCTGTTTGTTTCCCTTCAGAAATGGACTTAAATCCCAGGCTCTGTGTCTTCCTACAAGCAAGACTTCTTTATTGGTAAGCGCAGTCACTTTTCAGCTCAAAGGAACTACATCTTTCACGAAGCTCACACGTTTCTCATCTTAACTGACAAGCATTGGATTTTAGAGGACCACTGCATTCTATCTGTTTCAGATGAAGATTTAAACTACATATAGTCTGTATGTGTAGGAAACACCGGTCTTTTGTTCTGGGCACATTAGATTTCCTGTTGTATTAGAGATTCAAGAAAGCAAGAGCGTGCTTCTCGCTCTAAAGCAGAGTGTGATCAATGGATGAGACAATGCTGTGTGTTTCACTTCATAAATGGAGTTAAATCCAATGCTCTGAGTCTCCCTACAAGCAAGACTTCGTTTAAGGTAATGGCAGTCACTTTTCTGTTCAAAGGAACTACATCGTTCACGAAGCTCACACGTTTCTCATCTTAACTGACAAGAATTGGATGTTAGATGGTCAGTGCTTTGTATCAGTTTCAGAAGCAGATTTGGACTACATATGGTCCATATGTGTAGGAAACACCATTCTTTTTTTCTCAGCATACTTACGTTTCCTGCTGTCTTAGAGACTCTAGAAAGCAAGAGTGTGCTTCTCGCTCTAAAGCAGAGTGTGATCCAGGATGACAACTATGCTGTGTGTTTCCCTTCAGAAATGGACTTAAATCCCAGGCTCTCTGTCTTACTACAAGCAAGACTTCGTTTCAGGTAAGGGCAGTCACTTTTCAGCTCAAAAGAACTACATCTTTCACGGAACTCACACGTTTCTCATCTTAACTGACAAGCATTGGATCTTAGAGGACCAGTGCTTTGTATCAGTTTCAGAAGAAGAGTTGGACGAGATATGGTCCGTATGTGTAGGAAACACCGTTCTTTTGTTCTCAGCACACTCACGTTTCCTGCTGTCTTAGAGACTCTAGAAAGCAAGAGCGTGCTTCTCGCTCTAAAGCAGAGTGTGATCCATGGATGAGAACTATGCTGTGTGTTTCCCTTCAGAAATGGAGTTAAATCCCAGGTTCTGAGTCTTCCTACAAGCAAGACTTCGTTTCAGGTAAGGGCAGTCACTTTTCTGCTCAAACGAACTACATCGTTCACTGAGCTCACACGTTTCTCATCTTAACTGACAAGCATTGGAAGTTAGAGGGTCAGTGCTTTGTTTCAGTTTCAGAAGCAGATTTGGACTAGATATGGTCCATATGTTTAGGAAACACCGTCCTTTTGTTCTGGGCACACTCAGATTTCGTGCTGTCTTAGAGACTCTAGAAAGCAAGAGTGTGCTTCTCGCTCTAAAGCAGAGTGTGATCCATGGACGAAAACTATGCTGTGTGTTTCCCTTCAGAAAAGTAGTTAAATCCCAGGCTCTATGTCTTCCTACAAGCAAGACTTCGTTTCAGGTAAGGGCAGTCACTTTTCAGCTGAAACGAACTACATCGTTCACTGAGCTCACACGTTTCTCATCTTAACAGACAAGCATTGGACGTTAGAGGACCAGTGCTTTGTATCACTTTCAGAAGCAGAGTTCGACTAGATATGGTCCGTATATGTAGGAAACACCCTTCTTTTGTTCTCAGCAAACACATGTTTCCTGCTGTCTTAGAGACTATAGAAAGCAAGAGCATGCTTCTTGTTCTAACGCAGAGTGTGATCAATGGATGAGAACACTGCTGTGTGTTTCACTTCAGAAATGGAGTTAAATCCCAGGCTCTGAGTCTTCCTACAAGCAAGACTTCGTTTCAGGTAAGGGCAGTCAGTTTTCTGCTCAAACGAACTACATCATTCACGAAGCTCACACGTTTCTCATATTAACTGACAAGCATTGGATGTTAGAGGGTCAGTGCTTTGTATCAGTTTCAGAAGCAGATTTGGACTACATATGGTCCATATGTGTAGGAAACACCGTTCTTTTGTTCTGGGCACATCACGTTTCCTTCTGTCTTAGAGACTCTAGAAAGCAAGAGCGTGCTTCTCCCTCTAAAACAGAGTGTGATCCATCGATGATACTATGCTGTGTGTTTCACTTCAGAAATGGTGTTAAATCCCATGCTCTATGTCTCCCTACAAGCAAGACTTCAATTCAGGTAAGGGCAGTCACTTTTCTGCTCAAACGAACTACATCCTTCACGAAGCTCACACGTTTCTCATCTTAACTGACAAGCATTGGATGTTAGAGGGTCAGTGCTTTGTATCAGTTTCAGAAGCAGATTTGGACTACATATGGTCCATATGTGTAGGAAACACCGTTCTTTTGTTCTGGGCACACTCAGATTTCCTGCTGTATTAGAGACTCTAGAAAGCTAGAGTGTGCTTCTCGCTCTAAAGCAGAGTGTGATCCATGGATGAGAACTATGCTGTGTGTTTCCCTTCAGAAATGGAGTTAAATCCCAGGCTCTGAGTCTCCCTACAAGCAAGACTTCGTTTCAGGTTAGGGCAGTCCCTTTTCAGCTCAAATGAACTACATCATTCACGGAGCTCACCCATGTCTCATCTTAACAGACAAGCATTGGATGTTAGAGGACCAGTGCTTTGTATCAGTTTCAGAAGCAGAGTTCGACTATATATGGTCCGTATGTGTAGGAAACCCCGTTCTTTTGTTCTCAGCAAACTCACGTTTCCTGCTGTCATAGAGACTCTAGAAAGCAAGAGCGTGCTTCTTGTTCTAAAGCAGAGTGTGATCAATGGATGAGAACACTTCTGTGTGTTTCACTTCAGAAATGGAGTTAAATCCCAGGCTCTGAGTCTTCCTACAAGCAAGACTTCAATTCAGGTAAGGGCAGTCACTTTTCTGCTCAAACGAACTACATCATTCACAAAGCTCACACGTTTCTCCTCTTAATTGACAACCATTGGATGTTAGATTGTCAGTTCTTTGTATCAGTTTCAGAAGCAGATTTGGACTACATATGGTCCATATGTGTAGAAAACACCGTTCTTTTGTTCTGGGCACACTCAGATTTCCTGCTGTATATAGACTCTAGAAAGCAAGAGTGTGCTTCTCGCTCTAAATCAGAGTGTGATCTATGGATGAGAACTATGCTGTGTGTTTCCCTTCAGAAATGGACTTAAATCCCAGGCTCTGTGTCTTCCTACAAGCAAGACTTCTTTTTTGGTAAGCACAGTCACTTTTCAGCTCAAAGAAACTACATCTTTCACGAAGCTCACACGTTTCTCATCTTAACTGACAAGCATTGGATGTTAGAGGACCAGTGCATTCTATCTGTTTCAAATGAAGATTTGGACTACATATAGTCTGTATGTGTAGGAAACACCGTTCTTTTGTTCTGGGCACATCAGATTTCCTGTTGTATTAGAGATTCAAGAAAGCAAGAGCGTGCTTCTCGCTCTAAAGCAGAGTGTGATCAATGGATGAGACAATGCTGTGTGTTTCACTTCAGAAATGGAGTTAAATCCAATGCTCTGAGTCTCCCTACAAGCAAGACTTCGTTTAAGGTAAGGGCAGTCACTTTTCTGCTCAAAGGAACTACATCGTTCACGAAGCTCACACGTTTCTCATCTTAACTGACAAGAATTGGATGTTAGATGGTCAGTGCTTTGTATCAGTTTCAGAAGCAGATTTGGACTACATATGGTCCATATGTGTAGGAAACACCATTCTTTTTTTCTCAGCACACTTACGTTTCCTGCTGTCTTAGAGACTCTAGAAAGTAAGAGTGTGCTTCTCGCTCTAAAGCAGAGTGTGATCCAGGATGACAACTATGCTGTGTGTTTCCCTTCAGAAATGGAGTTAAATCCCAGGTTCTGAGTCTTCCTACAAGCAAGACTTCGTTTCAGGTAAGGGCAGTCAGTTTTCTGCTCAAACGAACTACATCGTTCACTGAGCTCACACGTTTCTCATCTTAACTGACAAGCATTGGAAGTTAGAGGGTCAGTGCTTTGTATCAGTTTCAGAAGCAGATTGGACTAGATATGGTCCATATGTTTAGGAAACACAGTCCTTTTGTTCTGGGCACACTCAGATTTCGTGCTGTCTTAGAGACTCTAGAAAGCAAGAGTGTGCTTCTCGCTCTAAAGCAGAGTGTGATCCATGGATGAAAACTATGCTGTGTGTTTCCCTTCAGAAAAGTAGTTAAATCCCAGGCTCTATGTCTTCCTACAAGCAAGACATCGTTTCAGGTAAGGGCAGTCACTTTTCAGCTCAAACGAACTACATCGTTCACTGAGCTCACACGTTTCTCATCTTAACAGACAAGCATTGGACGTTAGAGGACCAGTGCTTTGTATCACTTTCAGAAGCAGAGTTCGACTAGATATGGTCCGTATATGTAGGAAACACCCTTCTTTTGTTCTCAGCAAACACATGTTTCCTGCTGTCTTAGAGATTATAGAAAGCAAGCGCATGCTTCTTGTTCTAACGCAGAGTGTGATCAATGGATGAGAACACTGCTGTGTGTTTCACTTCAGAAATGGAGTTAAATCCCAGGCTCTGAGTCTTCCTACAAGCAAGACTTCGTTTCAGGTAAGGGCAGTCAGTTTTGTGCTTAAACGAACTACATCATTCACGAAGCTCACACGTTTCTCATATTAACTGACAAGCATTGGATGTTAGAGGGTCAGTGCTTTGTATCAGTTTCAGAAGCAGATTTGGACTACATATGGTCCATATGTGTAGGAAACACCGATCTTTTGTTCTGGGCACATCACGTTTCCTTCTGTCTTAGAGACTCTAGAAAGCAAGAGCGTGCTTCTCCCTCTAAAACAGAGTGTGATCCATGGATGAGACTATGCTGTGTGTTTCACTTCAGAAATGGAGTTAAATCCCATGCTCTATGTCTCCCTACAAGCAAGACTTCAATTCAGGTAAGGGCAGTCACTTTTCTGCTCAAACGAACTACATCGTTCACAAAGCTCACACGTTTCTCATCTTAACTGACAAGCATTGGATGTTAGAGGGTGAGTGCTTTGTATCAGTTTCAGAAGCAGATTTGGACTACGTATGGTCCATATGTGTAGGAAACACCGTTCTTTTGTTCTGGGCACACTCAGATTTCCTGCTGTATTAGAGACTCTAGAAAGCTAGAGTGTGCTTCTCGCTCTAAAGCAGAGTGTGATCCATGGATGAGAACTATGCTGTGTGTTTCCCTTCAGAAATGGAGTTAAATCCCAGGCTCTGAGTCTCCCTACAAGCAAGACTTCGTTTCAGGTTAGGGCAGTCCCTTTTCAGCTCAAATGAACTACCTCATTCACTGAGCTCACCTGTGTCTCATCTTAACAGACAAGCATTGGATGTTAGAGGACCAGTGCTTTGTATCAGTTTCAGAAGCAGAGTTCGACTATATATGGTCCGTATGTGTAGGAAACCCCGTTCTTTTGTTCTCAGCAAACTCACGTTTCCTGCTGTCATAGAGATTCTAGAAAGCAAGAGCGTGCTTCTTGTTCTAAAGCAGAGTGTGATCAATGGATGAGAACACTGCTGTGTGTTTCACTTCAGAAATGGAGTTAAATCCCAGGCTCTGAGTCTTCCTACAAGCAAGACTTCAATTCAGGTAAGGGCAGTCACTTTTCTGCTCAAACGAACTACATCATTCACAAAGCTCACACGTTTCTCATCTTAATTGACAACCATTGGATGTTAGATTGTCAGTTCTTTGTATCAGTTTCAGAAGCAGAATTGGACTACATATGGTCCATATGTGTAGAAAACACCGTTCTTTTGTTCTAGGCACACTCAGATTTCCTGCTGCATATAGATTCTAGAAAGCAAGAGCGTGCTTCTCGCTCTAAATCAGAGTGTGATCTATGGATGAGAACTATGCTGTGTGTTTCCCTTCAGAAATGGACTTAAATCCCAGGCTCTGTGTCTTCCTACAAGCAAGACTTCTTTTTTGGTAAGCGCAGTCACTTTTCAGCTCAAAGGAACTACATCTTTCACGAAGCTCACACGTTTCTCTTCTTAACTGACAAGCATTGGATGTTAGAGGACCAGTGCATTCTATCTTTTTCAGATGAAGATTTGGACTACATATAGTCTGTATGTGTAGGAAACACCGTTCTTTTGTTCTGGGCACATCAGATTTCCTGTTGTATTAGAGATTCAAGAAAGCAAGAGCGTGCTTCTCGCTCTAAAGCAGAGTGTGATCAATGGATGAGACAATGCTGTGTGTTTCACTTCAGAAATGGAGTTAAATCCAATGCTCTGAGTCTCCCTACAAGCAAGAATTCGTTTAAGGTAAGGGCAGTCACTTTTCTGCTCAAAGGAACTACATCGTTCACGAAGCTCACACGTTTCTCATCTTAACTGACAAGAATTGGATGTTAGATGATCAGTGCTTTGTATCAGTTTCAGAAGCAGATTTGGACTACATATGGTCCATATGTGTAGGAAACACCATTCTTTTTTTCTCAGCACACTTACGTTTCCTGCTGTCTTAGAGACTCTAGAAAGCAAGAGTGTGCTTCTCGCTCTAAAGCAGAGTGTGATCCAGGATGACAACTATGCTGTGTGTTTCCCTTCAGAAATGGACTTAAATCCCAGGCTCTCTATCTTACTACAAGCAAGACTTCGTTTCAGGTAAGGGCAGTCACTTTTCATTTCAAAGGAACTACATCATTCACAAAGCTCACACATTTGTCATCTTAAATGACAAGTATTGGATTTTAGAGGACCAATGCTTTGTATCAGTTTCAGAAGCAGATTTGGACTACATATGGTCCATATGTGTAGGAAACACCGTTCTTTTGTTCTGGGCACATCACGTTTCCTTCTGTCTTAGAGACTCTAGAAAGCAAGAGCGTGCTTCTCCCTCTAAAACAGAGTGTGATCCATGGATGAGACTATGCTGTGTGTTTCACTTCAGAAATGGAGTTAAATCCCATGCTCTATGTCTCCCTACAAGCAAGACTTCAATTCAGGTAAGGGCAGTCACTTTTCTGCTCAAACGAACTACATCCTTCACGAAGCTCACACGTTTCTCATCTTAACTGACAAGCATTGGATGTTAGAGGGTCAGTGCTTTGTATCAGTTTCAGAAGCAGATTTGGACTACATATGGTCCATATGTGTAGGAAACACCGTTCTTTTGTTCTGGGCACACTCAGATTTCCTGCTGTATTAGAGACTCTAGAAAGCTAGAGTGTGCTTCTCGCTCTAAAGCAGAGTGTGATCCATGGATGAGAACTATGCTGTGTGTTTCCCTTCAGAAATGGAGTTAAATCCCAGGCTCTGAGTCTCCCTACAAGCAAGACTTCGTTTCAGGTTAGGGCAGTCCCTTTTCAGCTCAAATGAACTACATCATTCACGGAGCTCACCCATGTCTCATCTTAACAGACAAGCATTGGATGTTAGAGGACCAGTGCTTTGTATCAGTTTCAGAAGCAGAGTTCGACTATATATGGTCCGTATGTGTAGGAAACCCCGTTCTTTTGTTCTCAGCAAACTCACGTTTCCTGCTGTCATAGAGATTCTAGAAAGCAAGAGCGTGCTTCTTGTTCTAAAGCAGAGTGTGATCAATGGATGAGAACACTGCTGTGTGTTTCACTTCAGAAATGGAGTTAAATCCCAGGCTCTGAGTCTTCCTACAAGCAAGACTTCAATTCAGGTAAGGGCAGTCACTTTTCTGCTCAAACGAACTACATCATTCACAAAGCTCACACGTTTCTCCTCTTAATTGACAACCATTGGATGTTAGATTGTCAGTTCTTTGTATCAGTTTCAGAAGCAGATTTGGACTACATATGGTCCATATGTGTAGAAAACACCGTTCTTTTGTTCTGGGCACACTCAGATTTCCTGCTGTATATAGACTCTAGAAAGCAAGAGTGTGCTTCTCGCTCTAAATCAGAGTGTGATCTATGGATGAGAACTATGCTGTGTGTTTCCCTTCAGAAATGGACTTAAATCCCAGGCTCTGTGTCTTCCTACAAGCAAGACTTCTTTTTTGGTAAGCACAGTCACTTTTCAGCTCAAAGAAACTACATCTTTCACGAAGCTCACACGTTTCTCATCTTAACTGACAAGCATTGGATGTTAGAGGACCAGTGCATTCTATCTGTTTCAGATGAAGATTTGGACTACATATAGTCTGTATGTGTAGGAAACACCGTTCTTTTGTTCTGGGCACATCAGATTTCCTGTTGTATTAGAGATTCAAGAAAGCAAGAGCGTGCTTCTCGCTCTAAAGCAGAGTGTGATCAATGGATGAGACAATGCTGTGTGTTTCACTTCAGAAATGGAGTTAAATCCAATGCTCTGAGTCTCCCTACAAGCAAGACTTCGTTTAAGGTAAGGGCAGTCACTTTTCTGCTCAAAGGAACTACATCGTTCACGAAGCTCACACGTTTCTCATCTTAACTGACAAGAATTGGATGTTAGATGGTCAGTGCTTTGTATCAGTTTCAGAAGCAGATTTGGACTACATATGGTCCATATGTGTAGGAAACACCATTCTTTTTTTCTCAGCACACTTACGTTTCCTGCTGTCTTAGAGACTCTAGAAAGTAAGAGTGTGCTTCTCGCTCTAAAGCAGAGTGTGATCCAGGATGACAACTATGCTGTGTGTTTCCCTTCAGAAATGGACTTAAATCCCAGGCTCTCTGTCTTACTACAAGCAAGACTTCGTTTCAGGTAAGGGCAGTCACTTTTCAGCTCAAAAGAACTACATCTTTCACGGAACTCACACGTTTCTCATCTTAACTGACAAGCATTGGATGTTAGAGGACCAGTGCTTTGTATCAGTTTCAGAAGCAGAGTTCGACTAGATATGGTCCGTATATGTAGGAAACACCCTTCTTTTGTTCTCAGCAAACACATGTTTCCTGCTGTCTTAGAGATTATAGAAAGCAAGAGCATGCTTCTTGTTCTAACGCAGAGTGTGATCAATGGATGAGAACACTGCTGTGTGTTTCACTTCAGAAATGGAGTTAAATCCCAGGCTCTGAGTCTTCCTACAAGCAAGACTTCGTTTCAGGTAAGGGCAGTCAGTTTTGTGCTTAAACGAACTACATCATTCACGAAGCTCACACGTTTCTCATATTAACTGACAAGCATTGGATGTTAGAGGGTCAGTGCTTTGTATCAGTTTCAGAAGCAGATTTGGACTACATATGGTCCATATGTGTAGGAAACACCGATCTTTTGTTCTGGGCACATCACGTTTCCTTCTGTCTTAGAGACTCTAGAAAGCAAGAGCGTGCTTCTCCCTCTAAAACAGAGTGTGATCCATGGATGAGACTATGCTGTGTGTTTCACTTCAGAAATGGAGTTAAATCCCATGTTCTATGTCTCCCTACAAGCAAGACTTCAATTCAGGTAAGGGCAGTCACTTTTCTGCTCAAACGAACTACATCGTTCACAAAGCTCACACGTTTCTCATCTTAACTGACAAGCATTGGATGTTAGAGGGTGAGTGCTTTGTATCAGTTTCAGAAGCAGATTTGGACTACGTATGGTCCATATGTGTAGGAAACACCGTTCTTTTGTTCTGGGCACACTCAGATTTCCTGCTGTATTAGAGACTCTAGAAAGCTAGAGTGTGCTTCTCGCTCTAAAGCAGAGTGTGATCCATGGATGAGAACTATGCTGTGTGTTTCCCTTCAGAAATGGAGTTAAATCCCAGGCTCTGAGTCTCCCTACAAGCAAGACTTCGTTTCAGGTTAGGGCAGTCCCTTTTCAGCTCAAATGAACTACCTCATTCACTGAGCTCACCTGTGTCTCATCTTAACAGACAAGCATTGGATGTTAGAGGACCAGTGCTTTGTATCAGTTTCAGAAGCAGAGTTCGACTATATATGGTCCGTATGTGTAGGAAACCCCGTTCTTTTGTTCTCAGCAAACTCACGTTTCCTGCTGTCATAGAGATTCTAGAAAGCAAGAGCGTGCTTCTTGTTCTAAAGCAGAGTGTGATCAATGGATGAGAACACTGCTGTGTGTTTCACTTCAGAAATGGAGTTAAATCCCAGGCTCTGAGTCTTCCTACAAGCAAGACTTCAATTCAGGTAAGGGCAGTCACTTTTCTGCTCAAACGAACTACATCATTCACAAAGCTCACACGTTTCTCATCTTAATTGACAACCATTGGATGTTAGATTGTCAGTTCTTTGTATCAGTTTCAGAAGCAGATTTGGACTACATATGGTCCATATGTGTAGAAAACACCGTTCTTTTGTTCTGGGCACACTCAGATTTCCTGCTGCATATAGATTCTAGAAAGCAAGAGCGTGCTTCTCGCTCTAAATCAGAGTGTGATCTATGGATGAGAACTATGCTGTGTGTTTCCCTTCAGAAATGGACTTAAATCCCAGGCTCTGTGTCTTCCTACAAGCAAGACTTCTTTTTTGGTAAGCGCAGTCACTTTTCAGCTCAAAGGAACTACATCTTTCATGAAGCTCACACGTTTCTCATCTTAACAGACAAGCATTGGATTTTAGAGGACCAGTGCATTCTATCTGTTTCAGATGAAGATTTGGACTACATATAGTCTGTATGTGTAGGATACGCCGTTCTTTTGTTCTGGGCACATTAGATTTCCTGTTGTATTAGAGATTCAAGAAAGCAAGAGCGTGCTTCTCGCTCTAAAGCAGAGTGTGATCAATGGATGAGACAATGCTGTGTGTTTCACTCAAGAAATGGAGTTAAATCCAATGCTCTGAGACTCCCTACAAGCAAGACTTCGTTTCAGGTAAGGGCAGTCACTTTTCTGCTCAAACGAACTACATCGTTCACGAAGCTCACACGTTTCTCATCTTAACTGACAAGAATTGGATGTTAGATGGTCAGTGCTTTGTATCAGTTTCAGAAGCAGATTTGGACTACATATGGTCCATATGTGTAGGAAACACGATTCTTTTTTTCTCAGCACACTTACGTTTCCTGCTGTCTTAGAGACTCTAGAAAGCAAAGTGTGCTTCTCGCTCTAAAGCAGAGTGTGATCCAGGATGACAACTATGCTGTGTGTTTCCCTTCAGAAATGGACTTAAATCCCAGGCTCTCTGTCTTACTACAAGCAAGACTTCGTTTCAGGTAAGGGCAGTCACTTTTCAGTTCAAAGGAACTACATCATTCACAAAGCTCACACGTTTGTCATCTTAACTGACAAGTATTGGATTTTAGAGGACCAGTGCTTTGTATCAGTTTCAGAAGAAGAGTTGGACTAGATATGATCCGTATGTGTAGGAAACACCGTTCTTTTGTTCTGGGCACACTCAGATTTCGTGCTGTCTTAGAGACTCTAGAAAGCAAGAGTGTGCTTCTCGCTCTAAAGCAGAGTGTGATCCATGGATGAAAACTATGCTGTGTGTTTCCCTTCAGAAAAGTAGTTAAATCCCAGGCTCTATGTCTTCCTACAAGCAAGACTTCGTTTCAGGTAAGGGCAGTCACTTTTCAGTTCAAACGAACTACATCGTTCACTGAGCTCACACGTTTCTCATCTTAACAGACAAGCATTGGATGTTAGAGGACCAGTGCTTTGTATCACTTTCAGAAGCAGAGTTCGACTAGATATGGTCCGTATATGTAGGAAACACCCTTCTTTTGTTCTCAGCAAACTCATGTTTCCTGCTGTCTTAGAGACTCTAGAAAGCAAGAGCATGCTTCTTGTTCTAACGCAGAGTGTGATCAATGGATGAGAACACTGCTGTGTGTTTCACTTCAGAAATGGAGTTAAATCCCAGGCTCTGAGTCTTCCTACAAGCAAGACTTCGTTTCAGGTAAGGGCAGTCAGTTTTGTGCTTAAACGAACTACATCATTCACGAAGCTCACACGTTTCTCATCTTAACTGACAAGCATTGGATGTTAGAGGGTCAGTGCTTTGTATCAGTTTCAGAAGCAGATTTGGACTACATATGGTCCATATGTGTAGGATACACCGATCTTTTGTTCTGGGCACATCACGTTTCCTTCTGTCTTAGAGACTCTAGAAAGCAAGAGCGTGCTTCTCCCTCTAAAACAGAGTGTGATCCATGGATGAGACTATGCTGTGTGTTTCACTTCAGAAATGGAGTTAAATCCCAGGCTCTATGTCTCCCTACAAGCAAGACTTCAATTCAGGTAAGGGCAGTAACTTTTCTGCTCAAACGAACTACATCGTTCACGAAGCTCACACGTTTCTCATCTTAACTGACAAGCATTGGATGTTAGAGGGTCAGTGCTTTGTATCAGTTTCAGAAGCAGATTTGGACTACATATGGTCCATATGTGTAGGAAACACCGTTCTTTTGTTCTGGGCACACTCAGATTTCCTGCTGTATTAGAGACTCTAGAAAGCAAGAGTGTGCTTCTCGCTCTAAAGCAGAGTGTGATCCATGGATGAGAACTATGCTGTGTGTTTCCCTTCAGAAATGGAGTTAAATCCCAGGCTCTGAGTCTCCCTACAAGCAAGACTTCGTTTCAGGTTAGGTCAGTCCCTTTTTAGCTCAAATGAACTACATCATTCACTGAGCTCACCTGTGTCTCATCTTAACAGACAAGCATTGGATCTTAGAGGACCAGTGCTTTGTATCAGTTTCAGAAGCAGAGTTCGACTATATATGGTCCGTATGTGTAGGAAACCCCGTTCTTTTGTTCTCAGCAAACTCACGTTTCCTGCTGTCATAGAGATTCTAGAAAGCAAGAGCGTGCTTCTTGTTCTAAAGCAGAGTGTGATCAATGGATGAGAACACTGCTGTGTGTTTCATTTCAGAAATGGAGTTAAATCCCAGGCTCTGAGTCTTCCTACAAGCAAGACTTCAATTCAGGTAAGGGCAGTCACTTTTCTGCTCAAACGAACTACATCATTCACAAAGCTCACACGTTTCTCATCTTAATTGACAACCATTGGATGTTAGATTGTCAGTTCTTTGTATCAGTTTCAGAAGCAGATTTGGACTACATATCGTCCATATGTGTAGAAAACACCGTTCTTTTGTTCTGGGCACACTCAGATTTCCTGCTGTATATAGACTCTAGAAAGCAAGAGTGTGCTTCTCGCTCTAAATCAGAGTGTGATCCATGGATGAGAACTATGCTGTGTGTTTCCCTTCAGAAATGGACTTAAATCCCAGGCTCTGTGTCTTCCTACAAGCAAGACTTCTTTTTTGGTAAGCGCAGTCACTTTTCAGCTCAAAGGAACTACATCTTTCACGAAGCTCACACGTTTCTCATCTTAACAGACAAGCATTGGATTTTAGAGGACCAGTGCATTCTATCTGTTTCAGATGAAGATTTGGACTACATATAGTCTGTATGTGTAGGAAACGCCGTTCTTTTGTTCTGGGCACATTAGATTTCCTGTTGTATTAGAGATTCAAGAAAGCAAGAGCGTGCTTCTCGCTCTAAAGCAGAGTTTGATCAATGGATGAGACAATGCTGTGTGTTTCACTCAAGAAATGGAGTTAAATCCAATGCTCTGAGACTCCCTACAAGCAAGACTTCGTTTCAGGTAAGGGCAGTCACTTTTCTGCTCAAACGAACTACATCGTTCACGAAGCTCACACGTTTCTCATCTTAACTGACAAGAATTGGATGTTAGATGGTCAGTGCTTTGTATCAGTTTCAGAAGCAGATTTGGACTACATATGGTCCATATGTGTAGGAAACACCATTCTTTTTTTCTCAGCACACTTACGTTTCCTGCTGTCTTAGAGACTCTAGAAAGCAAAGTGTGCTTCTCGCTCTAAAGCAGAGTGTGATCCAGGATGACAACTATGCTGTGTGTTTCCCTTCAGAAATGGACTTAAATCCCAGGCTCTCTGTCTTACTACAAGCAAGACTTCGTTTCAGGTAAGGGCAGTCACTTTTCTGCTCAAACGAACTACATCGTTCACTGAGCTCACACGTTTCTCATCTTAACAGACAAGCATTGGATGTTAGAGGACCAGTGCTTTGTATCACTTTCAGAAGCAGAGTTCGACTAGATATGGTCCGTATATGTAGGAAACACCCTTCTTTTGTTCTCAGCAAACTCATGTTTCCTGCTGTCTTAGAGACTCTAGAAAGCAAGAGCATGCTGCTTGTTCTAACGCAGAGTGTGATCAATGGATGAGAACACTGCTGTGTGTTTCACTTCAGAAATGGAGTTAAATCCCAGGCTCTGAGTCTTCCTACAAGCAAGACTTCGTTTCAGGTAAGGGCAGTCAGTTTTGTGCTTAAACGAACTACATCATTCACGAAGCTCACACGTTTCTCATATTAACTGACAAGCATTGGATGTTAGAGGGTCAGTGCTTTGTATCAGTTTCAGAAGCAGATTTGGACTACATATGGTCCATATGTGTAGGATACACCGATCTTTTGTTCTGGGCACATCACGTTTCCTTCTGTCTTAGAGACTCTAGAAAGCAAGAGTGTGCTTCTCGCTCTAAAGCAGAGTGTGATCCATGGATGAGAACTATGCTGTGTGTTTCCCTTCAGAAATGGAGTTAAATCCCAGGCTCTGAGTCTCCCTACAAGCAAGACTTCGTTTCAGGTTAGGTCAGTCCATTTTGAGCTCAAATGAACTACATCATTCACTGAGCTCACCTGTGTCTCATCTTAACAGACAAGCATTGGATGTTAGAGGACCAGTGCTTTGTATCAGTTTCAGAAGCAGAGTTCGACTATATATGGTCCGTATGTGTAGGAAACCCCGTTCTTTTGTTCTCAGCAAACTCACGTTTCCTGCTGTCATAGAGATTCTAGAAAGCAAGAGCGTGCTTCTTGTTCTAAAGCAGAGTGTGATCAATGGATGAGAACACTGCTGTGTGTTTCATTTCAGAAATGGAGTTAAATCCCAGGCTCTGAGTCTTCCTACAAGCAAGACTTCAATTCAGGTAAGGGCAGTCACTTTTCTGCTCAAACGAACTACATCATTCACAAAGCTCACACGTTTCTCATCTTAATTGACAACCATTGGATGTTAGATTGTCAGTTCTTGTTATCAGTTTCAGAAGCAGATTTGGACTACATATGGTCTATATGTGTAGAAAACACCGTTCTTTTGTTCTGGGCACACTCAGATTTCCTGCTGCATATAGACTCTAGAAAGCAAGAGCGTGCTTCTCGCTCTAAATCAGAGTGTGATCTATGGATGAGAACTATGCTGTGTGTTTCCCTTCAGAAATGGACTTAAATCCCAGGCTCTGTGTCTTCCTACAAGCAAGACATCTTTTTTGGTAAGCGCAGTCACTTTTCAGCTCAAAGGAACTACATCTTTCACGAAGCTCACACGTTTCTCTTCTTAACTGACAAGCATTGGATGTTAGAGGACCAGTGCATTCTATCTTTTTCAGATGAAGATTTGGACTACATATAGTCTGTATGTGTAGGAAACACCGTTCTTTTGTTCTGGGCACATCAGATTTCCTGTTGTATTAGAGATTCAAGAAAGCAAGAGCGTGCTTCTCGCTCTAAAGCAGAGTGTGATCAATGGATGAGACAATGCTGTGTGTTTCACTTCAGAAATGGAGTTAAATCCAATGCTCTGAGTCTCCCTACAAGCAAGAATTCGTTTAAGGTAAGGGCAGTCACTTTTCTGCTCAAAGGAACTACATCGTTCACAAAGCTCACACGTTTCTCATCTTAACTGACAAGAATTGGATGTTAGATGGTCAGTGCTTTGTATCAGTTTCAGAAGCAGATTTGGACTACATATGGTCCATATGTGTAGGAAACACCATTCTTTTTTTCTCAGCACACTTACGTTTCCTGCTGTCTTAGAGACTCTAGAAAGCAAGAGTGTGCTTCTCGCTCTAAAGCAGAGTGTGATCCAGGATGACAACTATGCTGTGTGTTTCCCTTCAGAAATGGACTTAAATCCCAGGCTCTCTGTCTTACTACAAGCAAGACTTCGTTTCAGGTAAGGGCAGTCACTTTTCAGTTCAAAGGAACTACATCATTCACAAAGCTCACACGTTTGTCATCTTAACTGACAAGTATTGGATTTTAGAGGACCAGTGCTTTGTATCAGTTTCAGAAGAAGAGTTGGACTAGATATGGTCCGTATGTGTAGGAAACACCGTTCTTTTGTTCTCAGCACACTCACGTTTCCTGCTGTCTTAGAGACTCTAGAAAGCAAGAGCGTGCTTCTCGCTCTAAAGCAGAGTGTGATCCATGGATGAGAACTATGCTGTGTGTTTGCCTTCAGAAATGGAGTTAAATCCCAGGTTCTGAGTCTTCCTACAAGCAAGACATCATTTCAGGTAAGGGCAGTCACTTTTCTGCTCAAACGAACTACATCGTTCACTGAGCTCACACGTTTCTCATCTTAACTGACAAGCATTGGATGTTAGAGGGTCAGTGCTTTGTTTCAGTTTCAGAAGCAGATTTGGACTAGATATGGTCCATATGTGTAGGAAACACCCTTCTTTTGTTCTGGGCACACTCAGATTTCCTGCTGTCTTAGAGACTCTAGAAAGCAAGAGTGTGCTTCTCGCTCTAAAGCAGAGTGTGATCCATGGATGAAAACTATGCTGTGTGTTTCCCTTCAGAAAAGTAGTTATATCCCAAGATCTATGTCTTCCTACAAGCAAGACTTCGTTTCAGGTAAGGGCAGTCACTTTTAGGCTCAAACGAACTACATCTTTCACGGAGCTCACACGATTCTCATCTTAACAGACAAGCATTGGATGTCAGAGGACCAGTGCTTTGTATCAGTTTCGGAAGCAGATTTCGACTATATATGGTCCATATGTGTAGGAAACACCGTTCTTTTGTTCTCAGCAAACTCACGTTTCCTGCTGTCATAGAGACTCTAGAAAGCAAGAGCGTGCTTCTTGCTCTAAAACAGAGTATGATCCATGGATGAGACTATGCTGTGTATTTGCCTTCAGAAATGGAGTTAAATCCCAGGCTCTGAGTCTTCCTACAAGCAAGACTTCGTTTCAGGTAAGGGCAGTCACTTTTCTGCTCAAACGAACTACATCGTTCATGAAGCTCACACGTTCTCATCTTAACTGACAAGCATTGGATGTTAGAGGACCAGTGCGTTGTATCAGTTTCAGAAGAAGAGTTGTACTAGATGTGGTCCATATGTGTAGGAAACACCGTTCTTTTGTTCTCAGCAAACTCATGTTTCCTGCTCGCTTAGAGACTCTAGAAAGCAAGAGCGTGCTTCTTGCTCTAAAACAGAGTGTGATCCATGGAAGAGACTATGCTGTGTGTTTCACTTCAGAAATGGAGTTAAATCCCATGCTCTGTGTCTCCCTACAAGAAAGACTTCGTTTCATGTAAGGGCAGTCACTTTTCTGCTCAAAGGAACTACATCGTTTACGAAGCTCACACGTATCTCATCTTAACTGACAAGCATTGGATGTTAGAGTACCAGTGCTTTGTATCTGTTTCAGAAGCAGAGTTGGACTATATATGGTCCCTATGTGTAGGAAACACCGTTCTTTTGTTGTCAGCACACTCACGTTTCCTGCTGTCTTAGAGATTTCAGAAAGCCAGAGCGTCCTTCTCGCTCTAAAGCAGAGTGTGATCCATGGATGAGAACACTGCTGAGTGTTTCACATCAGAAATGGAGTTAAATCCCAGGCTCTGAGTCTTCCTACAAGCAAGACTTCGTTTCAGGTAAGGGCAGTCACTTTTCTGCTCAAACGAACTACATCGTTCATGAAGCTCACACGTTTCTCATTTTAACTGACAAGCATTGGATGTTAGAGGACCAGTGCTTTGTATCAGTTTCAGAAGAAGAGTTGGACTAGATATGGTCCGTATGTGTAGGAAACACCGTTCTTTTATTCTCAGCACACTCACGTTTCCTGCTGTGTTAGAGATTCTAGAAAGCAAGAGCATGCTTCTTGTTCTAAAGCAGAGTGTGATCAATGGATGAGAACAATGCTGTGTGTTTCACTTCAGAAATGGAGTTAAATCCCAGGCTCTGAGTCTTCCTACAAGCAAGACTTCAATTCAGGTAAGGGCAGTCACTTTTCTGCTCAAACGAACTACATCATTCACAAAGCTCACACGTTTCTCATCTTAATTGACAACCATTGGATGTTAGATTGTCAGTTCTTTGTATCAGTTTCAGAAGCAGATTTGGACTACATATCGTCCATATGTGTAGAAAACACCGTTCTTTTGTTCTGGGCACACTCTGATTTCCTGCTGTATATAGACTCTAGAAAGCAAGAGTGTGCTTCTCGCTCTAAATCAGAGTGTGATCCATGGATGAGAACTATGCTGTGTGTTTCCCTTCAGAAATGGACTTAAATCCCAGGCTCTGTGTCTTCCTACAAGCAAGACTTCTTTTTTGGTAAGCGCAGTCACTTTTCAGCTCAAAGGAACTACATCTTTCACGAAGCTCACACGTTTCTCATCTTAACAGACAAGCATTGGATTTTAGAGGACCAGTGCATTCTATCTGTTTCAGATGAAGATTTGGACTACATATAGTCTATATGTGTAGGAAACGCCATTCTTTTGTTCTGGGCACATTAGATTTCCTGTTGTATTAGAGATTCAAGAAAGCAAGAGCGTGCTTCTCGCTCTAAAGCAGAGTGTGATCAATGGATGAGACAATGCTGTGTGTTTCACTTCAGAAATGGAGTTAAATCCAATGCTCTGAGTCTCCCTACAAGCAAGACTTCGTTTCAGGTAAGGGCAGTCACTTTTCTGCTCAAACGAACTACATCGTTCACGAAGCTCACACGTTTCTCATCTTAACTGACAAGAATTGGATGTTAGATGGTCAGTGCTTTGTATCAGTTTCAGAAGCAGATTTGGACTACATATGGTCCATATGTGTAGGAAACACCATTCTTTTTTTCTCAGCACACTTACGTTTCCTGCTGTCTTAGAGACTCTAGAAAGCAAGAGTGTGCTTCTCGCTCTAAAGCAGAGTGTGATCCAGGATGACAACTATGCTGTGTGTTTCCCTTCAGAAATGGACTTAAATCCCAGGCTCTCTGCCTTACTAAAAGCAAGACTTCGTTTCAGGTAAGGGCAGTCACTTTTCAGTTCAAAGGAACTACATCATTCACAAAGCTCACACGTTTGTCATCTTAACTGACAAGTATTGGATTTTAGAGAACCAGTGCTTTGTATCAGTTTCAGAAGAAGAGTTGGAGTAGATATGATCCGTATGTGTAGGAAACACCGTTCTTTTGTTCTCAGCACACTCACGTTTCCTGCTGTCTTAGAGACTCTAGAAAGCAAGAGCGTGCTTCTCGCTCTAAAGCAGAGTGTGATCCATGGATGAGAACTATGCTGTGTGTTTCCCTTCAGAAATGGAGTTAAATCCCAGGTTCTGAGTCTTCCTACAAGCAAGACTTCGTTTCAGGTAAGGGCAGTCACTTTTCTGCTCAAACGAACTACATCGTTCACTGAGTTCACACGTTTCTCATCTTAACTGACAAGCATTGGAAGTTAGAGGGTCAGTGCTTTGTATCAGTTTCAGAAGCAGATTTGGACTAGATATGGTCCATATGTTTAGGAAACACCGTTCTTTTGTTCTGGGCACACTCAGATTTCGTGCTGTCTTAGAGACTCCAGAAAGCAAGAGTGTGCTTCTCGCTCTAAAGCAGAGTGTGATCCATGGATGAAAACTATGCTGTGTGTTTCCCTTCAGAAAAGTAGTTAAATCCCAGGCTATATGTCTTCCTACAAGCAAGACTTCGTTTCAGGTAAGGGCAGTCACTTTTCAGTTCAAACGAACTACATCGTTCACTGAGCTCACACGTTTCTCATCTTAACAGACAAGCATTGGATGTCAGAGGACCAGTGCTTTGTATCAGTTTCGGAAGCAGATTTCGACTATATATGGTCCATATGTGTAGGAAACACCGTTCTTTTGTTCTCAGCAAACTCACGTTTCCTGCTGTCATAGAGACTCTAGAAAGCAAGAGCGTGCTTCTTGCTCTAAAACAGAGTATGATCCATGGATGAGACTATGCTGTGTATTTGCCTTCAGAAATGGAGTTAAATCCCAGGCTCTGAGTCTTCCTACAAGCAAGACTTCGTTTCAGGTAAGGGCAGTCACTTTTCTGCTCAAACGAACTACATCGTTCAGGAAGCTCACACGTTCTCATCTTAACTGACAAGCATTGGATGTTAGAGGACCAGTGCGTTGTATCAGTTTCAGAAGAAGAGTTGTACTAGATGTGGTCCATATGTGTAGGAAACACCGTTCTTTTGTTCTCAGCAAACTCATGTTTCCTGCTCGCTTAGAGACTCTAGAAAGCAAGAGCGTGCTTCTTGCTCTAAAACAGAGTGTGATCCATGGAAGAGACTATGCTGTGTGTTTCACTTCAGAAATGGAGTTAAATCCCATGCTCTGTGTCTCCCTACAAGAAAGACTTCGTTTCATGTAAGGGCAGTCACTTTTCTGCTCAAAGGAACTACATCGTTTACGAAGCTCACACGTATCTCATCTTAACTGACAAGCATTGGCTGTTAGAGTACCAGTGCTTTGTATCTGTTTCAGAAGCAGAGTTGGACTATATATGGTCCCTATGTGTAGGAAACACCGTTCTTTTGTTGTCAGCACACTCACGTTTCCTGCTGTCTTAGAGATTTCAGAAAGCCAGAGCGTCCTTCTCGCTCTAAAGCAGAGTGTGATCCATGGATGAGAACACTGCTGAGTGTTTCACATCAGAAATGGAGTTAAATCCCAGGCTCTGAGTCTTCCTACAAGCAAGACTTCGTTTCAGGTAAGGGCAGTCACTTTTCTGCTCAAACGAACTACATCGTTCATGAAGCTCACACGTTTCTCATTTTAACTGACAAGCATTGGATGTTAGAGGACCAGTGCTTTGTATCAGTTTCAGAAGAAGAGTTGGACTAGATATGGTCCGTATGTGTAGGAAACACCGTTCTTTTATTCTCAGCACACTCACGTTTCCTGCTGTGTTAGAGATTCTAGAAAGCAAGAGCGTGCTTCTTGTTCTAAAGCAGAGTGTGATCAATGGATGAGAACAATGCTGTGTGTTTCACTTCAGAAATGGAGTTAAATCCCAGGCTCTGAGTCTTCCTACAAGCAAGACTTCAATTCAGGTAAGGGCAGTCACTTTTCTGCTCAAACGAACTACATCATTCACAAAGCTCACACGTTTCTCATCTTAATTGACAACCATTGGATGTTAGATTGTCAGTTCTTTGTATCAGTTTCAGAAGCAGATTTGGACTACATATCGTCCATATGTGTAGAAAACACCGTTCTTTTGTTCTGGGCACACTCTGATTTCCTGCTGTATATAGACTCTAGAAAGCAAGAGTGTGCTTCTCGCTCTAAATCAGAGTGTGATCCATGGATGAGAACTATGCTGTGTGTTTCCCTTCAGAAATGGACTTAAATCCCAGGCTCTGTGTCTTCCTACAAGCAAGACTTCTTTTTTGGTAAGCGCAGTCACTTTTCAGCTCAAAGGAACTACATCTTTCACGAAGCTCACACGTTTCTCATCTTAACAGACAAGCATTGGATTTTAGAGGACCAGTGCATTCTATCTGTTTCAGATGAAGATTTGGACTACATATAGTCTGTATGTGTAGGAAACGCCATTCTTTTGTTCTGGGCACATTAGATTTCCTGTTGTATTAGAGATTCAAGAAAGCAAGAGCGTGCTTCTCGCTCTAAAGCAGAGTGTGATCAATGGATGAGACAATGCTGTGTGTTTCACTTCAGAAATGGAGTTAAATCCAATGCTCTGAGTCTCCCTACAAGCAAGACTTCGTTTCAGGTAAGGGCAGTCACTTTTCTGCTCAAACGAACTACATCGTTCACGAAGCTCACACGTTTCTCATCTTAACTGACAAGAATTGGATGTTAGATGGTCAGTGCTTTGTATCAGTTTCAGAAGCAGATTTGGACTACATATGGTCCATATGTGTAGGAAACACCATTCTTTTTTTCTCAGCACACTTACGTTTCCTGCTGTCTTAGAGACTCTAGAAAGCAAGAGTGTGCTTCTCGCTCTAAAGCAGAGTGTGATCCAGGATGACAACTATGCTGTGTGTTTCCCTTCAGAAATGGACTTAAATCCCAGGCTCTCTGTCTTACTACAAGCAAGACTTCGTTTCAGGTAAGGGCAGTCACTTTTCAGTTCAAAGGAACTACATCATTCACAAAGCTCACACGTTTGTCATCTTAACTGACAAGTATTGGATTTTAGAGAACCAGTGCTTTGTATAAGTTTCAGAAGAAGAGTTGGAGTAGATATGATCCGTATGTGTAGGAAACACCGTTCTTTTGTTCTCAGCACACTCACGTTTCCTGCTGTCTTAGAGACTCTAGAAAGCAAGAGCGTGCTTCTCGCTCTAAAGCAGAGTGTGATCAATGGATGAGAACAATGCTGTGTGTTTCACTTCAGAAATGGAGTTAAATCCCAGGCTCTGAGTCTTCCTACAAGCAAGACTTCAATTCAGGTAAGGGCAGTCACTTTTCTGCTCAAACGAACTACATCATTCACAAAGCTCACACGTTTCTCATCTTAATTGACAACCATTGGATGTTAGATTGTCAGTTCTTTGTATCAGTTTCAGAAGCAGATTTGGCCTACATATCGTCCATATGTGTAGAAAACACCGTTCTTTTGTTCTGGGCACAGTCAGATTTCCTGCTGTATATAGACTCTAGAAAGCAAGAGTGGGCTTCTCGCTCTAAATCAGAGTGTGATCCATGGATGAGAACTATGCTGTGTGTTTCCCTTCAGAAATGGACTTAAATCCCAGGCTCTGTGTCTTCCTACAAGCAAGACTTCTTTTTTGGTAAGCGCAGTCACTTTACAGCTCAAAGGAACTACATCTTTCACGAAGCTCACACGTTTCTCATCTTAACAGACAAGCATTGGATTTTAGAGGACCAGTGCATTCTATCTGTTTCAGATGAAGATTTGGACTACATATAGTCTCTATGTGTAGGAAACGCCATTCTTTTGTTCTGGGCACATTAGATTTCCTGTTGTATTAGAGATTCAAGAAAGCAAGAGCGTGCTTCTCGCTCTAAAGCAGAGTGTGATCAATGGATGAGACAATGCTGTGTGTTTCACTTCAGAAATGGAGTTAAATCCAATGCTCTGAGTCTCCCTACAAGCAAGACTTCGTTTCAGGTAAGGGCAGTCACTTTTCTGCTCAAACGAACTACATCGTTCACGAAGCTCACACGTTTCTCATCTTAACTGACAAGAATTGGATGTTAGATGGTCAGTGCTTTGTATCAGTTTCAGAAGCAGATTTGGACTACATATGGTCCATATGTGTAGGAAACACCATTCTTTTTTACTCAGCACACTTACGTTTCCTGCTGTCTTAGAGACTCTAGAAAGCAAGAGTGTGCTTCTCGCTCTAAAGCAGAGTGTGATCCAGGATGACAACTATGCTGTGTGTTTCCCTTCAGAAATGGACTTAAATCCCAGGCTCTCTGTCTTACTACAAGCAAGACTTCGTTTCAGGTAAGGGCAGTCACTTTTCAGTTCAAAGGAACTACATCATTCACAAAGCTCACACGTTTGTCATCTTAACTGACAAGTATTGGATTTTAGAGAACCAGTGCTTTGTATCAGTTTCAGAAGAAGAGTTGGAGTAGATATGATCCGTATGTGTAGGAAACACCGTTCTTTTGTTCTCAGCACACTCACGTTTCCTGCTGTCTTAGAGACTCTAGAAAGCAAGAGCGTGCTTCTCGCTCTAAAGCAGAGTGTGATCCATGGATGAGAACTATGCTGTGTGTTTCCCTTCAGAAATGGAGTTAAATCCCAGGTTCTGAGTCTTCCTACAAGCAAGACTTCATTTCAGGTAAGGGCAGTCACTTTTCTGCTCAAACGAACTACATCGTTCACTGAGTTCACACGTTTCTCATCTTAACTGACAAGCATTGGAAGTTAGAGGGTCAGTGCTTTGTATCAGTTTCAGAAGCAGATTTGGACTAGATATGGTCCATATGTTTAGGAAACACCGTTCTTTTGTTCTGGGCACACTCAGATTTCGTGCTGTCTTAGAGACTCTAGAAAGCAAGAGTGTGCTTCTCGCTCTAAAGCAGAGTGTGATCCATGGATGAAAACTATGCTGTGTGTTTCCCTTCAGAAAAGTAGTTAAATCCCAGGCTCTATGTCTTCCTACAAGCAAGACTTCGTTTCAGGTAAGGGCAGTCACTTTTCAGTTCAAACGAACTACATCGTTCACTGAGCTCACACGTTTCTCATCTTAACAGACAAGCATTGGATGTTAGAGGACCAGTGCTTTGTATCACTTTCAGAAGCAGAGTTCGACTAGATATGGTCCGTATATGTAGGAAACACCCTTCTTTTGTTCTCAGCAAACTCATGTTTCCTGCTGTCTTAGAGACTCTAGAAAGCAAGAGCATGCTTCTTGTTCTAATGCAGAGTGTGATCAATGGATGAGAACACTGCTGTGTGTTTCACTTCAGAAATGGAGTTAAATCCCAGGCTCTGAGTCTTCCTACAAGCAAGACTTCGTTTCAGGTAAGGGCAGTCAGTTTTGTGCTTAAACGAACTACATCGTTCACGAAGCTCACACGTTTCTCATATTAACTGACAAGCATTGGATGTTAGAGGGTCAGTGCTTTGTATCAGTTTCAGAAGCAGATTTGGACTACATATGGTCCATATGTGTAGGAAACACCGATCTTTTGTTCTGGGCACATCACGTTTCCTTCTGTCTTAGAGACTCTAGAAAGCAAGAGCGTGCTTCTCACTCTAAAACAGAGTGTGATCCATGGATGAGACTATGCTGTGTGTTTCACTTCAGAAATGGAGTTAAATCCCATTCTCTATGTCTCCCTACAAGCAAGACTTCGTTTCCGGTAATGGCAGTCACTTTTCTGCTCAAACGAACTACATCGTTCACTGAGCTCACACGTTTCTCATCTTAACTGACAAGCATTGGAAGTTAGAGGGTCAGTGCTTTCTATCAGTTTCAGAAGCAGATTTGGACTAGATATGGTCCATATGTGTAGGAAACACCGTTCTTTTGTTCTGGGCACACTCAGATTTCCTGCAGTCTTAGAGACTCTAGAAAGCAAGAGTGTGCTTCTTGCTCTAAAGCAGAGTGTGATCCATGGATGAAAACTATGCTGTGTGTTTCCCTTCAGAAAAGTAGTTAAATCCCAGGCTCTATGTCTTCCTACAAGCAAGACTTCGTTTCAGGTAAGGGCAGTCACTTTTCAGCTCAAACGAACTACATCTTTCACGGAGCTCACACGTTTCTCATCTTAACTGACAATCATTGGATGTTAGTGGACCAGTGCTTTGTATCAGTTTGAGAAGCAGAGTTGGACTAGATATGGTCCGTATGTGTATGATTCACCGTTCTTTTGTTCTCAGCAAACTCACGTTTCCTGCTGTCTTAGAGACTCTAGAAAGAAGAGCATGCTTCTTGTTCAAACGCAGAGTGTGATCAATGGATGATTACACCGCTGTGTGATTTACTTCAGAAATGGAGTTAAATCCCAGGCTCTGAGTCTTTCTACAAGCAAGACTTCAATTCAGGTAAGGGCAATCACTTTTCTGCTCAAACTAACTACATCGTTCACGAAGCTCACACGTTTCTAATCTTAACTGACAAGAATTGGATGTTAGAGGATCAGTGCTTTGTATAAGTTTCAGAAGCAGATTTGGACTACATATGGTCCATATGTGTAGGAAACACCGTTCTTTTGTTCTGGGCACACTCAGAATTCCTGCTGTATTAGAGAATCTAGAAAGCTAGAGTGTGCTTCTCGCTCTAAAGCAGAGTGTGATCAATGGATGAGAACTATGCTGTGTGTTTCCCTTCAAAAATGGAGTTAAATCCCAGGCTCTGAGTCTTCCTACAAGCAAGACTTCGTTTCAGGTAAGGGCAGTCTCTTTTCTGCTCAAACGAACTACATCGTTCACGAAGCTCACACGTTTCTCATCTTAACTGACAAGCATTGGATGTTAGAGGACCAGTGCTTTGTATCAGTTTCAGAAGCAGAGTTCGAATACATATGGTCCGTATGTGTAGGAAACACCGTTCTTTTGTTCTCAGCACACTCACGTTTCCTGCTGTATAGAGACTCTAGAAAGCAAGAGCGTGCTTCTCGCTCTAAAGCAGAGTGTGATCCATGGATGAGAACTATGCTGTGTGTTTCCCTTCAGAAATGGAGTTAAATCCCAGGTTCTGAGTCTTCCTACAAGCAAGACATCATTTCAGGTAAGGGCAGTCACTTTTCTGCTCAAACGAACTACATCGTTCACTGAGCTCACACGTTTCTCATCTTAACTGACAAGCATTGGATGTTAGAGGGTCAGTGCATTGTTTCAGTTTCAGAAGCAGATTTGGACTAGATATGGTCCATATGTGTAGGAAACACCCTTCTTTTGTTCTGGGCACACTCAGATTTCCTGCTGTCTTAGAGACTCTAGAAAGCAAGAGTGTGCTTCTCGCTCTAAAGCAGAGTGTGATCCATGGATGAAAACTATGCTGTGTGTTTCCCTTCAGAAAAGTAGTTATATCCCAAGATCTATGTCTTCCTACAAGCAAGACTTCGTTTCAGGTAAGGGCAGTCACTTTTAGGCTCAAACGAACTACATCTTTCACGGAGCTCACACGATTCTCATCTTAACAGACAAGCATTGGATGTCAGAGGACCAGTGCTTTGTATCAGTTTCGGAAGCAGATTTCGACTATATATGGTCCATATGTGTAGGAAACACCGTTCTTTTGTTCTCAGCAAACTCACGTTTCCTGCTGTCATAGAGACTCTAGAAAGCAAGAGCGTGCTTCTTGCTCTAAAACAGAGTATGATCCATGGATGAGACTATGCTGTGTATTTGCCTTCAGAAATGGAGTTAAATCCCAGGCTCTGAGTCTTCCTACAAGCAAGACTTCGTTTCAGGTAAGGGCAGTCACTTTTCTGCTCAAACGAACTACATCGTTCATGAAGCTCACACGTTCTCATCTTAACTGACAAGCATTGGATGTTAGAGGACCAGTGCGTTGTATCAGTTTCAGAAGCAGAGTTCGACTATATATGGTCCGTATGTGTAGGAAACCCCGTTCTTTTGTTCTCAGCAAACTCACGTTTCCTGCTGTCATAGAGATTCTAGAAAGCAAGAGCGTGCTTCTTGTTCTAAAGCAGAGTGTGATCAAAGGATGAGAACACTGCTGTGTGTTTCATTTCAGAAATGGAGTTAAATCCCAGGCTCTGAGTCTTCCTACAAGCAAGACTTCAATTCAGGTAAGGGCAGTCACTTTTCTGCTCAAACGAACTACATCATTCACAAAGCTCACACGTTTCTCATCTTAATTGACAACCATTGGATGTTAGATTGTCAGTTCTTTGTATCAGTTTCAGAAGCAGATTTGGACTACATATCGTCCATATGTGTAGAAAACACCGTTCTTTTGTTCTGGGCACACTCTGATTTCCTGCTGTATATAGACTCTAGAAAGCAAGAGTGTGCTTCTCGCTCTAAATCAGAGTGTGATCCATGGATGAGAACTATGCTGTGTGTTTCCCTTCAGAAATGGACTTAAATCCCAGGCTCTGTGTCTTCCTACAAGCAAGACTTCTTTTTTGGTAAGCGCAGTCACTTTTCAGCTCAAAGGAACTACATCTTTCACGAAGCTCACACGTTTCTCATCTTAACAGACAAGCATTGGATTTTAGAGGACCAGTGCATTCTATCTGTTTCAGATGAAGATTTGGACTACATATAGTCTGTATGTGTAGGAAACGCCGTTCTTTTGTTCTGGGCACATTAGATTTCCTGTTGTATTAGAGATTCAAGAAAGCAAGAGCGTGCTTCTCGCTCTAAAGCAGAGTGTGATCAATGGATGAGACAATGCTGTGTGTTTCACTCAAGAAATGGAGTTAAATCCAATGCTCTGAGACTCCCTACAAGCAAGACTTCGTTTCAGGTAAGGGCAGTCACTTTTCTGCTCAAACGAACTACATCGTTCACGAAGCTCACACGTTTCTCATCTTAACTGACAAGAATTGGATGTTAGATGGTCAGTGCTTTGTATCAGTTTCAGAAGCAGATTTGGACTACATATGGTCCATATGTGTAGGAAACACCATTCTTTTTTTCTCAGCACACTTACGTTTCCTGCTGTCTTAGAGACTCTAGAAAGCAAAGTGTGCTTCTCGCTCTAAAGCAGAGTGTGATCCAGGATGACAACTATGCTGTGTGTTTCCCTTCAGAAATGGACTTAAATCCCAGGCTCTCTGTCTTACTACAAGCAAGACTTCGTTTCAGGTAAGGGCAGTCACTTTTCTGCTCAAACGAACTACATCGTTCACTGAGCTCACACGTTTCTCATCTTAACAGACAAGCATTGGATGTTAGAGGACCAGTGCTTTGTATCACTTTCAGAAGCAGAGTTCGACTAGATATGGTCCGTATATGTAGGAAACACCCTTCTTTTGTTCTCAGCAAACTCATGTTTCCTGCTGTCTTAGAGACTCTAGAAAGCAAGAGCATGCTTCTTGTTCTAACGCAGAGTGTGATCAATGGATGAGAACACTGCTGTGTGTTTCACTTCAGAAATGGAGTTAAATCCCAGGCTCTGAGTCTTCCTACAAGCAAGACTTCGTTTCAGGTAAGGGCAGTCAGTTTTGTGCTTAAACGAACTACATCATTCACGAAGCTCACACGTTTCTCATATTAACTGACAAGCATTGGATGTTAGAGGGTCAGTGCTTTGTATCAGTTTCAGAAGCAGATTTGGACTACATATGGTCCATATGTGTAGGATACACCGATCTTTTGTTCTGGGCACATCACGTTTCCTTCTGTCTTAGAGACTCTAGAAAGCAAGAGTGTGCTTCTCGCTCTAAAGCAGAGTGTGATCCATGGATGAGAACTATGCTGTGTGTTTCCCTTCAGAAATGGAGTTAAATCCCAGGCTCTGAGTCTCCCTACAAGCAAGACTTCGTTTCAGGTTAGGTCAGTCCATTTTCAGCTCAAATGAACTACATCATTCACTGAGCTCACCTGTGTCTCATCTTAACAGACAAGCATTGGATGTTAGAGGACCAGTGCTTTGTATCAGTTTCAGAAGCAGAGTTCGACTATATATGGTCCGTATGTGTAGGAAACCCCGTTCTTTTGTTCTCAGCAAACTCACGTTTCCTGCTGTCATAGAGATTCTAGAAAGCAAGAGCGTGCTTCTTGTTCTAAAGCAGAGTGTGATCAATGGATGAGAACACTGCTGTGTGTTTCATTTCAGAAATGGAGTTAAATCCCAGGCTCTGAGTCTTCCTACAAGCAAGAGTTCAATTCAGGTAAGGGCAGTCACTTTTCTGCTCAAACGAACTACATCATTCACAAAGCTCACACGTTTCTCATCTTAATTGACAACCATTGGATGTTAGATTGTCAGTTCTTGTTATCAGTTTCAGAAGCAGATTTGGACTACATATGGTCTATATGTGTAGAAAACACCGTTCTTTTGTTCTGGGCACACTCAGATTTCCTGCTGCATATAGACTCTAGAAAGCAAGAGCGTGCTTCTCGCTCTAAATCAGAGTGTGATCTATGGATGAGAACTATGCTGTGTGTTTCCCTTCAGAAATGGAATTAAATCCCAGGCTCTGTGTCTTCCTACAAGCAAGACATCTTTTTTGGTAAGCGCAGTCACTTTTCAGCTCAAAGGAACTACATCTTTCACGAAGCTCACACGTTTCTCTTCTTAACTGACAAGCATTGGATGTTAGAGGACCAGTGCATTCTATCTTTTTCAGATGAAGATTTGGACTACATATAGTCTGTATGTGTAGGAAACACCGTTCTTTTGTTCTGGGCACATCAGATTTCCTGTTGTATTAGAGATTCAAGAAAGCAAGAGCGTGCTTCTCGCTCTAAAGCAGAGTGTGATCAATGGATGAGACAATGCTGTGTGTTTCACTTCAGAAATGGAGTTAAATCCAATGCTCTGAGTCTCCCTACAAGCAAGAATTCGTTTAAGGTAAGGGCAGTCACTTTTCTGCTCAAAGGAACTACATCGTTCACAAAGCTCACACGTTTCTCATCTTAACTGACAAGAATTGGATGTTAGATGGTCAGTGCTTTGTATCAGTTTCAGAAGCAGATTTGGACTACATATGGTCCATATGTGTAGGAAACACCATTCTTTTTTTCTCAGCACACTTACGTTTCCTGCTGTCTTAGAGACTCTAGAAAGCAAGAGTGTGCTTCTCGCTCTAAAGCAGAGTGTGATCCAGGATGACAACTATGCTGTGTGTTTCCCTTCAGAAATGGACTTAAATCCCAGGCTCTCTGTCTTACTACAAGCAAGACTTCGTTTCAGGTAAGGGCAGTCACTTTTCAGTTCAAAGGAACTACATCATTCACAAAGCTCACACGTTTGTCATCTTAACTGACAAGTATTGGATTTTAGAGGACCAGTGCTTTGTATCAGTTTCAGAAGAAGAGTTGGACTAGATATGGTCCGTATGTGTAGGAAACACCGTTCTTTTGTTCTCAGCACACTCACGTTTCCTGCTGTCTTAGAGACTCTAGAAAGCAAGAGCGTGCTTCTCGCTCTAAAGCAGAGTGTGATCCATGGATGAGAACTATGCTGTGTGTTTCCCTTCAGAAATGGAGTTAAATCCCAGGTTCTGAGTCTTCCTACAAGCAAGACATCATTTCAGGTAAGGGCAGTCACTTTTCTGCTCAAACGAACTACATCGTTCACTGAGCTCACACGTTTCTCATCTTAACTGACAAGCATTGGATGTTAGAGGGTCAGTGCTTTGTTTCAGTTTCAGAAGCAGATTTGGACTAGATATGGTCCATATGTGTAGGAAACACCCTTCTTTTGTTCTGGGCACACTCAGATTTCCTGCTGTCTTAGAGACTCTAGAAAGCAAGAGTGTGCTTCTCGCTCTAAAGCAGAGTGTGATCCATGGATGAAAACTATGCTGTGTGTTTCCCTTCAGAAAAGTAGTTATATCCCAAGATCTATGTCTTCCTACAAGCAAGACTTCGTTTCAGGTAAGGGCAGTCACTTTTAGGCTCAAACGAACTACATCTTTCACGGAGCTCACACGATTCTCATCTTAACAGACAAGCATTGGATGTCAGAGGACCAGTGCTTTGTATCAGTTTCGGAAGCAGATTTCGAGTATATATGGTCCATATGTGTAGGAAACACCGTTCTTTTGTTCTCAGCAAACTCACGTTTCCTGCTGTCATAGAGACTCTAGAAAGCAAGAGCGTGCTTCTTGCTCTAAAACAGAGTATGATCCATGGATGAGACTATGCTGTGTATTTGCCTTCAGAAATGGAGTTAAATCCCAGGCTCTGAGTCTTCCTACAAGCAAGACTTCGTTTCAGGTAAGGGCAGTCACTTTTCTGCTCAAACGAACTACATCGTTCATGAAGCTCACACGTTCTCATCTTAACTGACAAGCATTGGATGTTAGAGGACCAGTGCGTTGTATCAGTTTCAGAAGAAGAGTTGTACTAGATGTGGTCCATATGTATAGGAAACACCGTTCTTTTGTTCTCAGCAAACTCATGTTTCCTGCTCGCTTAGAGACTCTAGAAAGCAAGAGCGTGCTTCTTGCTCTAAAACAGAGTGTGATCCATGGAAGAGACTATGCTGTGTGTTTCACTTCAGAAATGGAGTTAAATCCCATGCTCTGTGTCTCCCTACAAGAAAGACTTCGTTTCATGTAAGGGCAGTCACTTTTCTGCTCAAAGGAACTACATCGTTTACGAAGCTCACACGTATCTCATCTTAACTGACAAGCATTGGATGTTAGAGTACCAGTGCTTTGTATCTGTTTCAGAAGCAGAGTTGGACTATATATGGTCCCTATGTATGAAACACCGTTCTTTTGTTGTCAGCACACTCACGTTTCCTGCTGTCTTAGAGATTTCAGAAAGCCAGAGCGTCCTTCTCGCTCTAAAGCAGAGTGTGATCCATGGATGAGAACACTGCTGTGTGTTTCACATCAGAAATGGAGTTAAATCCCAGGCTCTGAGTCTTCCTACAAGCAAGACTTCGTTTCAGGTAAGGGCAGTCACTTTTCTGCTCAAACGAACTATATCGTTCATGAAGCTCACACGTTTCTCATTTTAACTGACAAGCATTGGATGTTAGAGGACCAGTGCTTTGTATCAGTTTCAGAAGAAGAGTTGGACTAGATATGGTCCGTATGTGTAGGAAACACCGTTCTTTTATTCTCAGCACACTCACGTTTCCTGCTGTGTTAGAGATTCTAGAAAGCAAGAGCGTGCTTCTTGTTCTAAAGCAGAGTGTGATCAATGGATGAGAACAATGCTGTGTGTTTCACTTCAGAAATGGAGTTAAATCCCAGGCTCTGAGTCTTCCTACAAGCAAGACTTCAATTCAGGTAAGGGCAGTCACTTTTCTGCTCAAACGAACTACATCATTCACAAACCTCACACGTTTCTCATCTTAATTGACAACCATTGGATGTTAGATTGTCAGTTCTTTGTATCAGTTTCAGAAGCAGATTTGGACTACATATCGTCCATATGTGTAGAAAACACCGTTCTTTTGTTCTGGGCACACTCTGATTTCCTGCTGTATATAGACTCTAGAAAGCAAGAGTGTGCTTCTCGCTCTAAATCAGAGTGTGATCCATGGATGAGAACTATGCTGTGTGTTTCCCTTCAGAAATGGACTTAAATCCCAGGCTCTGTGTCTTCCTACAAGCAAGACTTCTTTTTTGGTAAGCGCAGTCACTTTTCAGCTCAAAGGAACTACATCTTTCACGAAGCTCACACGTTTCTCTTCTTAACTGACAAGCATTGGATGTTAGAGGACCAGTGCATTCTATCTTTTTCAGATGAAGATTTGGACTACATATAGTCTGTATGTGTAGGAAACACCGTTCTTTTGTTCTGGGCACATCAGATTTCCTGTTGTATTAGAGATTCAAGAAAGCAAGAGCGTGCTTCTCGCTCTAAAGCAGAGTGTGATCAATGGATGAGACAATGCTGTGTGTTTCACTTCAGAAATGGAGTTAAATCCAATGCTCTGAGTCTCCCTACAAGCAAGAATTCGTTTAAGGTAAGGGCAGTCACTTTTCTGCTCAAAGGAACTACATCGTTCACAAAGCTCACACGTTTCTCATCTTAACTGACAAGAATTGGATGTTAGATGGTCAGTGCTTTGTATCAGTTTCAGAAGCAGATTTGGACTACATATGGTCCATATGTGTAGGAAACACCATTCTTTTTTTCTCAGCACATTTACGTTTCCTGCTGTCTTAGAGACTCTAGAAAGCAAGAGTGTGCTTCTCGCTCTAAAGCAGAGTGTGATCCAGGATGACAACTATGCTGTGTGTTTCCCTTCAGAAATGGACTTAAATCCCAGGCTCTCTGTCTTACTACAAGCAAGACTTCGTTTCAGGTAAGGGCAGTCACTTTTCAGTTCAAAGGAACTACATCATTCACAAAGCTCACACGTTTGTCATCTTAACTGACAAGTATTGGATTTTAGAGGACCAGTGCTTTGTATCAGTTTCAGAAGAAGAGTTGGACTAGATATGGTCCGTATGTGTAGGAAACACCGTTCTTTTGTTCTCAGCACACTCACGTTTCCTGCTGTCTTAGAGACTCTAGAAAGCAAGAGCGTGCTTCTCGCTCTAAAGCAGAGTGTGATCCATGTATGAGAACTATGCTGTGTGTTTCCCTTCAGAAATGGAGTTAAATCCCAGGTTCTGAGTCTTCCTACAAGCAAGACATCATTTCAGGTAAGGGCAGTCACTTTTCTGCTCAAACGAACTACATCGTTCACTGAGCTCACACGTTTCTCATCTTAACTGACAAGCATTGGATGTTAGAGGGTCAGTGCTTTGTTTCAGTTTCAAAAGCAGATTTGGACTAGATATGGTCCATATGTGTAGGAAACACCCTTCTTTTGTTCTGGGCACACTCAGATTTCCTGCTGTCTTAGAGACTCTAGAAAGCAAGAGTGTGCTTCTCGCTCTAAAGCAGAGTGTGATCCATGGATGAAAACTATGCTGTGTGTTTCCCTTCAGAAAAGTAGTTATATCCCAAGATCTATGTCTTCCTAAAAGCAAGACTTCGTTTCAGGTAAGGGCAGTCACTTTTAGGCTCAAGCGAACTACATCTTTCACAGAGCTCACACGATTCTCATCTTAACAGACAAGCATTGGATGTCAGAGGACCAGTGCTTTGTATCAGTTTCGGAAGCAGATTTCGACTATATATGGTCCATATGTGTAGGAAACACCGTTCTTTTGTTCTCAGCAAACTCACGTTTCCTGCTGTCATAGAGACTCTAGAAAGCAAGAGCGTGCTTCTTGCTCTAAAACAGAGTATGATCCATGGATGAGACTATGCTGTGTATTTGCCTTCAGAAATGGAGTTAAATCCCAGGCTCTGAGTCTTCCTACAAGCAAGACTTCGTTTCAGGTAAGGGCAGTCACTTTTCTGCTCAAACGAACTACATCGTTCATGAAGCTCACACGTTCTCATCTTAACTGACAAGCATTGGATGTTAGAGGACCAGTGTGTTGTATCAGTTTCAGAAGAAGAGTTGTACTAGATGTGGTCCATATGTGTAGGAAACACCGTTCTTTTGTTCTCAGCAAACTCATGTTTCCTGCTCGCTTAGAGACTCTAGAAAGCAAGAGCGTGCTTCTTGCTCTAAAACAGAGTGTGATCCATGGAAGAGACTATGCTGTGTGTTTCACTTCAGAAATGGAGTTAAATCCCATGCTCTGTGTCTCCCTACAAGAAAGACTTCGTTTCATGTAAGGGCAGTCACTTTTCTGCTCAAAGGAACTACATCGTTTACGAAGCTCACACGTATCTCATCTTAACTGACAAGCATTGGATGTTAGAGTACCAGTGCTTTGTATCTGTTTCAGAAGCAGAGTTGGACTATATATGGTCCCTATATGTAGGAAACACCGTTCTTTTGTTGTCAGCACACTCACGTTTCCTGCTGTCTTAGAGATTTCAGAAAGCCAGAGCGTCCTTCTCGCTCTAAAGCAGAGTGTGATCCATGGATGAGAACACTGCTGAGTGTTTCACATCAGAAATGGAGTTAAATCCCAGGCTCTGAGTCTTCCTACAAGCAAGACTTCGTTTCAGGTAAGGGCAGTCACTTTTCTGCTCAAACGAACTACATCGTTCATGAAGCTCACACGTTTCTCATTTTAACTGACAAGCATTGGATGTTAGAGGACCAGTGCTTTGTATCAGTTTCAGAAGAAGAGTTGGACTAGATATGGTCCGTATGTGTAGGAAACACCGTTCTTTTATTCTCAGCACACTCACGTTTCCTGCTGTGTTAGAGATTCTAGAAAGCAAGAGCATGCTTCTTGTTCTAAAGCAGAGTGTGATCAATGGATGAGAACAATGCTGTGTGTTTCACTTCAGAAATGGAGTTAAATCCCAGGCTCTGAGTCTTCCTACAAGCAAGACTTCAATTCAGGTAAGGGCAGTCACTTTTCTGCTCAAACGAACTACATCATTCACAAAGCTCACACGTTTCTCATCTTAATTGACAACCATTGGATGTTAGATTGTCAGTTCTTTGTATCAGTTTCAGAAGCAGATTTGGACTACATATCGTCCATATGTGTAGAAAACACCGTTCTTTTGTTCTGGGCACACTCTGATTTCCTGCTGTATATAGACTCTAGAAAGCAAGAGTGTGCTTCTCGCTCTAAATCAGAGTGTGATCCATGGATGAGAACTATGCTGTGTGTTTCCCTTCAGAAATGGACTTAAATCCCAGGCTCTGTGTCTTCCTACAAGCAAGACTTCTTTTTTGGTAAGCGCAGTCACTTTTCAGCTCAAAGGAACTACATCTTTCACGAAGCTCACACGTTTCTCATCTTAACAGACAAGCATTGGATTTTAGAGGACCAGTGCATTCTATCTGTTTCAGATGAAGATTTGGACTACATATAGTCTATATGTGTAGGAAACGCCATTCTTTTGTTCTGGGCACATTAGATTTCCTGTTGTATTAGAGATTCAAGAAAGCAAGAGCGTGCTTCTCGCTCTAAAGCAGAGTGTGATCAATGGATGAGACAATGCTGTGTGTTTCACTTCAGAAATGGAGTTAAATCCAATGCTCTGAGTCTCCCTACAAGCAAGACTTCGTTTCAGGTAAGGGCAGTCACTTTTCTGCTCAAAGGAACTACATCGTTCACAAAGCTCACACGTTTCTCATCTTAACTGACAAGAATTGGATGTTAGATGGTCAGTGCTTTGTATCAGTTTCAGAAGCAGATTTGGACTACATATGGTCCATATGTGTAGGAAACACCATTCTTTTTTTCTCAGCACACTTACGTTTCCTGCTGTCTTAGAGACTCTAGAAAGCAAGAGTGTGCTTCTCGCTCTAAAGCAGAGTGTGATCCAGGATGACAACTATGCTGTGTGTTTCCCTTCAGAAATGGACTTAAATCCCAGGCTCTCTGTCTTACTACAAGCAAGACTTCGTTTCAGGTAAGGGCAGTCACTTTTCAGTTCAAAGGAACTACATCATTCACAAAGCTCACACGTTTGTCATCTTAACTGACAAGTATTGGATTTTAGAGGACCAGTGCTTTGTATCAGTTTCAGAAGAAGAGTTGGACTAGATATGGTCCGTATGTGTAGGAAACACCGTTCTTTTGTTCTCAGCACACTCACGTTTCCTGCTGTCTTAGAGACTCTAGAAAGCAAGAGCGTGCTTCTCGCTCTAAAGCAGAGTGTGATCCATGGATGAGAACTATGCTGTGTTTCCCTTCAGAAAAGTAGTTATATCCCAAGATCTATGTCTTCCTACAAGCAAGACTTCGTTTCAGGTAAGGGCAGTCACTTTTAGGCTCAAGCGAACTACATCTTTCACGGAGCTCACACGATTCTCATCTTAACAGACAAGCATTGGATGTCAGAGGACCAGTGCTTTGTATCAGTTTCGGAAGCAGATTTCGACTATATATGGTCCATATGTGTAGGAAACACCGTTCTTTTGTTCTCAGCAAACTCACGTTTCCTGCTGTCATAGAGACTCTAGAAAGCAAGAGCGTGCTTCTTGCTCTAAAACAGAGTATGATCCATGGATGAGACTATGCTGTGTATTTGCCTTCAGAAATGGAGTTAAATCCCAGGCTCTGAGTCTTCCTACAAGCAAGACTTCGTTTCAGGTAAGGGCAGTCACTTTTCTGCTCAAACGAACTACATCGTTCATGAAGCTCACACGTTCTCATCTTAACTGACAAGCATTGGATGTTAGAGGACCAGTGTGTTGTATCAGTTTCAGAAGAAGAGTTGTACTAGATGTGGTCCATATGTGTAGGAAACACCGTTCTTTTGTTCTCAGCAAACTCATGTTTCCTGCTCGCTTAGAGACTCTAGAAAGCAAGAGCGTGCTTCTTGCTCTAAAACAGAGTGTGATCCATGGAAGAGACTATGCTGTGTGTTTCACTTCAGAAATGGAGTTAAATCCCATGCTCTGTGTCTCCCTACAAGAAAGACTTCGTTTCATGTAAGGGCAGTCACTTTTCTGCTCAAAGGAACTACATCGTTTACGAAGCTCACACGTATCTCATCTTAACTGACAAGCATTGGATGTTAGAGTACCAGTGCTTTGTATCTGTTTCAGAAGCAGAGTTGGACTATATATGGTCCCTATGTGTAGGAAACACCGTTCTTTTGTTGTCAGCACACTCACGTTTCCTGCTGTCTTAGAGATTTCAGAAAGCCAGAGCGTCCTTCTCGCTCTAAAGCAGAGTGTGATCCATGGATGAGAACACTGCTGAGTGTTTCACATCAGAAATGGAGTTAAATCCCAGGCTCTGAGTCTTCCTACAAGCAAGACTTCGTTTCAGGTAAGGGCAGTCACTTTTCTGCTCAAACGAACTACATCGTTCATGAAGCTCACACGTTTCTCATTTTAACTGACAAGCATTGGATGTTAGAGGACCAGTGCTTTGTATCAGTTTCAGAAGAAGAGTTGGACTAGATATGGTCCGTATGTGTAGGAAACACCGTTCTTTTATTCTCAGCACACTCACGTTTCCTGCTGTGTTAGAGATTCTAGAAAGCAAGAGCATGCTTCTTGTTCTAAAGCAGAGTGTGATCAATGGATGAGAACAATGCTGTGTGTTTCACTTCAGAAATGGAGTTAAATCCCAGGCTCTGAGTCTTCCTACAAGCAAGACTTCAATTCAGGTAAGGGCAGTCACTTTTCTGCTCAAACGAACTACATCATTCACAAAGCTCACACGTTTCTCATCTTAATTGACAACCATTGGATGTTAGATTGTCAGTTCTTTGTATCAGTTTCAGAAGCAGATTTGGACTACATATCGTCCATATGTGTAGAAAACACCGTTCTTTTGTTCTGGGCACACTCTGATTTCCTGCTGTATATAGACTCTAGAAAGCAAGAGTGTGCTTCTCGCTCTAAATCAGAGTGTGATCCATGGATGAGAACTATGCTGTGTGTTTCCCTTCAGAAATGGACTTAAATCCCAGGCTCTGTGTCTTCCTACAAGCAAGACTTCTTTTTTGGTAAGCGCAGTCACTTTTCAGCTCAAAGGAACTACATCTTTCACGAAGCTCACACGTTTCTCATCTTAACAGACAAGCATTGGATTTTAGAGGACCAGTGCATTCTATCTGTTTCAGATGAAGATTTGGACTACATATAGTCTATATGTGTAGGAAACGCCATTCTTTTGTTCTGGGCACATTAGATTTCCTGTTGTATTAGAGATTCAAGAAAGCAAGAGCGTGCTTCTCGCTCTAAAGCAGAGTGTGATCAATGGATGAGACAATGCTGTGTGTTTCACTTCAGAAATGGAGTTAAATCCAATGCTCTGAGTCTCCCTACAAGCAAGACTTCGTTTCAGGTAAGGGCAGTCACTTTTCTGCTCAAAGGAACTACATCGTTCACAAAGCTCACACGTTTCTCATCTTAACTGACAAGAATTGGATGTTAGATGGTCAGTGCTTTGTATCAGTTTCAGAAGCAGATTTGGACTACATATGGTCCATATGTGTAGGAAACACCATTCTTTTTTTCTCAGCACACTTACGTTTCCTGCTGTCTTAGAGACTCTAGAAAGCAAGAGTGTGCTTCTCGCTCTAAAGCAGAGTGTGATCCAGGATGACAACTATGCTGTGTGTTTCCCTTCAGAAATGGACTTAAATCCCAGGCTCTCTGTCTTACTACAAGCAAGACTTCGTTTCAGGTAAGGGCAGTCACTTTTCAGTTCAAAGGAACTACATCATTCACAAAGCTCACACGTTTGTCATCTTAACTGACAAGTATTGGATTTTAGAGGACCAGTGCTTTGTATCAGTTTCAGAAGAAGAGTTGGACTAGATATGGTCCGTATGTGTAGGAAACACCGTTCTTTTGTTCTCAGCACACTCACGTTTCCTGCTGTCTTAGAGACTCTAGAAAGCAAGAGCGTGCTTCTCGCTCTAAAGCAGAGTGTGATCCATGGATGAGAACTATGCTGTGTTTCCCTTCAGAAAAGTAGTTATATCCCAAGATCTATGTCTTCCTACAAGCAAGACTTCGTTTCAGGTAAGGGCAGTCACTTTTAGGCTCAAGCGAACTACATCTTTCACGGAGCTCACACGATTCTCATCTTAACAGACAAGCATTGGATGTCAGAGGACCAGTGCTTTGTATCAGTTTCGGAAGCAGATTTCGACTATATATGGTCCATATGTGTAGGAAACACCGTTCTTTTGTTCTCAGCAAACTCACGTTTCCTGCTGTCATAGAGACTCTAGAAAGCAAGAGCGTGCTTCTTGCTCTAAAACAGAGTATGATCCATGGATGAGACTATGCTGTGTATTTGCCTTCAGAAATGGAGTTAAATCCCAGGCTCTGAGTCTTCCTACAAGCAAGACTTCGTTTCAGGTAAGGGCAGTCACTTTTCTGCTCAAACGAACTACATCGTTCATGAAGCTCACACGTTCTCATCTTAACTGACAAGCATTGGATGTTAGAGGACCAGTGTGTTGTATCAGTTTCAGAAGAAGAGTTGTACTAGATGTGGTCCATATGTGTAGGAAACACCGTTCTTTTGTTCTCAGCAAACTCATGTTTCCTGCTCGCTTAGAGACTCTAGAAAGCAAGAGCGTGCTTCTTGCTCTAAAACAGAGTGTGATCCATGGAAGAGACTATGCTGTGTGTTTCACTTCAGAAATGGAGTTAAATCCCATGCTCTGTGTCTCCCTACAAGAAAGACTTCGTTTCATGTAAGGGCAGTCACTTTTCTGCTCAAAGGAACTACATCGTTTACGAAGCTCACACGTATCTCATCTTAACTGACAAGCATTGGATGTTAGAGTACCAGTGCTTTGTATCTGTTTCAGAAGCAGAGTTGGACTATATATGGTCCCTATGTGTAGGAAACACCGTTCTTTTGTTGTCAGCACACTCACGTTTCCTGCTGTCTTAGAGATTTCAGAAAGCCAGAGCGTCCTTCTCGCTCTAAAGCAGAGTGTGATCCATGGATGAGAACACTGCTGAGTGTTTCACATCAGAAATGGAGTTAAATCCCAGGCTCTGAGTCTTCCTACAAGCAAGACTTCGTTTCAGGTAAGGGCAGTCACTTTTCTGCTCAAACGAACTACATCGTTCATGAAGCTCACACGTTTCTCATTTTAACTGACAAGCATTGGATGTTAGAGGACCAGTGCTTTGTATCAGTTTCAGAAGAAGAGTTGGACTAGATATGGTCCGTATGTGTAGGAAACACCGTTCTTTTATTCTCAGCACACTCACGTTTCCTGCTGTGTTAGAGATTCTAGAAAGCAAGAGCATGCTTCTTGTTCTAAAGCAGAGTGTGATCAATGGATGAGAACAATGCTGTGTGTTTCACTTCAGAAATGGAGTTAAATCCCAGGCTCTGAGTCTTCCTACAAGCAAGACTTCAATTCAGGTAAGGGCAGTCACTTTTCTGCTCAAACGAACTACATCATTCACAAAGCTCACACGTTTCTCATCTTAATTGACAACCATTGGATGTTAGATTGTCAGTTCTTTGTATCAGTTTCAGAAGCAGATTTGGACTACATATCGTCCATATGTGTAGAAAACACCGTTCTTTTGTTCTGGGCACACTCTGATTTCCTGCTGTATATAGACTCTAGAAAGCAAGAGTGTGCTTCTCGCTCTAAATCAGAGTGTGATCCATGGATGAGAACTATGCTGTGTGTTTCCCTTCAGAAATGGACTTAAATCCCAGGCTCTGTGTCTTCCTACAAGCAAGACTTCTTTTTTGGTAAGCGCAGTCACTTTTCAGCTCAAAGGAACTACATCTTTCACGAAGCTCACACGTTTCTCATCTTAACAGACAAGCATTGGATTTTAGAGGACCAGTGCATTCTATCTGTTTCAGATGAAGATTTGGACTACATATAGTCTATATGTGTAGGAAACGCCATTCTTTTGTTCTGGGCACATTAGATTTCCTGTTGTATTAGAGATTCAAGAAAGCAAGAGCGTGCTTCTCGCTCTAAAGCAGAGTGTGATCAATGGATGAGACAATGCTGTGTGTTTCACTTCAGAAATGGAGTTAAATCCAATGCTCTGAGTCTCCCTACAAGCAAGACTTCGTTTCAGGTAAGGGCAGTCACTTTTCTGCTCAAAGGAACTACATCGTTCACAAAGCTCACACGTTTCTCATCTTAACTGACAAGAATTGGATGTTAGATGGTCAGTGCTTTGTATCAGTTTCAGAAGCAGATTTGGACTACATATGGTCCATATGTGTAGGAAACACCATTCTTTTTTTCTCAGCACACTTACGTTTCCTGCTGTCTTAGAGACTCTAGAAAGCAAGAGTGTGCTTCTCGCTCTAAAGCAGAGTGTGATCCAGGATGACAACTATGCTGTGTGTTTCCCTTCAGAAATGGACTTAAATCCCAGGCTCTCTGTCTTACTACAAGCAAGACTTCGTTTCAGGTAAGGGCAGTCACTTTTCAGTTCAAAGGAACTACATCATTCACAAAGCTCACACGTTTGTCATCTTAACTGACAAGTATTGGATTTTAGAGGACCAGTGCTTTGTATCAGTTTCAGAAGAAGAGTTGGACTAGATATGGTCCGTATGTGTAGGAAACACCGTTCTTTTGTTCTCAGCACACTCACGTTTCCTGCTGTCTTAGAGACTCTAGAAAGCAAGAGCGTGCTTCTCGCTCTAAAGCAGAGTGTGATCCATGGATGAGAACTATGCTGTGTGTTTCCCTTCAGAAATGGAGTTAAATCCCAGGTTCTGAGTCTTCCTACAAGCAAGACATCATTTCAGGTAAGGGCAGTCACTTTTCTGCTCAAACGAACTACATCGTTCACTGAGCTCACACGTTTCTCATCTTAACTGACAAGCATTGGATGTTAGAGGGTCAGTGCTTTGTTTCAGTTTCAGAAGCAGATTTGGACTAGATATGGTCCATATGTGTAGGAAACACCCTTCTTTTGTTCTGGGCACACTCAGATTTCCTGCTGTCTTAGAGACTCTAGAAAGCAAGAGTGTGCTTCTCGCTCTAAAGCAGAGTGTGATCCATGGATGAAAACTATGCTGTGTGTTTCCCTTCAGAAAAGTAGTTATATCCCAAGATCTATGTCTTCCTACAAGCAAGACTTCGTTTCAGGTAAGGGCAGTAACTTTTAGGCTCAAACGAACTACATCTTTCACGGAGCTCACACGATTCTCATCTTAACAGACAAGCATTGGATGTCAGAGGACCAGTGCTTTGTATCAGTTTCGGAAGCAGATTTCGACTATATATGGTCCATATGTGTAGGAAACACCGTTCTTTTGTTCTCAGCAAACTCACGTTTCCTGCTGTCATAGAGACTCTAGAAAGCAAGAGCGTGCTTCTTGCTCTAAAACAGAGTATGATCCATGGATGAGACTATGCTGTGTATTTGCCTTCAGAAATGGAGTTAAATCCCAGGCTCTGAGTCTCCCTACAAGCAAGACTTCGTTTCAGGTAAGGGCAGTCACTTTTCTGCTCAAACGAACTACATCGTTCTTGAAGCTCACACGTTCTCATCTTAACTGACAAGCATTGGATGTTAGAGGACCAGTGCGTTGTATCAGTTTCAGAAGAAGAGTTGTACTAGATGTGGTCCATATGTGTAGGAAACACCGTTCTTTTGTTCTCAGCAAACTCATGTTTCCTGCTCGCTTAGAGACTCTAGAAAGCAAGAGCGTGCTTCTTGCTCTAAAACAGAGTGTGATCCATGGAAGAGACTATGCTGTGTGTTTCACTTCAGAAATGGAGTTAAATCCCATGCTCTGTGTCTCCCTACAAGAAAGACTTCGTTTCATGTAAGGGCAGTCACTTTTCTGCTCAAAGGAACTACATCGTTTACGAAGCTCACACGTATCTCATCTTAACTGACAAGCATTGGATGTTAGAGTACCAGTGCTTTGTATCTGTTTCAGAAGCAGAGTTGGACTATATATGGTCCCTATGTGTAGGAAACACCGTTCTTTTGTTGTCAGCACACTCACGTTTCCTGCTGTCTTAGAGATTTCAGAAAGCCAGAGCGTCCTTCTCGCTCTAAAGCAGAGTGTGATCCATGGATGAGAACACTGCTGTGTGTTTCACATCAGAAATGGAGTTAAATCCCAGGCTCTGAGTCTTCCTACAAGCAAGACTTTGTTTCAGGTAAGGGCAGTCACTTTTCTGCTCAAACGAACTACATCGTTCATGAAGCTCACACGTTTCTCATTTTAACTGACAAGCATTGGATGTTAGAGGACCAGTGCTTTGTATCAGTTTCAGAAGAAGAGTTGGACTAGATATGGTCCGTATGTGTAGGAAACACCGTTCTTTTATTCTCAGCACACTCACGTTTCCTGCTGTGTTAGAGATTCTAGAAAGCAAGAGCGTGCTTCTTGTTCTAAAGCAGAGTGTGATCAATGGATGAGAACAATGCTGTGTGTTTCACTTCAGAAATGGAGTTAAATCCCAGGCTCTGAGTCTTCCTACAAGCAAGACTTCAATTCAGGTAAGGGCAGTCACTTTTCTGCTCAAACGAACTACATCATTCACAAAGCTCACACGTTTCTCATCTTAATTGACAACCATTGGATGTTAGATTGTCAGTTCTTTGTATCAGTTTCAGAAGCAGATTTGGACTACATATCGTCCATATGTGTAGAAAACACCGTTCTTTTGTTCTGGGCACACTCTGATTTCCTGCTGTATATAGACTCTAGAAAGCAAGAGTGTGCTTCTCGCTCTAAATCAGAGTGTGATCCATGGATGAGAACTATGCAGTGTGTTTCCCTTCAGAAATGGACTTAAATCCCAGGCTCTGTGTCTTCCTACAAGCAAGACTTCTTTTTTGGTAAGCGCAGTCACTTTTCAGCTCAAAGGAACTACATCTTTCACGAAGCTCACACGTTTCTCATCTTAACAGACAAGCATTGGATTTTAGAGGACCAGTGCATTCTATCTGTTTCAGATGAAGATTTGGACTACATATAGTCTATATGTGTAGGAAACGCCATTCTTTTGTTCTGGGCACATTAGATTTCCTGTTGTATTAGAGATTCAAGAAAGCAAGAGCGTGCTTCTCGCTCTAAAGCAGAGTGTGATCAATGGATGAGACAATGCTGTGTGTTTCACTTCAGAAATGGAGTTAAATCCAATGCTCTGAGTCTCCCTACAAGCAAGACTTCGTTTCAGGTAAGGGCAGTCACTTTTCTGCTCAAACGAACTACATCGTTCACGAAGCTCACACGTTTCTCATCTTAACTGACAAGAATTGGATGTTAGATGGTCAGTGCTTTGTATCAGTTTCAGAAGCAGATTTGGACTACATATGGTCCATATGTGTAGGAAACACCATTCTTTTTTTCTCAGCACACTTACGTTTCCTGCTGTCTTAGAGACTCTAGAAAGCAAGAGTGTGCTTCTCGCTCTAAAGCAGAGTGTGATCCAGGATGACAACTATGCTGTGTGTTTCCCTTCAGAAATGGACTTAAATCCCAGGCTCTCTGCCTTACTACAAGCAAGACTTCGTTTCAGGTAAGGGCAGTCACTTTTCAGTTCAAAGGAACTACATCATTCACAAAGCTCACACGTTTGTCATCTTAACTGACAAGTATTGGATTTTAGAGAACCAGTGCTTTGTATCAGTTTCAGAAGAAGAGTTGGAGTAGATATGATCCGTATGTGTAGGAAACACCGTTCTTTTGTTCTCAGCACACTCACGTTTCCTGCTGTCTTAGAGACTCTAGAAAGCAAGAGCGTGCTTCTCGCTCTAAAGCAGAGTGTGATCCATGGATGAGAACTATGCTGTGTGTTTCCCTTCAGAAATGGAGTTAAATCCCAGGTTCTGAGTCTTCCTACAAGCAAGACTTCGTTTCAGGTAAGGGCAGTCACTTTTCTGCTCAAACGAACTACATCGTTCACTGAGTTCACACGTTTCTCATCTTAACTGACAAGCATTGGAAGTTAGAGGGTCAGTGCTTTGTATCAGTTTCAGAAGCAGATTTGGACTAGATATGGTCCATATGTGTAGGAAACACCCTTCTTTTGTTCTGGGCACACTCAGATTTCGTGCTGTCTTAGAGACTCCAGAAAGCAAGAGTGTGCTTCTCGCTCTAAAGCAGAGTGTGATCCATGGATGAAAACTATGCTGTGTGTTTCCCTTCAGAAAATTAGTTAAATCCCAGGCTATATGTCTTCCTACAAGCAAGACTTCGTTTCAGGTAAGGGCAGTCACTTTTCAGTTCAAACGAACTACATCGTTCACTGAGCTCACACGTTTCTCATCTTAACAGACAAGCATTGGATGTCAGAGGACCAGTGCTTTGTATCAGTTTCGGAAGCAGATTTCGACTATATATGGTCCATATGTGTAGGAAACACCGTTCTTTTGTTCTCAGCAAACTCACGTTTCCTGCTGTCATAGAGACTCTAGAAAGCAAGAGCGTGCTTCTTGCTCTAAAACAGAGTATGATCCATGGATGAGACTATGCTGTGTATTTGCCTTCAGAAATGGAGTTAAATCCCAGGCTCTGAGTCTTCCTACAAGCAAGACTTCGTTTCAGGTAAGGGCAGTCACTTTTCTGCTCAAACGAACTACATCGTTCATGAAGCTCACACGTTCTCATCTTAACTGACAAGCATTGGATGTTAGAGGACCAGTGCGTTGTATCAGTTTCAGAAGAAGAGTTGTACTAGATGTGGTCCATATGTGTAGGAAACACCGTTCTTTTGTTCTCAGCAAACTCATGTTTCCTGCTCGCTTAGAGACTCTAGAAAGCAAGAGCGTGCTTCTTGCTCTAAAACAGAGTGTGATCCATGGAAGAGACTATGCTGTGTGTTTCACTTCAGAAATGGAGTTAAATCCCATGCTCTGTGTCTCCCTACAAGAAAGACTTCGTTTCATGTAAGGGCAGTCACTTTTCTGCTCAAAGGAACTACATCGTTTACGAAGCTCACACGTATCTCATCTTAACTGACAAGCATTGGATGTTAGAGTACCAGTGCTTTGTATCTGTTTCAGAAGCAGAGTTGGACTATATATGGTCCCTATGTGTAGGAAACACCGTTCTTTTGTTGTCAGCACACTCACGTTTCCTGCTGTCTTAGAGATTTCAGAAAGCCAGAGCGTCCTTCTCGCTCTAAAGCAGAGTGTGATCCATGGATGAGAACACTGCTGTGTGTTTCACATCAGAAATGGAGTTAAATCCCAGGCTCTGAGTCTTCCTACAAGCAAGACTTCGTTTCAGGTAAGGGCAGTCACTTTTCTGCTCAAACGAACTACATCGTTCATGAAGCTCACACGTTTCTCATTTTAACTGACAAGCATTGGATGTTAGAGGACCAGTGCTTTGTATCAGTTTCAGAAGAAGAGTTGGACTAGATATGGTCCGTATGTGTAGGAAACACCGTTCTTTTATTCTCAGCACACTCATGTTTCCTGCTGTGTTAGAGATTCTAGAAAGCAAGAGCGTGCTTCTTGTTCTAAAGCAGAGTGTGATCAATGGATGAGAACAATGCTGTGTGTTTCACTTCAGAAATGGAGTTAAATCCCAGGCTCTGAGTCTTCCTACAAGCAAGACTTCAATTCAGGTAAGGGCAGTCACTTTTCTGCTCAAACGAACTACATCATTCACAAAGCTCACACGTTTCTCATCTTAATTGACAACCATTGGATGTTAGATTGTCAGTTCTTTGTATCAGTTTCAGAAGCAGATTTGGACTACATATCGTCCATATGTGTAGAAAACACCGTTCTTTTGTTCTGGGCACACTCTGATTTCCTGCTGTATATAGACTCTAGAAAGCAAGAGTGTGCTTCTCGCTCTAAATCAGAGTGTGATCCATGGATGAGAACTATGCTGTGTGTTTCCCTTCAGAAATGGACTTAAATCCCAGGCTCTGTGTCTTCCTACAAGCAAGACTTCTTTTTTGGTAAGCGCAGTCACTTTTCAGCTCAAAGGAACTACATCTTTCACGAAGCTCACACGTTTCTCATCTTAACAGACAAGCATTGGATTTTAGAGGACCAGTGCATTCTATCTGTTTCAGATGAAGATTTGGACTACATATAGTCTGTATGTGTAGGAAACGCCATTCTTTTGTTCTGGGCACATTAGATTTCCTGTTGTATTAGAGATTCAAGAAAGCAAGAGCGTGCTTCTCGCTCTAAAGCAGAGTGTGATCAATGGATGAGACAATGCTGTGTGTTTCACTTCAGAAATGGAGTTAAATCCAATGCTCTGAGTCTCCCTACAAGCAAGACTTCGTTTCAGGTAAGGGCAGTCACTTTTCTGCTCAAACGAACTACATCGTTCACGAAGCTCACACGTTTCTCATCTTAACTGACAAGAATTGGATGTTAGATGGTCAGTGCTTTGTATCATTTTCAGAAGCAGATTTGGACTACATATGGTCCATATGTGTAGGAAACACCATTCTTTTTTTCTCAGCACACTTACGTTTCCTGCTGTCTTAGAGACTCTAGAAAGCAAGAGTGTGCTTCTCGCTCTAAAGCAGAGTGTGATCCAGGATGACAACTATGCTGTGTGTTTCCCTTCAGAAATGGACTTAAATCCCAGGCTCTCTGTCTTACTACAAGCAAGACTTCGTTTCAGGTAAGGGCAGTCACTTTTCAGTTCAAAGGAACTACATCATTCACAAAGCTCACACGTTTGTCATCTTAACTGACAAGTATTGGATTTTAGAGAACCAGTGCTTTGTATCAGTTTCAGAAGAAGAGTTGGAGTAGATATGATCCGTATGTGTAGGAAACACCGTTCTTTTGTTCTCAGCACACTCACGTTTCCTGCTGTCTTAGAGACTCTAGAAAGCAAGAGCGTGCTTCTCACTCTAAAGCAGAGTGTGATCCATGGATGAGAACTATGCTGTGTGTTTCCCTTCAGAAATGGAGTTAAATCCCAGGTTCTGAGTCTTCCTACAAGCAAGACTTCGTTTCAGGTAAGGGCAGTCACTTTTCTGCTCAAACGAACTACATCGTTCACTGAGTTCACACGTTTCTCATCTTAACTGACAAGCATTGGAAGTTAGAGGGTCAGTGTTTTGTATCAGTTTCAGAAGCAGATTTGGACTAGATATGGTCCATATGTTTAGGAAACACCGTTCTTTTGTTCTGGGCACACTCAGATTTCGTGCTGTCTTAGAGACTCTAGAAAGCAAGAGTGTGCTTCTCGCTCTAAAGCAGAGTGTGATCCATGGATGAAAACTATGCTGTGTGTTTCCCTTCAGAAAAGTAGTTAAATCCCAGGCTATATGTCTTCCTACAAGCAAGACTTCGTTTCAGGTAAGGGCAGTCACTTTTCAGTTCAAACGAACTACATCGTTCACTGAGCTCACACGTTTCTCATCTTAACAGACAAGCATTGGATGTCAGAGGACCAGTGCTTTGTATCAGTTTCGGAAGCAGATTTCGACTATATATGGTCCATATGTGTAGGAAACACCGTTCTTTTGTTCTCAGCAAACTCACGTTTCCTGCTGTCATAGAGACTCTAGAAAGCAAGAGCGTGCTTCTTGCTCTAAAACAGAGTATGATCCATGGATGAGACTATGCTGTGTATTTGCCTTCAGAAATGGAGTTAAATCCCAGGCTCTGAGTCTTCCTACAAGCAAGACTTCGTTTCAGGTAAGGGCAGTCACTTTTCTGCTCAAACGAACTACATCGTTCATGAAGCTCACACGTTCTCATCTTAACTGACAAGCATTGGATGTTAGAGGACCAGTGCGTTGTATCAGTTTCAGAAGAAGAGTTGTACTAGATGTGGTCCCTATGTGTAGGAAACACCGTTCTTTTGTTGTCAGCACACTCACGTTTCCTGCTGTCTTAGAGATTTCAGAAAGCCAGAGCGTCCTTCTCGCTCTAAAGCAGAGTGTGATCCATGGATGAGAACACTGCTGAGTGTTTCACATCAGAAATGGAGTTAAATCCCAGGCTCTGAGTCTTCCTACAAGCAAGACTTCGTTTCAGGTAAGGGCAGTCACTTTTCTGCTCAAACGAACTACATCGTTCATGAAGCTCACACGTTTCTCATTTTAACTGACAAGCATTGGATGTTAGAGGACCAGTGCTTTGTATCAGTTTCAGAAGAAGAGTTGGACTAGATATGGTCCGTATGTGTAGGAAACACCGTTCTTTTATTCTCAGCACACTCACGTTTCCTGCTGTGTTAGAGATTCTAGAAAGCAAGAGCGTGCTTCTTGTTCTAAAGCAGAGTGTGATCAATGGATGAGAACAATGCTGTGTGTTTCACTTCAGAAATGGAGTTAAATCCCAGGCTCTGAGTCTTCCTACAAGCAAGACTTCAATTCAGGTAAGGGCAGTCACTTTTCTGCTCAAACGAACTACATCATTCACAAAGCTCACACGTTTCTCATCTTAATTGACAACCATTGGATGTTAGATTGTCAGTTCTTTGTATCAGTTTCAGAAGCAGATTTGGACTACATATCGTCCATATGTGTAGAAAACACCGTTCTTTTGTTCTGGGCACACTCTGATTTCCTGCTGTATATAGACTCTAGAAAGCAAGAGTGTGCTTCTCGCTCTAAATCAGAGTGTGATCCATGGATGAGAACTATGCTGTGTGTTTCCCTTCAGAAATGGACTTAAATCCCAGGCTCTGTGTCTTCCTACAAGCAAGACTTCTTTTTTGGTAAGCGCAGTCACTTTTCAGCTCAAAGGAACTACATCTTTCACGAAGCTCACACGTTTCTCATCTTAACAGACAAGCATTGGATTTTAGAGGACCAGTGCATTCTATCTGTTTCAGATGAAGATTTGGACTACATATAGTCTGTATGTGTAGGAAACGCCATTCTTTTGTTCTGGGCACATTAGATTTCCTGTTGTATTAGAGATTCAAGAAAGCAAGAGCGTGCTTCTCGCTCTAAAGCAGAGTGTGATCAATGGATGAGACAATGCTGTGTGTTTCACTTCAGAAATGGAGTTAAATCCAATGCTCTGAGTCTCCCTACAAGCAAGACTTCGTTTCAGGTAAGGGCAGTCACTTTTCTGCTCAAACGAACTACATCGTTCACGAAGCTCACACGTTTCTCATCTTAACTGACAAGAATTGGATGTTAGATGGTCAGTGCTTTGTATCAGTTTCAGAAGCAGATTTGGACTACATATGGTCCATATGTGTAGGAAACACCATTCTTTTTTTCTCAGCACACTTACGTTTCCTGCTGTCTTAGAGACTCTAGAAAGCAAGAGTGTGCTTCTCGCTCTAAAGCAGAGTGTGATCCAGGATGACAACTATGCTGTGTGTTTCCCTTCAGAAATGGACTTAAATCCCAGGCTCTCTGTCTTACTACAAGCAAGACTTCGTTTCAGGTAAGGGCAGTCACTTTTCAGTTCAAAGGAACTACATCATTCACAAAGCTCACACGTTTGTCATCTTAACTGACAAGTATTGGATTTTAGAGAACCAGTGCTTTGTATAAGTTTCAGAAGAAGAGTTGGAGTAGATATGATCCGTATGTGTAGGAAACACCGTTCTTTTGTTCTCAGCACACTCACGTTTCCTGCTGTCTTAGAGACTCTAGAAAGCAAGAGCGTGCTTCTCGCTCTAAAGCAGAGTGTGATCCATGGATGAGAACTATGCTGTGTGTTTCCCTTCAGAAATGGAGTTAAATCCCAGGTTCTGAGTCTTCCTACAAGCAAGACTTCGTTTCAGGTAAGGGCAGTCACTTTTCTGCTCAAACGAACTACATCGTTCACTGAGTTCACACGTTTCTCATCTTAACTGACAAGCATTGGAAGTTAGAGGGTCAGTGCTTTGTATCAGTTTCAGAAGCAGATTTGGACTAGATATGGTCCATATGTTTAGGAAACACCGTTCTTTTGTTCTCAGCAAACTCATGTTTCCTGCTCGCTTAGAGACTCTAGAAAGCAAGAGCGTGCTTCTTGCTCTAAAACAGAGTGTGATCCATGGAAGAGACTATGCTGTGTGTTTCACTTCAGAAATGGAGTTAAATCCCATGCTCTGTGTCTCCCTACAAGAAAGACTTCGTTTCATGTAAGGGCAGTCACTTTTCTGCTCAAAGGAACTACATCGTTTACGAAGCTCACACGTATCTCATCTTAACTGACAAGCATTGGATGTTAGAGTACCAGTGCTTTGTATCTGTTTCAGAAGCAGAGTTGGACTATATATGGTCCCTATGTGTAGGAAACACCGTTCTTTTGTTGTCAGCACACTCACGTTTCCTGCTGTCTTAGAGATTTCAGAAAGCAAGAGCGTCCTTCTCGCTCTAAAGCAGAGTGTGATCCATGGATGAGAACACTGCTGTGTGTTTCACATCAGAAATGGAGTTAAATCCCAGGCTCTGAGTCTTCCTACAAGCAAGACTTCGTTTCAGGTAAGGGCAGTCACTTTTCTGCTCAAACGAACTACATCGTTCATGAAGCTCACACGTTTCTCATTTTAACTGACAAGCATTGGATGTTAGAGGACCAGTGCTTTGTATCAGTTTCAGAAGAAGAGTTGGACTAGATATGGTCCGTATGTGTAGGAAACACCGTTCTTTTATTCTCAGCACACTCACGTTTCCTGCTGTGTTAGAGATTCTAGAAAGCAAGAGCGTGCTTCTTGTTCTAAAGCAGAGTGTGATCAATGGATGAGGACAATGCTGTGTGTTTCACTTCAGAAATGGAGTTAAATCCCAGGCTCTGAGTCTTCCTACAAGCAAGACTTCAATTCAGGTAAGGGCAGTCACTTTTCTGCTCAAACGAACTACATCATTCACAAAGCTCACACGTTTCTCATCTTAATTGACAACCATTGGATGTTAGATTGTCAGTTCTTTGTATCAGTTTCAGAAGCAGATTTGGACTACATATCGTCCATATGTGTAGAAAACACCGTTCTTTTGTTCTGGGCACAGTCAGATTTCCTGCTGTATATAGACTCTAGAAAGCAAGAGTGGGCTTCTCGCTCTAAATCAGAGTGTGATCCATGGATGAGAACTATGCTGTGTGTTTCCCTTCAGAAATGGACTTAAATCCCAGGCTCTGTGTCTTCCTACAAGCAAGACTTCTTTTTTGGTAAGCGCAGTCACTTTACAGCTCAAAGGAACTACATCTTTCACGAAGCTCACACGTTTCTCATCTTAACAGACAAGCATTGGATTTTAGAGGACCAGTGCATTCTATCTGTTTCAGATGAAGATTTGGACTACATATAGTCTGTATGTGTAGGAAACGCCATTCTTTTGTTCTGGGCACATTAGATTTCCTGTTGTATTAGAGATTCAAGAAAGCAAGAGCGTGCTTCTCGCTCTAAAGCAGAGTGTGATCAATGGATGAGACAATGCTGTGTGTTTCACTTCAAAAATGGAGTTAAATCCAATGCTCTGAGTCTCCCTACAAGCAAGACTTCGTTTCAGGTAAGGGCAGTCACTTTTCTGCTCAAACGAACTACATCGTTCACGAAGCTCACACGTTTCTCATCTTAACTGACAAGAATTGGATGTTAGATGGTCAGTGCTTTGTATCAGTTTCAGAAGCAGATTTGGACTACATATGGTCCATATGTGTAGGAAACACCATTCTTTTTTTCTCAGCACACTTACGTTTCCTGCTGTCTTAGAGACTCTAGAAAGCAAGAGTGTGCTTCTCGCTCTAAAGCAGAGTGTGATCCAGGATGACATCTATGCTGTGTGTTTCCCTTCAGAAATGGACTTAAATCCCAGGCTCTCTGTCTTACTACAAGCAAGACTTCGTTTCAGGTAAGGGCAGTCACTTTTCAGTTCAAAGGAACTACATCATTCACAAAGCTCACACGTTTGTCATCTTAACTGACAAGTATTGGATTTTAGAGAACCAGTGCTTTGTATCAGTTTCAGAAGAAGAGTTGGAGTAGATATGATCCGTATGTGTAGGAAACACCGTTCTTTTGTTCTCAGCACACTCACGTTTCCTGCTGTCTTAGAGACTCTAGAAAGCAAGAGCGTGCTTCTCGCTCTAAAGCAGAGTGTGATCCATGGATGAGAACTATGCTGTGTGTTTCCCTTCAGAAATGGAGTTAAATCCCAGGTTCTGAGTCTTCCTACAAGCAAGACTTCATTTCAGGTAAGGGCAGTCACTTTTCTGCTCAAACGAACTACATCGTTCACTGAGTTCACACGTTTCTCATCTTAACTGACAAGCATTGGAAGTTAGAGGGTCAGTGCTTTGTATCAGTTTCAGAAGCAGATTTGGACTAGATATGGTCCATATGTTTAGGAAACACCGTTCTTTTGTTCTGGGCACACTCAGATTTCGTGCTGTCTTAGAGACTCTAGAAAGCAAGAGTGTGCTTCTCGCTCTAAAGCAGAGTGTGATCCATGGATGAAAACTATGCTGTGTGTTTCCCTTCAGAAAAGTAGTTAAATCCCAGGCTCTATGTCTTCCTACAAGCAAGACTTCGTTTCAGGTAAGGGCAGTCACTTTTCAGTTCAAACGAACTACATCGTTCACTGAGCTCACACGTTTCTCATCTTAACAGACAAGCATTGGATGTTAGAGGACCAGTGCTTTGTATCACTTTCAGAAGCAGAGTTCGACTAGATATGGTCCGTATATGTAGGAAACACCCTTCTTTTGTTCTCAGCAAACTCATGTTTCCTGCTGTCTTAGAGACTCTAGAAAGCAAGAGCATGCTTCTTGTTCTAATGCAGAGTGTGATCAATGGATGAGAACACTGCTGTGTGTTTCACTTCAGAAATGGAGTTAAATCCCAGGCTTTGAGTCTTCCTACAAGCAAGACTTCGTTTCAGGTAAGGGCAGTCAGTTTTGTGCTTAAACGAACTACATCGTTCACGAAGCTCACACGTTTCTCATATTAACTGACAAGCATTGGATGTTAGAGGGTCAGTGCTTTGTATCAGTTTCAGAAGCAGATTTGGACTACATATGGTCCATATGTGTAGGAAACACCGATCTTTTGTTCTGGGCACATCACGTTTCCTTCTGTCTTAGAGACTCTAGAAAGCAAGAGCGTGCTTCTCACTCTAAAACAGAGTGTGATCCATGGATGAGACTATGCTGTGTGTTTCACTTCAGAAATGGAGTTAAATCCCATTCTCTATGTCTCCCTACAAGCAAGACTTCGTTTCCGGTAATGGCAGTCACTTTTCTGCTCAAACGAACTACATCGTTCACTGAGCTCACACGTTTCTCATCTTAACTGACAAGCATTGGAAGTTAGAGGGTCAGTGCTTTCTATCAGTTTCAGAAGCAGATTTGGACTAGATATGGTCCATATGTGTAGGAAACACCGTTCTTTTGTTCTGGGCACACTCAGATTTCCTGCAGTCTTAGAGACTCTAGAAAGCAAGAGTGTGCTTCTTGCTCTAAAGCAGAGTGTGATCCATGGATGAAAACTATGCTGTGTGTTTCCCTTCAGAAAAGTAGTTAAATCCCAGGCTCTATGTCTTCCTACAAGCAAGACTTCGTTTCAGGTAAGGGCAGTCACTTTTCAGCTCAAACGAACTACATCTTTCACGGAGCTCACACGTTTCTCATCTTAACTGACAATCATTGGATGTTAGTGGACCAGTGCTTTGTATCAGTTTGAGAAGCAGAGTTGGACTAGATATGGTCCGTATGTGTATGATTCACCGTTCTTTTGTTCTCAGCAAACTCACGTTTCCTGCTGTCTTAGAGACTCTAGAAAGAAGAGCATGCTTCTTGTTCAAACGCAGAGTGTGATCAATGGATGATTACACCGCTGTGTGATTTACTTCAGAAATGGAGTTAAATCCCAGGCTCTGAGTCTTTCTACAAGCAAGACTTCAATTCAGGTAAGGGCAATCACTTTTCTGCTCAAACTAACTACATCGTTCACGAAGCTCACACGTTTCTAATCTTAACTGACAAGAATTGGATGTTAGAGGATCAGTGCTTTGTATAAGTTTCAGAAGCAGATTTGGACTACATATGGTCCATATGTGTAGGAAACACCGTTCTTTTGTTCTGGGCACACTCAGAATTCCTGCTGTATTAGAGAATCTAGAAAGCTAGAGTGTGCTTCTCGCTCTAAAGCAGAGTGTGATCAATGGATGAGAACTATGCTGTGTGTTTCCCTTCAAAAATGGAGTTAAATCCCAGGCTCTGAGTCTTCCTACAAGCAAGACTTCGTTTCAGGTAAGGGCAGTCTCTTTTCTGCTCAAACGAACTACATCGTTCACGAAGCTCACACGTTTCTCATCTTAACTGACAAGCATTGGATGTTAGAGGACCAGTGCTTTGTATCAGTTTCAGAAGCAGAGTTCGAATACATATGGTCCGTATGTGTATGAAACACCGTTCTTTTATTCTCAGCAAACTCACGTTTCCTGCTGTCTTAGAGACTCTAGAAAGAAGAGCATGCTTCTTGTTCAAACGCAGAGTGTGATCAATGGATGAGAACACTGCTGTGTGTTTCACTTCAGAAATGGAGTTAAATCCCAGGCTCTGAGTCTTCCAACAAGCAAGACTTCATTTCAGGTAAGGGCAGTCAGTTTTCTGCTCAAACGAACTACATCGTTCACGAAGCTCACACGTTTCTCATCTTAACTGACAAGCATTGGATATTAGAGGGTCAGTGCATTGTATCAGTTTCAGAAGCAGAGTTGGACTACATAGGGTCCATATGTGTAGGAAACACCGATCTTTTGTTCTCAGCACACTCAGGTTTCCTGCTGTCTTAGAGACTCTAGAAAGCAAGAGCGTGCTTCTTTCTAAAGCAGAGTGTGATCCATGGATGAGAACTATGCTGTGTGTTTCCCTTCAGAAATGGAGTTAAATCCCAGGCTCTGAGTCTTCCTACAAGCAAGACTTCATTTCAGGTAAGGGCAGTCACTTTTCTGCTCAAACGAACTACATCGTTCACTGAGCTCACACGTTTCTCATCTTAACAGACAAGCATTGGAAGTTAGAGGGTCAGTGCTTTGTATCAGTTTCTGAAGCAGATTTGGACTAGATATGGTCCATATGTGTAGGAAACTCCGTTGTTTTGTTCTGGGCACACTCAGATTTCCTGCTGTCTTAGAGACTCTAGAAAGCAAGAGTGTGCTTCTCGCTCTAAAGCAGAGTGTGATCCATGGATGAAAACCAAGCTGTGTGTTTCCCTTCAGAAAAGTAGTTAAATCCCAGGCTCTATGTCTTCCTACAAGCAAGACTTCGTTTCAGGTAAGGGCAGTCACTTTTCAGCTCAAACGAACTACATCTTTCACGGAGCTCACACGTTTCTCATCTTAACTGACAAGCATTGGATGTTAGAGGACCAGTGCTTTGTATCAGTTTCAGAAGAAGAGTTGGACTAGATATGGTCCGCATGTGTAGGAAACACCGTTCTTTTGTTCTCAGCACACTCACGTTTCCTGCTGTCTTAGAGACTCTAGAAAGCAAGAGCTTGCTTCTCGCTCTAAGGCAGAGTGTGATCCATGGATGAGAACTATGCTATGTGTTTGCCTACAAAAATGGAGTTAAATCCCATGCTCTGAGTCTTCCTACAAACAAGACTTCGTTTCAGGTAAGGGCAGTCACTTTTCTGCTCAAACGAACTACATCGTTAACTGAGCTCACACGTTTCTCATCTTAACTGACAAGCATTGGAAGTTAGAGGGTCAGTGCTTTGTATCAGTTTCAGAAGCAGATTTGGACTAGATATGGTCCATATGTGTAGGAAACACCGTTCTTTTGTTCTGGGCACACTCAGATTTCCTGCTGTCTTAGAGACTCTAGAAAGCAAGAGTGTACTTCTCGCTCTAAAGCAGAGTGTGATCCATGGATGAAAACTATGCTGTGTGTTTCCCTTCAGAAAAGTAGTTAAATCCCAGGCTCTATGTCTTCCTACAAGCAAGACGTCTTTTCAGGTAAGGGCAGTCACTTTTCAGCTCAAACGAACTACATCTTTCACGGAGCTCACATGTTTCTCATCTTAACAGACAAGCATTGGATGTTAGAGGACCAGTGCTTTGTATCAGTTTCAGAAGCAGATTTCGACTAGATATGGTCCGTATATGTAGGAAACACCCTTCTTTTGTTCTCAGCAAACTCATGTTTCCTGCTGTCTTAGAGACTCTAGAAAGCAAGAGCATGCTTCTTGTTCTAACGCAGAGTGTGATCAATGGATGAGAACACTGCTGTGTGTTTCACTTCAGAAATGGAGTTAAATCCCAGGCTCTGAATCTTCCTATAAGCAATACTTCGTTTCAGGTAAGGGCAGTCAGTTTTGTGCTCAAACGAACTACATCGTTCACGAAGCTCACACGTTTCTCATCTTAAATGACAAGCATTGGATGTTAGAGGGTCAGTGCTTTGTATCAGTTTCAGAAGCAGATTTGGACTACATATGGTCAATATGTGTAGGAAACACCGATCTTTTGTTCTGGGCACACTCACGTTTCCTGCTGTCTTAGAGACTCTAGAAAGCAAGAGCGTGCTTCTCGCTCTAAAACAGAGTGTGATCCATGGATGAGACTATGCTGTGTGTTTCACTTCAGAAATGGAGTTAAATCCCAGGCTCTATGTCTCCCTACAAGCAAGACTTCGTTTCAGGTAAGGGCCGACACTTTTCTGCTCAAAGGAACTATATCGTTCATGAAGCTCACACTTTTCTCATCTTAACTGACAAGCATTGGATGTTAGAGGACCAGTGCTTTGTATCAGTTTCAGAAGAAGAGTTGGACTAGATATGGTGCGTATGTGTAGGAAACACCGTTCTTTTTTTCTCAGCACACTCACGTTTCCTGCTGTCTTAGAGACTCTAGAAAGCAAGAGCGTGCTTCTTTCTAAAGCAGAGTGTGATCCATTGATGAGAACTATGCTGTGTGTTTGCCTTCAGAAATGGAGTTAAATCTCAGGCTCTGAGTCTTCCTACAAGCAATACTTAGTTTCAGGTAAGGGCAGTCACTTTTCTGCTCAAACGAACTACATCGTTCACTGAGCTCACACGTTTCTCATCTTAATTGACAAGCATTGGAAGTTAGAGGGTCAGTGCTTTGTATCAGTTTCAGAAGCAGATTTGGACTAGATATGGTCCATATGTGTAGGAAACACCGTTCTTTTGTTCTGGGCACACTCAGATTTCCTGCAGTCTTAGAGACTCTAGAAAGCAAGAGTGTGCTTCTTGCTCTAAAGCAGAGTGTGATCCATGGATGAAAACTATGCTGTGTGTTTCCCTTCAGAAAAGTAGTTAAATCCCAGGCTCTATGTCTTCCTACAAGCAAGACTTCGTTTCAGGTAAGGGCAGTCACTTTTCAGCTCAAACGAACTACATCTTTCACGGAGCTCACACGTTTCTCATCTTAACTGACAATCATTGGATGTTAGTGGACCAGTGCTTTGTATCAGTTTGAGAAGCAGAGTTGGACTAGATATGGTCCGTATGTGTATGATTCACCGTTCTTTTGTTCTCAGCAAACTCACGTTTCCTGCTGTCTTAGAGACTCTAGAAAGAAGAGCATGCTTCTTGTTCAAACGCAGAGTGTGATCAATGGATGATTACACCGCTGTGTGATTTACTTCAGAAATGGAGTTAAATCCCAGGCTCTGAGTCTTTCTACAAGCAAGACTTCAATTCAGGTAAGGGCAATCACTTTTCTGCTCAAACTAACTACATCGTTCACGAAGCTCACACGTTTCTAATCTTAACTGACAAGAATTGGATGTTAGAGGATCAGTGCTTTGTATAAGTTTCAGAAGCAGATTTGGACTACATATGGTCCATATGTGTAGGAAACACCGTTCTTTTGTTCTGGGCACACTCAGAATTCCTGCTGTATTAGAGAATCTAGAAAGCTAGAGTGTGCTTCTCGCTCTAAAGCAGAGTGTGATCAATGGATGAGAACTATGCTGTGTGTTTCCCTTCAAAAATGGAGTTAAATCCCAGGCTCTGAGTCTTCCTACAAGCAAGACTTCGTTTCAGGTAAGGGCAGTCACTTTTCTGCTCAAACGAACTACATCGTTGACGAAGCTCACACGTTTCTCATCTTAACTGACAAGCATTGGATGTTAGAGGACCAGTGCTTTGTATCAGTTTCAGAAGCATAGTTGGACTAGATATGGTCTGTATGTGTAGGACACACCGTTCTTTTGTTCTCAGCACACTCACGTTTCCTGCTGTCTTAGAGACTCTAGAAAGCAAGAGCATGCTTCTTGTTCTAACGCAGAGTGTGATCAATGGATGAGAACACTGCTGTGTGTTTCACTTCAGAAATGTAGTTAAATCCCAGGCTCTGAGTCTTCCTACAAGCAAGACTTCGTTTCAGGTAAGGGCAGTCAGTTTTGTGCTCAAATGAACTACATCGTTCACGAAGCTCACACGTTTCTCATCTTAACTGACAAGCATTGGAAGTTAGAGGGTCAGTGCTTTGTATCAGTTTCAGAAGCAGATTTGAACTAGATATGGTCCATATGTGTAGGAAACTCCGTCCTTTTGTTCTGGGCACTCTCAGCTTTCCTGCTGTCTTAGAGAGTCTAGAAAGCAAGAGTGTGCTTCTTGCTCTAAAGCAGAGTGTGATCCATGGAAGAAAACTATGCTGTGTGTTTCCCTTCAGAAATGGAGTTAAATCCCAGGCTCTATGTCTTCCTACAAGCAAGACTTCGTTTCAGGTAAGGGCAGTCACTTTTCAGCTTAAACGAACTACATCTTTCACGGAGCTCACACGTTTCTCATCTTAACTGACAATCATTGGATGTTAGTGGACCAGTGCTTTGTATCAGTTTCAGAAGCAGAGTTCGAATACATATGGTCCGTATGTGTATGAAACACCGTTCTTTTGTTCTCAGCAAACTCACGTTTCCTGCTGTCTTAGAGACTCTAGAAAGAAGAGCATGCTTCTTGTTCAAAAGCAGAGTGTGATCAATGGATGAGAACACTGCTGTGAGTTTCACTTCAGAAATGGAGTTAAATCCCAGGCTCTGAGTCTTCCAACAAGCAAGACTTCGTTTCAGGTAAGGGCAGTCAGTTTTCTGCTCAAACGAACTACATCGTTCACGAAGCTCACACGTTTCTCATCTTAACTGACAAGCATTGGATATTAGAGGGTCAGTGCATTGTATCAGTTTCAGAAGCAGAGTTGGACTACATAGGGTCCATATGTGTAGGAAACACCGATCTTTTGTTCTCAGCACACTCAGGTTTCCTGCTGTCTTAGAGACTCTAGAAAGCAAGAGCGTGCTTCTTTCTAAAGCAGAGTGTGATCCATGGATGAGAACTATGCTGTGTGTTTCCCTTCAGAAATGGAGTTAAATCCCAGGCTCTGAGTCTTCCTACAAGCAAGACTTCATTTCAGGTAAGGGCAGTCACTTTTCTGCTCAAACGAACTACATCGTTCACTGAGCTCACACGTTTCTCATCTTAACAGACATGCATTGGAAGTTAGAGGGTCAGTGCTTTGTATCAGTTTCTGAAGCAGATTTGGACTAGATATGGTCCATATGTGTAGGAAACTCCGTTGTTTTGTTCTGGGCACACTCAGATTTCCTGCTGTCTTAGAGACTCTAGAAAGCAAGAGTGTGCTTCTCGCTCTAAAGCAGAGTGTGATCCATGGATGAAAACTAAGCTGTGTGTTTCCCTTCAGAAAAGTAGCTAAATCCCAGGCTCTATGTCTTCCAACAAGCAAGACTTCTTTTCAGGTAAGGGCAGTCACTTTTCAGCTCAAACGAACTACACCTTTCACGGAGCTCACACGTTTCTCATCTTAACTGACAAGCATTGGATGTTAGAGGACCAGTGCTTTGTATCAGTTTCAGAAGCATAGTTGGACTAGATATGGTCTGTATGTGTAGGACACACCGTTCTTTTGTTCTCAGCACACTCACGTTTCCTGCTGTCTTAGAGACTCTAGAAAGCAAGAGCATGCTTCTTGTTCTAACGCAGAGTGTGATCAATGGATGAGAACACTGCTGTGTGTTTCACTTCAGAAATGTAGTTAAATCCCAGGCTCTGAGTCTTCCTACAAGCAAGACTTCGTTTCAGGTAAGGGCAGTCAGTTTTGTGCTCAAATGAACTACATCGTTCACGAAGCTCACACGTTTCTCATCTTAACTGACAAGCATTGGAAGTTAGAGGGTCAGTGCTTTGTATCAGTTTCAGAAGCAGATTTGAACTAGATATGGTCCATATGTGTAGGAAACTCCGTCCTTTTGTTCTGGGCACTCTCAGCTTTCCTGCTGTCTTAGAGAGTCTAGAAAGCAAGAGTGTGCTTCTTGCTCTAAAGCAGAGTGTGATCCATGGAAGAAAACTATGCTGTGTGTTTCCCTTCAGAAATGGAGTTAAATCCCAGGCTCTATGTCTTCCTACAAGCAAGACTTCGTTTCAGGTAAGGGCAGTCACTTTTCAGCTTAAACGAACTACATCTTTCACGGAGCTCACACGTTTCTCATCTTAACTGACAATCATTGGATGTTAGTGGACCAGTGCTTTGTATCAGTTTCAGAAGCAGAGTTCGAATACATATGGTCCGTATGTGTATGAAACACCGTTCTTTTGTTCTCAGCAAACTCACGTTTCCTGCTGTCTTAGAGACTCTAGAAAGAAGAGCATGCTTCTTGTTCAAAAGCAGAGTGTGATCAATGGATGAGAACACTGCTGTGAGTTTCACTTCAGAAATGGAGTTAAATCCCAGGCTCTGAGTCTTCCAACAAGCAAGACTTCGTTTCAGGTAAGGGCAGTCAGTTTTCTGCTCAAACGAACTACATCGTTCACGAAGCTCACACGTTTCTCATCTTAACTGACAAGCATTGGATATTAGAGGGTCAGTGCATTGTATCAGTTTCAGAAGCAGAGTTGGACTACATAGGGTCCATATGTGTAGGAAACACCGATCTTTTGTTCTCAGCACACTCAGGTTTCCTGCTGTCTTAGAGACTCTAGAAAGCAAGAGCGTGCTTCTTTCTAAAGCAGAGTGTGATCCATGGATGAGAACTATGCTGTGTGTTTCCCTTCAGAAATGGAGTTAAATCCCAGGCTCTGAGTCTTCCTACAAGCAAGACTTCATTTCAGGTAAGGGCAGTCACTTTTCTGCTCAAACGAACTACATCGTTCACTGAGCTCACACGTTTCTCATCTTAACAGACATGCATTGGAAGTTAGAGGGTCAGTGCTTTGTATCAGTTTCTGAAGAAGAGTTGGACTAGATATGGTGCGTATGTGTAGGAAACACCGTTCTTTTTTTCTCAGCACACTCACGTTTCCTGCTGTCTTAGAGACTCTAGAAAGCAAGAGCGTGCTTCTCGCTCTAAAGCAGAGTGTGATCCATTGATGAGAACTATGCTGTGTGTTTGCCTTCAGAAATGGAGTTAAATCTCAGGCTCTGAGTCTTCCTACAAGCAATACTTAGTTTCAGGTAAGGGCAGTCACTTTTCTGCTCAAACGAACTACATCGTTCACTGAGCTCACACGTTTCTCATCTTAATTGACAAGCATTGGAAGTTAGAGGGTCAGTGCTTTGTATCAGTTTCAGAAGCAGATTTGGACTAGATATGGTCCATATGTGTAGGAAACACCGTTCTTTTGTTCTGGGCACACTCAGATTTCCTGCAGTCTTAGAGACTCTAGAAAGCAAGAGTGTGCTTCTTGCTCTAAAGCAGAGTGTGATCCATGGATGAAAACTATGCTGTGTGTTTCCCTTCAGAAAAGTAGTTAAATCCCAGGCTCTATGTCTTCCTACAAGCAAGACTTCGTTTCAGGTAAGGGCAGTCACTTTTCAGCTCAAACGAACTACATCTTTCACGGAGCTCACACGTTTCTCATCTTAACTGACAATCATTGGATGTTAGTGGACCAGTGCTTTGTATCAGTTTGAGAAGCAGAGTTGGACTAGATATGGTCCGTATGTGTATGATTCACCGTTCTTTTGTTCTCAGCAAACTCACGTTTCCTGCTGTCTTAGAGACTCTAGAAAGAAGAGCATGCTTCTTGTTCAAACGCAGAGTGTGATCAATGGATGATTACACCGCTGTGTGATTTACTTCAGAAATGGAGTTAAATCCCAGGCTCTGAGTCTTTCTACAAGCAAGACTTCAATTCAGGTAAGGGCAATCACTTTTCTGCTCAAACTAACTACATCGTTCACGAAGCTCACACGTTTCTAATCTTAACTGACAAGAATTGGATGTTAGAGGATCAGTGCTTTGTATAAGTTTCAGAAGCAGATTTGGACTACATATGGTCCATATGTGTAGGAAACACCGTTCTTTTGTTCTGGGCACACTCAGAATTCCTGCTGTATTAGAGAATCTAGAAAGCTAGAGTGTGCTTCTCGCTCTAAAGCAGAGTGTGATCAATGGATGAGAACTATGCTGTGTGTTTCCCTTCAAAAATGGAGTTAAATCCCAGGCTCTGAGTCTTCCTACAAGCAAGACTTCGTTTCAGGTAAGGGCAGTCACTTTTCTGCTCAAACGAACTACATCGTTGACGAAGCTCACACGTTTCTCATCTTAACTGACAAGCATTGGATGTTAGAGGACCAGTGCTTTGTATCAGTTTCAGAAGCATAGTTGGACTAGATATGGTCTGTATGTGTAGGACACACCGTTCTTTTGTTCTCAGCACACTCACGTTTCCTGCTGTCTTAGAGACTCTAGAAAGCAAGAGCATGCTTCTTGTTCTAACGCAGAGTGTGATCAATGGATGAGAACACTGCTGTGTGTTTCACTTCAGAAATGTAGTTAAATCCCAGGCTCTGAGTCTTCCTACAAGCAAGACTTCGTTTCAGGTAAGGGCAGTCAGTTTTGTGCTCAAATGAACTACATCGTTCACGAAGCTCACACGTTTCTCATCTTAACTGACAAGCATTGGAAGTTAGAGGGTCAGTGCTTTGTATCAGTTTCAGAAGCAGATTTGAACTAGATATGGTCCATATGTGTAGGAAACTCCGTCCTTTTGTTCTGGGCACTCTCAGCTTTCCTGCTGTCTTAGAGAGTCTAGAAAGCAAGAGTGTGCTTCTTGCTCTAAAGCAGAGTGTGATCCATGGAAGAAAACTATGCTGTGTGTTTCCCTTCAGAAATGGAGTTAAATCCCAGGCTCTATGTCTTCCTACAAGCAAGACTTCGTTTCAGGTAAGGGCAGTCACTTTTCAGCTTAAACGAACTACATCTTTCACGGAGCTCACACGTTTCTCATCTTAACTGACAATCATTGGATGTTAGTGGACCAGTGCTTTGTATCAGTTTCAGAAGCAGAGTTCGAATACATATGGTCCGTATGTGTATGAAACACCGTTCTTTTGTTCTCAGCAAACTCACGTTTCCTGCTGTCTTAGAGACTCTAGAAAGAAGAGCATGCTTCTTGTTCAAAAGCAGAGTGTGATCAATGGATGAGAACACTGCTGTGAGTTTCACTTCAGAAATGGAGTTAAATCCCAGGCTCTGAGTCTTCCAACAAGCAAGACTTCGTTTCAGGTAAGGGCAGTCAGTTTTCTGCTCAAACGAACTACATCGTTCACGAAGCTCACACGTTTCTCATCTTAACTGACAAGCATTGGATATTAGAGGGTCAGTGCATTGTATCAGTTTCAGAAGCAGAGTTGGACTACATAGGGTCCATATGTGTAGGAAACACCGATCTTTTGTTCTCAGCACACTCAGGTTTCCTGCTGTCTTAGAGACTCTAGAAAGCAAGAGCGTGCTTCTTTCTAAAGCAGAGTGTGATCCATGGATGAGAACTATGCTGTGTGTTTCCCTTCAGAAATGGAGTTAAATCCCAGGCTCTGAGTCTTCCTACAAGCAAGACTTCATTTCAGGTAAGGGCAGTCACTTTTCTGCTCAAACGAACTACATCGTTCACTGAGCTCACACGTTTCTCATCTTAACAGACATGCATTGGAAGTTAGAGGGTCAGTGCTTTGTATCAGTTTCTGAAGCAGATTTGGACTAGATATGGTCCATATGTGTAGGAAACTCCGTTGTTTTGTTCTGGGCACACTCAGATTTCCTGCTGTCTTAGAGACTCTAGAAAGCAAGAGTGTGCTTCTCGCTCTAAAGCAGAGTGTGATCCATGGATGAAAACTAAGCTGTGTGTTTCCCTTCAGAAAAGTAGCTAAATCCCAGGCTCTATGTCTTCCAACAAGCAAGACTTCTTTTCAGGTAAGGGCAGTCACTTTTCAGCTCAAACGAACTACACCTTTCACGGAGCTCACACGTTTCTCATCTTAACTGACAAGCATTGGATGTTAGAGGACCAGTGCTTTGTATCAGTTTCAGAAGCATAGTTGGACTAGATATGGTCTGTATGTGTAGGACACACCGTTCTTTTGTTCTCAGCACACTCACGTTTCCTGCTGTCTTAGAGACTCTAGAAAGCAAGAGCATGCTTCTTGTTCTAACGCAGAGTGTGATCAATGGATGAGAACACTGCTGTGTGTTTCACTTCAGAAATGTAGTTAAATCCCAGGCTCTGAGTCTTCCTACAAGCAAGACTTCGTTTCAGGTAAGGGCAGTCAGTTTTGTGCTCAAATGAACTACATCGTTCACGAAGCTCACACGTTTCTCATCTTAACTGACAAGCATTGGAAGTTAGAGGGTCAGTGCTTTGTATCAGTTTCAGAAGCAGATTTGAACTAGATATGGTCCATATGTGTAGGAAACTCCGTCCTTTTGTTCTGGGCACTCTCAGCTTTCCTGCTGTCTTAGAGAGTCTAGAAAGCAAGAGTGTGCTTCTTGCTCTAAAGCAGAGTGTGATCCATGGAAGAAAACTATGCTGTGTGTTTCCCTTCAGAAATGGAGTTAAATCCCAGGCTCTATGTCTTCCTACAAGCAAGACTTCGTTTCAGGTAAGGGCAGTCACTTTTCAGCTTAAACGAACTACATCTTTCACGGAGCTCACACGTTTCTCATCTTAACTGACAATCATTGGATGTTAGTGGACCAGTGCTTTGTATCAGTTTCAGAAGCAGAGTTCGAATACATATGGTCCGTATGTGTATGAAACACCGTTCTTTTGTTCTCAGCAAACTCACGTTTCCTGCTGTCTTAGAGACTCTAGAAAGAAGAGCATGCTTCTTGTTCAAAAGCAGAGTGTGATCAATGGATGAGAACACTGCTGTGAGTTTCACTTCAGAAATGGAGTTAAATCCCAGGCTCTGAGTCTTCCAACAAGCAAGACTTCGTTTCAGGTAAGGGCAGTCAGTTTTCTGCTCAAACGAACTACATCGTTCACGAAGCTCACACGTTTCTCATCTTAACTGACAAGCATTGGATATTAGAGGGTCAGTGCATTGTATCAGTTTCAGAAGAAGAGTTGGACTACATAGGGTCCATATGTGTAGGAAACACCGATCTTTTGTTCTCAGCACACTCAGGTTTCCTGCTGTCTTAGAGACTCTAGAAAGCAAGAGCGTGCTTCTTTCTAAAGCAGAGTGTGATCCATGGATGAGAACTATGCTGTGTGTTTCCCTTCAGAAATGGAGTTAAATCCCAGGCTCTGAGTCTTCCTACAAGCAAGACTTCATTTCAGGTAAGGGCAGTCACTTTTCTGCTCAAACGAACTACATCGTTCACTGAGCTCACACGTTTCTCATCTTAACAGACATGCATTGGAAGTTAGAGGGTCAGTGCTTTGTATCAGTTTCTGAAGCAGATTTGGACTAGATATGGTCCATATGTGTAGGAAACTCCGTTGTTTTGTTCTGGGCACACTCAGATTTCCTGCTGTCTTAGAGACTCTAGAAAGCAAGAGTGTGCTTCTCGCTCTAAAGCAGAGTGTGATCCATGGATGAAAACTAAGCTGTGTGTTTCCCTTCAGAAAAGTAGCTAAATCCCAGGCTCTATGTCTTCCAACAAGCAAGACTTCTTTTCAGGTAAGGGCAGTCACTTTTCAGCTCAAACGAACTACACCTTTCACGGAGCTCACACGTTTCTCATCTTAACTGACAAGCATTGGATGTTAGAGGACCAGTGCTTTGTATCAGTTTCAGAAGCAGAGTTTGAATACATATGGTCCGTATGTGTATGAAACACCGTTCTTTTGTTCTCAGCACACTCACGTTTCCTGCTGTCTTAGAGATTTTAGAAAGCAAGAGCGTGCTTCTCGCTCTAAAGCACAGTGTGATCCATGGATGAGAACACTGCTGTGTGTTTCACATCAGAAATGGAGTTAAATCCCAGACTCTGAGTCTTCCTACAAGCAAGACTTCGTTTCAGGTAAGGGCAGTCACTTTAATGCTCAAATGAACTACATCGTTCATGAAGCTCACACTTTTCTCATCTTAACTGACAAGCATTGGATGTTAGAGGACCAGTGCTTTGCATCAGTTTCAGAAGAAGTGTTGGACTAGATATGGTGCGTATGTGTAGGAAACACCGTTCTTTTTTTCTCAGCACACTCACGTTTCCTGCTGTCTTAGAGACTCTAGAAAGCAAGAGCGTGCTTCTTTCTAAAGCAGAGTGTGATCCATTGATGAGAACTATGCTGTGTGTTTGCCTTCAGAAATGGAGTTAAATCCCAGGCTCTGAGTCTTCCTACAAGCAATACTTAGTTTCAGGTAAGGGCAGTCACTTTTCTGCTCAAACGAACTACATCGTTCACTGAGCTCACACGTTTCTCATCTTAACTGACAAGCATTGGAAGTTAGAGGGTCAGTGCTTTGTATCAGTTTCAGAAGCAGATTTGGACTAGATATGGTCCATATGTGTAGGAAACACCGTTGTTTTGTTCTGGGCACACTCAGATTTCCTGCAGTCTTAGAGACTCTAGAAAGCAAGAGTGTGCTTCTCGCTCTAAAGCAGAGTGTGATCCATGGATGAAAACTATGCTGTGTGTTTCCCTTCAGAAAAGTAGTTAAATCCCAGGCTCTATGACTTCCTACAAGCAAGACTTCGTTTCAGGTAAGGGCAGTCACTTTTCAGCTCAAACGAACTACATCTTTCACGGAACTCACACGTTTCTCATCTTAACTGACAAGCATTGGATGTTAGAAGACCAGTGCTTTGTATCAGTTTAAGAAGAAGAGTTGGACTAGATATGCTCCGTATGTGTAGGAAACACCGTTCTTTTGTTCTCAGCACACTCACGTTTCCTGCTGTCTTAGAGAGTCTAGAAAGCAAGAGCGTGCTTCTCGCTCAAAAGCAGAGTGTGATCCATGGTGAGAACTATGCTATGTGTTTGCCTTCAGAAATGGAGTTAAATCCCAGGCTCTGAGTCTTCCTGCAAGCAAGACTTCTTTCCGGTAAGGGCATTCAGTTTTGTGCTCAAACGAACTACATCGTTCACGAAGCTCACACGTTTCTCATCTTAACTGACAAGAATTGGATGTTAGAGGGTTAGTGCTTTGTATCAGTTTCATTAGCAGATTTGGACTACATATGGTCCATATGTGTAGGAAACACCGATCTTTTGTTCTGGGCACACTCACGTTTCCTGCTGTCTTAGAGACTCTAGAAAGCAAGAGTGTACTTCTCGCTCTAAAGCAGAGTGTGATCCATGGATGAAAACTAAGCTGTGTGTTTCCCTTCAGAAAAGTAGTTAAATCCCAGGCTCTATGTCTTCCTACAAGCAAGACTTCGTTTCATGTAAGGGCAGTCACTTTTCAGCTCAAACGAACTACATCTTTCCCGGAGCTCACACGTTTCTCATCTTAACTGACAAGCATTGGATGTTAGAGGACCAGTGCTTTGTATCAGTTTCAGAAGCAGAGTTCGAATACATATGGTGCGTATGTGTATGAAACACCGTTCTTTTGTTCTCAGCACACTCACGTTTCCTGCTGTCTTAGAGATTTTAGAAAGAAGAGCATGCTTCTTGTTCAAACGCAGAGTGTGATCAATGGATGAGAACACTGCTGTGTGTTTCACTTCAGAAATGGAGTTAAATCCCAGGCTCTGAGTCTTCCAACAAGCAAGACTTCATTTCAGGTAAGGGCAGTCAGTTTTCTGCTCAAACGAACTACATCGTTCACGAAGCTCACACGTTTCTCATCTTAACTGACAAGCATTGGATATTAGAGGGTCAGTGCATTGTATCAGTTTCAGAAGCAGAGTTGGACTACATAGGGTCCATATGTGTAGGAAACACCGATCTTTTGTTCTCAGCACACTCAGGTTTCCTGCTGTCTTAGAGACTCTAGAAAGCAAGAGCGTGCTTCTTTCTAAAGCAGAGTGTGATCCATGGATGAGAACTATGCTGTGTGTTTCCCTTCAGAAATGGAGTTAAATCCCAGGCTCTGAGTCTTCCTACAAGCAAGACTTCATTTCAGGTAAGGGCAGTCACTTTTCTGCTCAAACGAACTACATCGTTCACTGAGCTCACACGTTTCTCATCTTAACAGACAAGCATTGGAAGTTAGAGGGTCAGTGCTTTGTATCAGTTTCTGAAGCAGATTTGGACTAGATATGGTCCATATGTGTAGGAAACTCCGTTGTTTTGTTCTGGGCACACTCAGATTTCCTGCTGTCTTAGAGACTCTAGAAAGCAAGAGTGTGCTTCTCGCTCTAAAGCAGAGTGTGATCCATGGATGAAAACCAAGCTGTGTGTTTCCCTTCAGAAAAGTAGTTAAATCCCAGGCTCTATGTCTTCCTACAAGCAAGACTTCGTTTCAGGTAAGGGCAGTCACTTTTCAGCTCAAACGAACTACATCTTTCACGGAGCTCACACGTTTCTCATCTTAACTGACAAGCATTGGATGTTAGAGGACCAGTGCTTTGTATCAGTTTCAGAAGAAGAGTTGGACTAGATATGGTCCGCATGTGTAGGAAACACCGTTCTTTTGTTCTCAGCACACTCACGTTTCCTGCTGTCTTAGAGACTCTAGAAAGCAAGAGCTTGCTTCTCGCTCTAAGGCAGAGTGTGATCCATGGATGAGAACTATGCTATGTGTTTGCCTACAAAAATGGAGTTAAATCCCATGCTCTGAGTCTTCCTACAAACAAGACTTCGTTTCAGGTAAGGGCAGTCACTTTTCTGCTCAAACGAACTACATCGTTAACTGAGCTCACACGTTTCTCATCTTAACTGACAAGCATTGGAAGTTAGAGGGTCAGTGCTTTGTATCAGTTTCAGAAGCAGATTTGGACTAGATATGGTCCATATGTGTAGGAAACACCGTTCTTTTGTTCTGGGCACACTCAGATTTCCTGCTGTCTTAGAGACTCTAGAAAGCAAGAGTGTACTTCTCGCTCTAAAGCAGAGTGTGATCCATGGATGAAAACTATGCTGTGTGTTTCCCTTCAGAAAAGTAGTTAAATCCCAGGCTCTATGTCTTCCTACAAGCAAGACGTCTTTTCAGGTAAGGGCAGTCACTTTTCAGCTCAAACGAACTACATCTTTCACGGAGCTCACATGTTTCTCATCTTAACAGACAAGCATTGGATGTTAGAGGACCAGTGCTTTGTATCAGTTTCAGAAGCAGATTTCGACTAGATATGGTCCGTATATGTAGGAAACACCCTTCTTTTGTTCTCAGCAAACTCATGTTTCCTGCTGTCTTAGAGACTCTAGAAAGCAAGAGCATGCTTCTTGTTCTAACGCAGAGTGTGATCAATGGATGAGAACACTGCTGTGTGTTTCACTTCAGAAATGGAGTTAAATCCCAGGCTCTGAATCTTCCTATAAGCAATACTTCGTTTCAGGTAAGGGCAGTCAGTTTTGTGCTCAAACGAACTACATCGTTCACGAAGCTCACACGTTTCTCATCTTAAATGACAAGCATTGGATGTTAGAGGGTCAGTGCTTTGTATCAGTTTCAGAAGCAGATTTGGACTACATATGGTCAATATGTGTAGGAAACACCGATCTTTTGTTCTGGGCACACTCACGTTTCCTGCTGTCTTAGAGACTCTAGAAAGCAAGAGCGTGCTTCTCGCTCTAAAACAGAGTGTGATCCATGGATGAGACTATGCTGTGTGTTTCACTTCAGAAATGGAGTTAAATCCCAGGCTCTATGTCTCCCTACAAGCAAGACTTCGTTTCAGGTAAGGGCCGACACTTTTCTGCTCAAAGGAACTATATCGTTCATGAAGCTCACACTTTTCTCATCTTAACTGACAAGCATTGGATGTTAGAGGACCAGTGCTTTGTATCAGTTTCAGAAGAAGAGTTGGACTAGATATGGTGCGTATGTGTAGGAAACACCGTTCTTTTTTTCTCAGCACACTCACGTTTCCTGCTGTCTTAGAGACTCTAGAAAGCAAGAGCGTGCTTCTTTCTAAAGCAGAGTGTGATCCATTGATGAGAACTATGCTGTGTGTTTGCCTTCAGAAATGGAGTTAAATCTCAGGCTCTGAGTCTTCCTACAAGCAATACTTAGTTTCAGGTAAGGGCAGTCACTTTTCTGCTCAAACGAACTACATCGTTCACTGAGCTCACACGTTTCTCATCTTAATTGACAAGCATTGGAAGTTAGGGTGTCAGTGCTTTGTATCAGTTTCAGAAGCAGATTTGGACTAGATATGGTCCATATGTGTAGGAAACACCGTTCTTTTGTTCTGGGCACACTCAGATTTCCTGCAGTCTTAGAGACTCTAGAAAGCAAGAGTGTGCTTCTTGCTCTAAAGCAGAGTGTGATCCATGGATGAAAACTATGCTGTGTGTTTCCCTTCAGAAAAGTAGTTAAATCCCAGGCTCTATGTCTTCCTACAAGCAAGACTTCGTTTCAGGTAAGGGCAGTCACTTTTCAGCTCAAACGAACTACATCTTTCACGGAGCTCACACGTTTCTCATCTTAACTGACAATCATTGGATGTTAGTGGACCAGTGCTTTGTATCAGTTTGAGAAGCAGAGTTGGACTAGATATGGTCCGTATGTGTATGATTCACCGTTCTTTTGTTCTCAGCAAACTCACGTTTCCTGCTGTCTTAGAGACTCTAGAAAGAAGAGCATGCTTCTTGTTCAAACGCAGAGTGTGATCAATGGATGATTACACCGCTGTGTGATTTACTTCAGAAATGGAGTTAAATCCCAGGCTCTGAGTCTTTCTACAAGCAAGACTTCAATTCAGGTAAGGGCAATCACTTTTCTGCTCAAACTAACTACATCGTTCACGAAGCTCACACGTTTCTAATCTTAACTGACAAGAATTGGATGTTAGAGGATCAGTGCTTTGTATAAGTTTCAGAAGCAGATTTGGACTACATATGGTCCATATGTGTAGGAAACACCGTTCTTTTGTTCTGGGCACACTCAGAATTCCTGCTGTATTAGAGAATCTAGAAAGCTAGAGTGTGCTTCTCGCTCTAAAGCAGAGTGTGATCAATGGATGAGAACTATGCTGTGTGTTTCCCTTCAAAAATGGAGTTAAATCCCAGGCTCTGAGTCTTCCTACAAGCAAGACTTCGTTTCAGGTAAGGGCAGTCACTTTTCTGCTCAAACGAACTACATCGTTGACGAAGCTCACACGTTTCTCATCTTAACTGACAAGCATTGGATGTTAGAGGACCAGTGCTTTGTATCAGTTTCAGAAGCATAGTTGGACTAGATATGGTCTGTATGTGTAGGACACACCGTTCTTTTGTTCTCAGCACACTCACGTTTCCTGCTGTCTTAGAGACTCTAGAAAGCAAGAGCATGCTTCTTGTTCTAACGCAGAGTGTGATCAATGGATGAGAACACTGCTGTGTGTTTCACTTCAGAAATGTAGTTAAATCCCAGGCTCTGAGTCTTCCTACAAGCAAGACTTCGTTTCAGGTAAGGGCAGTCAGTTTTGTGCTCAAATGAACTACATCGTTCACGAAGCTCACACGTTTCTCATCTTAACTGACAAGCATTGGAAGTTAGAGGGTCAGTGCTTTGTATCAGTTTCAGAAGCAGATTTGAACTAGATATGGTCCATATGTGTAGGAAACTCCGTCCTTTTGTTCTGGGCACTCTCAGCTTTCCTGCTGTCTTAGAGAGTCTAGAAAGCAAGAGTGTGCTTCTTGCTCTAAAGCAGAGTGTGATCCATGGAAGAAAACTATGCTGTGTGTTTCCCTTCAGAAATGGAGTTAAATCCCAGGCTCTATGTCTTCCTACAAGCAAGACTTCGTTTCAGGTAAGGGCAGTCACTTTTCAGCTTAAACGAACTACATCTTTCACGGAGCTCACACGTTTCTCATCTTAACTGACAATCATTGGATGTTAGTGGACCAGTGCTTTGTATCAGTTTCAGAAGCAGAGTTCGAATACATATGGTCCGTATGTGTATGAAACACCGTTCTTTTGTTCTCAGCAAACTCACGTTTCCTGCTGTCTTAGAGACTCTAGAAAGAAGAGCATGCTTCTTGTTCAAAAGCAGAGTGTGATCAATGGATGAGAACACTGCTGTGAGTTTCACTTCAGAAATGGAGTTAAATCCCAGGCTCTGAGTCTTCCAACAAGCAAGACTTCGTTTCAGGTAAGGGCAGTCAGTTTTCTGCTCAAACGAACTACATCGTTCACGAAGCTCACACGTTTCTCATCTTAACTGACAAGCATTGGATATTAGAGGGTCAGTGCATTGTATCAGTTTCAGAAGCAGAGTTGGACTACATAGGGTCCATATGTGTAGGAAACACCGATCTTTTGTTCTCAGCACACTCAGGTTTCCTGCTGTCTTAGAGACTCTAGAAAGCAAGAGCGTGCTTCTTTCTAAAGCAGAGTGTGATCCATGGATGAGAACTATGCTGTGTGTTTCCCTTCAGAAATGGAGTTAAATCCCAGGCTCTGAGTCTTCCTAAAAGCAAGACTTCATTTCAGGTAAGGGCAGTCACTTTTCTGCTCAAACGAACTACATCGTTCACTGAGCTCACACGTTTCTCATCTTAACAGACATGCATTGGAAGTTAGAGGGTCAGTGCTTTGTATCAGTTTCTGAAGCAGATTTGGACTAGATATGGTCCATATGTGTAGGAAACTCCGTTGTTTTGTTCTGGGCACACTCAGATTTCCTGCTGTCTTAGAGACTCTAGAAAGCAAGAGTGTGCTTCTCGCTCTAAAGCAGAGTGTGATCCATGGATGAAAACTAAGCTGTGTGTTTCCCTTCAGAAAAGTAGCTAAATCCCAGGCTCTATGTCTTCCAACAAGCAAGACTTCTTTTCAGGTAAGGGCAGTCACTTTTCAGCTCAAACGAACTACACCTTTCACGGAGCTCACACGTTTCTCATCTTAACTGACAAGCATTGGATGTTAGAGGACCAGTGCTTTGTATCAGTTTCAGAAGCAGAGTTTGAATACATATGGTCCGTATGTGTATGAAACACCGTTCTTTTGTTCTCAGCACACTCACGTTTCCTGCTGTCTTAGAGATTTTAGAAAGCAAGAGCGTGCTTCTCGCTCTAAAGCACAGTGTGATCCATGGATGAGAACACTGCTGTGTGTTTCACATCAGAAATGGAGTTAAATCCCAGACTCTGAGTCTTCCTACAAGCAAGACTTCGTTTCAGGTAAGGGCAGTCACTTTAATGCTCAAATGAACTACATCGTTCATGAAGCTCACACTTTTCTCATCTTAACTGACAAGCATTGGATGTTAGAGGACCAGTGCTTTGCATCAGTTTCAGAAGAAGTGTTGGACTAGATATGGTGCGTATGTGTAGGAAACACCGTTCTTTTTTTCTCAGCACACTCACGTTTCCTGCTGTCTTAGAGACTCTAGAAAGCAAGAGCGTGCTTCTTTCTAAAGCAGAGTGTGATCCATTGATGAGAACTATGCTGTGTGTTTGCCTTCAGAAATGGAGTTAAATCCCAGGCTCTGAGTCTTCCTACAAGCAATACTTAGTTTCAGGTAAGGGCAGTCACTTTTCTGCTCAAACGAACTACATCGTTCACTGAGCTCACACGTTTCTCATCTTAACTGACAAGCATTGGAAGTTAGAGGGTCAGTGCTTTGTATCAGTTTCAGAAGCAGATTTGGACTAGATATGGTCCATATGTGTAGGAAACACCGTTGTTTTGTTCTGGGCACACTCAGATTTCCTGCAGTCTTAGAGACTCTAGAAAGCAAGAGTGTGCTTCTCGCTCTAAAGCAGAGTGTGATCCATGGATGAAAACTATGCTGTGTGTTTCCCTTCAGAAAAGTAGTTAAATCCCAGGCTCTATGACTTCCTACAAGCAAGACTTCGTTTCAGGTAAGGGCAGTCACTTTTCAGCTCAAACGAACTACATCTTTCACGGAACTCACACGTTTCTCATCTTAACTGACAAGCATTGGATGTTAGAAGACCAGTGCTTTGTATCAGTTTAAGAAGAAGAGTTGGACTAGATATGCTCCGTATGTGTAGGAAACACCGTTCTTTTGTTCTCAGCACACTCACGTTTCCTGCTGTCTTAGAGAGTCTAGAAAGCAAGAGCGTGCTTCTCGCTCAAAAGCAGAGTGTGATCCATGGTGAGAACTATGCTATGTGTTTGCCTTCAGAAATGGAGTTAAATCCCAGGCTCTGAGTCTTCCTGCAAGCAAGACTTCTTTCCGGTAAGGGCATTCAGTTTTGTGCTCAAACGAACTACATCGTTCACGAAGCTCACACGTTTCTCATCTTAACTGACAAGAATTGGATGTTAGAGGGTTAGTGCTTTGTATCAGTTTCATTAGCTGATTTGGACTACATATGGTCCATATGTGTAGGAAACACCGATCTTTTGTTCTGGGCACACTCACGTTTCCTGCTGTCTTAGAGACTCTAGAAAGCAAGAGTGTACTTCTCGCTCTAAAGCAGAGTGTGATCCATGGATGAAAACTAAGCTGTGTGTTTCCCTTCAGAAAAGTAGTTAAATCCCAGGCTCTATGTCTTCCTACAAGCAAGACTTCGTTTCATGTAAGGGCAGTCACTTTTCAGCTCAAACGAACTACATCTTTCCCGGAGCTCACACGTTTCTCATCTTAACTGACAAGCATTGGATGTTAGAGGACCAGTGCTTTGTATCAGTTTCAGAAGCAGAGTTCGAATACATATGGTGCGTATGTGTATGAAACACCGTTCTTTTGTTCTCAGCACACTCACGTTTCCTGCTGTCTTAGAGATTTTAGAAAGCAAGAGCGTGCTTCTCGCTCTAAAGCACAGTGTGATCCATGGATGAGAACACTGCTGTGTGTTTCACATCAGAAATGGAGTTAAATCCCAGACTATGAGTCTTCCTACAAGCAAGACTTCGTTTCAGGTAAGGGCAGTCACTTTAATGCTCAAATGAACTACATCGTTCATGAAGCTCACACTTTTCTCATCTTAACTGACAAGCATTGGATGTTAGAGGACCAGTGCTTTGTATCAGTTTCAGAAGAAGAGATGGACTAGATATGGTGCATATGTGTAAGGAAACACCGTTCTTTTTTTCTCAGCACACTCACGTTTCCTGCTGTCTTAGAGACTCTAGAAAGCAAGAGCGTGCTTCTTTCTAAAGCAGAGTGTGATCCATTGATGAGAACTATGCTGTGTGTTTGCCTTCAGAAATGGAGTTAAATCTCAGGCTCTGAGTCTTCCTACAAGCAATACTTAGTTTCAGGTAAGGGCAGTCACTTTTCTGCTCAAACGAACTACATCGTTAACTGAGCTCACACGTTTCTCATCTTAACTGACAAGCATTGGAAGTTAGAGGGTCAGTGCTTTGTATCAGTTTCAGAAGCAGATTTGGGCTAGATATGGTCCATATGTGTAGGAAACACCGTTCTTTTGTTCTGGGCACACTCAGATTTCCTGCTGTCTTAGGACTCTAGAAAGCAAGAGTGTACTTCTCGCTCTAAAGCAGAGTGTGATCCATGGATGAAAACTATGCTGTGTGTTTCCCTTCAGAAAAGTAGTTAAATCCCAGGCTCTATGTCTTCCTACAAGCAAGACTTCTTTTCAGGTAAGGGCAGTCACTTTTCAGCTCAAACGAACTACATCTTTCACGGAGCTCACATGTTTCTCATCTTAACAGACAAGCATTGGATGTTAGAGGAACAGTGCTTTGTATCAGTTTCAGAAGCAGATTTCGACTAGATATGGTCCGTATATGTAGGAAACACCCTTCTTTTGTTCTCAGCAAACTCATGTTTCCTGCTGTCTTAGAGACTCTAGAAAGCAAGAGCATGCTTCTTGTTCTAACGCAGAGTGTGATCAATGGATGAGAACACTGCTGTGTGTTTCACTTCAGAAATGGAGTTAAATCCCAGGCTCTGAGTCTTCCTATAAGCAAGACTTCGTTTCAGGTAAGGGCAGTCAGTTTTGTGCTCAAACGAACTACATCGTTCACGAAGCTCACACGTTTCTCATCTTAACAGACAAGCATTGGAAGTTAGAGGGTCAGTGCTTTGTATCAGTTTCTGAAGCAGATTTGGACTAGATATGGTCCATATGTGTAGGAAACTCCGTTGTTTTGTTCTGGGCACACTCAGATTTCCTGCTGTCTTAGAGACTCTAGAAAGCAAGAGTGTGCTTCTCGCTCTAAAGCAGAGTGTGATCCATGGATGAAAACTAAGCTGTGTGTTTCCCTTCAGAAAAGTAGCTAAATCCCAGGCTCTATGTCTTCCTACAAGCAAGACTTCGTTTCAGGTAAGGGCAGTCACTTTTCAGCTCAAACGAACTACATCTTTCACGGAGCTCACACGTTTCTCATCTTAACTGACAAGCATTGGATGTTAGAGGACCAGTGCTTTGTATCAGTTTCAGAAGCAGAGTTCGAATACATATGGTCCGTATGTGTATGAAACACCGTTCTTTTGTTCTCAGCACACTCACGTTTCCTGCTGTCTTAGAGATTTTAGAAAGCAAGAGCGTGCTTCTCGCTCTAAAGCACAGTGTGATCCATGGATGAGAACACTGCTGTGTGTTTCACATCAGAAATGGAGTTAAATCCCAGACTCTGAGTCTTCCTACAAGCAAGACTTCGTTTCAGGTAAGGGCAGTCACTTTAATGCTCAAATGAACTACATCGTTCATGAAGCTCACACTTTTCTCATCTTAACTGACAAGCATTGGATGTTAGAGGACCAGTGCTTTGCACCAGTTTCAGAAGAAGTGTTGGACTAGATATGGTGCGTATGTGTAGGAAACATCGTTCTTTTTTTCTCAGCACACTCACGTTTCCTGCTGTCTTAGAGACTCTAGAAAGCAAGAGCGTGCTTCTTTCTAAAGCAGAGTGTGATCCATTGATGAGAACTATGCTGTGTGTTTGCCTTCAGAAATGGAGTTAAATCTCAGGCCATGAGTCTTCCTACAAGCAATACTTAGTTTCAGGTAAGGGCAGTCACTTTTCTGCTCAAACGAACTACATCGTTAACTGAGCTCACACGTTTCCCATCTTAACTGACAAGCATTGGAAGTTAGAGGGTCAGTGCTTTGTATCAGTTTCAGAAGCAGATTTGGGCTAGATATGGTCCATATGTGTAGGAAACACCGTTCTTTTGTTCTGGGCACACTCAGATTTCCTGCTGTCTTAGAGACTCTAGAAAGCAAGAGTGTACTTCTCGCTCTAAAGCAGAGTGTGATCCATGGATGAAAACTATGCTGTGTGTTTCCCTTCAGAAAAGTAGTTAAATCCCAGGCTCTATGACTTCCTACAAGCAAGACTTCGTTTCAGGTAAGGGCAGTCACTTTTCAGCTCAAACGAACTACATCTTTCACGGAGCTCACATGTTTCTCATCTTAACAGACAAGCATTGGATGTTAGAGGAACAGTGCTTTGTATCAGTTTCAGAAGCAGATTTCGACTAGATATGGTCCGTATATGTAGGAAACACCCTTCTTTTGTTCTCAGCAAACTCATGTTTCCTGCTGTCTTAGAGACTCTAGAAAGCAAGAGCATGATTCTTGTTCTAACGCAGAGTGTGATCAATGGATGAGAACACTGCTGTGTGTTTCTCTTCAGAAATGGAGTTAAATCCCAGGCTCTGAGTCTTCCTATAAGCAAGACTTCGTTTCAGGTAAGGGCAGTCAGTTTTGTGCTCAAACGAACTACATCGTTCACGAAGCTCACACGTTTCTCATCTTAAATGACGAGCATTGGATGATAGAGGGTCAGTGCTTTGTATCAGTTTCAGAAGCAGATTTGGGCTACATATGGTCCATATGTGTAGGAAACACCGTTCTTTTGTTCTGGGCACACTCACGTTTCCTGCTGTCTTAGAGACTCTAGAAACCAAGAGCGTGCTTCTCGCTCTAAAACAGAGTGTGATCCATGGATGAGACTATGCTGTGTGTTTCACTTCAGAAATGGAGTTAAATCCCAGGCTCTATGTCTCCCTACAAGCAAGACTTCGTTTCAGGTAAGGGCCGACACTTTTCTGCTCAAAGGAACTACATCGTTCACGAAGGTCACACGTTTCTCATCTTAACTGACAAGCATTGGATGTTAGAGGACCAGTGCTTTGTATCTGTTTCAGAAGCAGAGTTGGACTAGATATGGTCCGTATGTGTAGGAAACACCGTTCTTTTGTTCTCAGGACACTCACGTTTCCTGCTGTCTTAGAGATTTTAGAAAGCAAGAGCGTGCTTCTCGCTCTAAAGCACAGTGTGATCCATGGATGAGAACACTGCTGTGTGTTTCACATCAGAAATGGAGTTAAATCCCAGACTCTGAGTCTTCCTACAAGCAAGACTTCGTTTCAGGTAAGGGCAGTCACTTTAATGCTCAAACGAACTACATCGTTCATGAAGCTCACACTTTTCTCATCTTAACTGACAAGCATTGGATGTTAGAGGACCAGTGCTTTGTATCAGTTTCAGAAGAAGAGTTGGACTAGATATGGTGCGTATGTGTAGGAAACACCGTTCTTTTTTTCTCAGCACACTCACGTTTCCTGCTGTCTTAGAGACTCTAGAAAGCAAGAGCGTGCTTCTTTCTAAAGCAGAGTGTGATCCATTGATGAGAACTATGCTGTGTGTTTGCCTTCAGAAATGGAGTTAAATCCCAGGCTCTGAGTCTTCCTACAAGCAATACTTAGTTTCAGGTAAGGGCAGTCACTTTTCTGCTCAAACGAACTACATCGTTCACTGAGCTCACACGTTTCTCATCTTAACTGACAAGCATTGGAAGTTAGAGGGTCAGTGCTTTGTATCAGTTTCAGAAGCAGATTTGGACTAGATATGGTCCATATGTGTAGGAAACACCGTTGTTTTGTTCTGGGCACACTCAGATTTCCTGCAGTCTTAGAGACTCTAGAAAGCAAGAGTGTGCTTCTCGCTCTAAAGCAGAGTGTGATCCATGGATGAAAACTATGATGTGTGTTTCCCTTCAGAAAAGTAGTTAAATCCCAGGCTCTATGACTTCCTACAAGCAAGACTTCGTTTCAGGTAAGGGCAGTCACTTTTCAGCTCAAACGAACTACATCTTTCACGGAATTCACACGTTTCTCATCTTAACTGACAAGCATTGGATGTTAGAAGACCAGTGCTTTGTATCAGTTTAAGAAGAAGAGTTGGACTAGATATGGTCCGTATGTGTAGGAAACACCGTTCTTTTGTTCTCAGCACACTCACGTTTCCTGCTGTCTTAGAGACTCTAGAAAGCAAGAGCGTGCTTCTCGCTCAAAAGCAGAGTGTGATCCATGGTGAGAACTATGCTATGTGTTTGCCTTCAGAAATGGAGTTAAATCCCAGGCTCTGAGTCTTCCTGCAAGCAAGACTTCGTTTCAGGTAAGGGCAGTCAGTTTTGTGCTCAAACGAACTACATCGTTCACGAAGCTCACACGTTTCTCATCTTAACTGACAAGAATTGGATGTTAGAGGGTTAGTGCTTTGTATCAGTTTCAGTAGCAGATTTGGACTACATATGGTCCATATGTGTAGGAAACACCGATCTTTTGTTCTCGGCACACTCACGTTTCCTGCTGTCTTAGAGACTCTAGAAAGCAAGAGCGTGCTTCTCGCTCTAAACAGAGTGTGATCCATGGATGAAAACTAAGCTGTGTGTTTCCCTTCAGAAAAGTAGTTAAATCCCAGGCTCTATGTCTTCCTACAAGCAAGACTTCGTTTCAGGTAAGGGCAGTCACTTTTCAGCTCAAACGAACTACATCTTTCACGGAGCTCACACGTTTCTCATCTTAACAGACAAGCATTGGATGTTAGAGGACCAGTGCTTTGTATCAGTTTCAGAAGCAGATTTCGACTAGATATGGTCCGTATATGTAGGAAACACCCTTCTTTTGTTCTCAGCAAACTCATGTTTCCTGCTGTCTTAGAGACTCTAGAAAGCAAGAGCATGCTTCTTGTTCTAACGCAGAGTGTGATCAATGGATGAGAACACTGCTCTGTGTTTCCCTTCAGAAATGGAGTTAAATCCCAGGCTCTGAGTTCTCCTATAAGCAAGACTTCGTTTCAGGTAAGGGCAGTCAGTTTTGTGCTCAAACGAACTACATCGTTCACGGAGCTCACACGTTTCTCATCTTAAATGACAGGCATTGGATGTTAGAGGGTCAGTGCTTTGTATCAGTTTCAGAAGCAGATTTGGACTACATATGGTCCATATGTGTAGGAAACACCGATCTTTTGTTCTGGGCACACTCACGTTTCCTGCTGTCTTAGAGACTCTAGAAAGAATGAGCGTGCTTCTCGCTCTAAAACAGAGTGTGATCCATGGATGAGACTATGCTGTGTGTTTCACTTCAGAAATGGAGTTAAATCCCATGTTCTATGTCTCCCTACAAGCAAGACTTCGTTTCAGGTAAGGGCCAACACTTTTCTGCTCAACGGAACTACATCGTTCACGAAGCTCACACGTTTCTCATCTTAACTGACAAGCATTGGATGTTGGAGGACCAGTGCTTTGTATTAGTTTCAGAAGAAGAGTTGGACTACATATGGTCCGTATGTGTAGGAAACACCGTTCTTTTGTTCTCAGCACACTCACGTTTCCTGCTGTCTTAGAGACTCTAGAAAGCAAGAGCGTGCTTCTTTCTAAAGCAGAGTGTGATCCATTGATGAGAACTATGCTGTGTGTTTCACATCAGAAATGGAGTTAAATCCCAGGCTGTGAGTCTTCCCACAAGCAAGACTTCGTTTCAGGTAAGGGCAGTCACTTTTCTGCTCAAACGAACTACATCGTTAACTGAGCTCACACGTTTCTCATCTTAACTGACAAGCATTGGAAGTTAGAGGGTCAGTGCTTTGTATCAGTTTCTGAAGCAGATTTGAACTAGATATGGTCCATATGTGTAGGAAACTCCGTCCTTTTGTTCTGGGCACTCTCATCTTTCCTGCTGTCTTAGAGAGTCTAGAAAGCAAGAGTGTGCTTCTTGCTCTAAAGCAGAGTGTGATCCATGGAAGAAAACTATGCTGTGTGTTTCCCTTCAGAAATGGAGTTAAATCCCAGGCTCTATGTCTTCCTACAAGCAAGATTTCGTTTCAGGTAAGGGCAGTCACTTTTCAGCTCAAACGAACTACATCTTTCACGGAGCTCACACGTTTCTCATCTTAACTGACAATCATTGGATGTTAGTGGACCAGTGCTTTGTATCAGTTTCAGAAGCAGAGTTCGAATACATATGGTCCTTATGTGTATGAAACACCGTTCTTTTGTTCTCAGCAAACTCACGTTTCCTGCTGTCTTAGAGACTCTAGAAAGAAGAGCATGCTTCTTGTTCAAAAGCAGAGTGTGATCAATGGATGAGAACACTGCTGTGTGTTTCACTTCAGAAATGGAGTTAAATCCCATGGTCTGAGTCTTCCAACAAGCAAGACTTCGTTTCAGGTAAGGGCAGTCAGTTTTCTGCTCAAACGAACTACATCGTTCACGAAGCTCACACGTTTCTCATCTTAACTGACAAGCATTGGATATTAGAGGGTCAGTGCATTGTATCAGTTTCAGAAGCAGAGTTGGACTACATATGGTCCATATGTGTAGGAAACACCGATCTTTTGTTCTCAGCACACTCAGGTTTCCTGCTGTCTTAGAGACTCTAGAAAGCAAGAGCGTGCTTCTTTCTAAAGCAGTGTGTGATCCATGGATGAGAACTATGCTGTGTGTTTCCCTTCAGAAATGGAGTTAAATCCCAGGCTCTGAGTCTTCCTACAAGCAAGACTTCATTTCAGGTAAGGGCAGTCACTTTTCTGCTCAAACGAACTACATCGTTCACTGAGCTCACACGTTTCTCATCTTAACAGACAAGCATTGGAAGTTAGAGGGTCAGTGCTTTGTATCAGTTTCTGAAGCAGATTTGGACTAGATATGGTCCATATGTGTAGGAAACTCCGTTGTTTTGTTCTGGGCACACTCAGATTTCCTGCTGTCTTAGAGACTCTAGAAAGCAAGAGTGTGCTTCTCGCTCTAAAGCAGAGTGTGATCCATGGATGAAAACTAAGCTGTGTGTTTCCCTTCAGAAAAGTAGCTAAATCCCAGGCTCTATGTCTTCCTACAAGCAAGACTTCGTTTCAGGTAAGGGCAGTCACTTTTCAGCTCAAACGAACTACATCTTTCACGGAGCTCACACGTTTCTCATCTTAACTGACAAGCATTGGATGTTAGAGGACCAGTGCTTTGTATCAGTTTCAGAAGCAGAGTTCGAATACATATGGTCCGTATGTGTACGAAACACCGTTCTTTTGTTCTCAGCACACTCACGTTTCCTGCTGTCTTAGAGATTTTAGAAAGCAAGAGCGTGCTTCTCGCTCTAAAGCACAGTGTGATCCATGGATGAGAACACTGCTGTGTGTTTCACATCAGAAATGGAGTTAAATCCCAGACTCTGAGTCTTCCTACAAGCAAGACTTCGTTTCAGGTAAGAGCAGTCACTTTAATGCTCAAATGAACTACATCGTTCATGAAGCTCACACTTTTCTCATCTTAACTGACAAGCATTGGATGTTAGAGGACCAGTGCTTTGTATCAGTTTCAGAAGAAGAGTTGGACTAGATATGGTGCATATGTGTAGGAAACACCGTTCTTTTTTTCTCAGCACACTCACGTTTCCTGCTGTCTTAGAGACTCTAGAAAGCAAGAGCGTGCTTCTTTCTAAAGCAGAGTGTGATCCATTGATGAGAACTATGCTGTGTGTTTGCCTTCAGAAATGGAGTTAAATCTCAGGCTCTGAGTCTTCCTACAAGCAATACTTAGTTTCAGGTAAGGGCAGTCACTTTCCTGCTCAAACGAACTACATCCTTAACTGAGCTCACACGTTTCTCATCTTAACTGATAAGCATTGGAAGTTAGAGGGTCAGTGGTTTGTATCAGTTTCAGAAGCAGATTTGGACTAGATATGGTCCATATGTGTAGGAAACACCGTTCTTTTGTTCTGGGCACACTCAGATTTCCTGCTGTCTTAGAGACTCTAGAAAGCAAGAGTGTACTTCTCGCTCTAAAGCAGAGTGTGATCCATGGATGAAAACTATGCTGTGTGTTTCCCTTCAGAAAAGTAGTTAAATCCCAGGCTCTATGACTTCCTACAAGCAAGACTTCTTTTCAGGTAAGGGCAGTCACTTTTCAGCTCAAACGAACTACATCTTTCACGGAGCTCACATGTTTCTCATCTTAACAGACAAGCATTGGATGTTAGAGGAACAGTGCTTTGTATCAGTTTCAGAAGCAGATTTCGACTAGATATGGTCCGTATATGTAGGAAACACCCTTCTTTTGTTCTCAGCAAACTCATGTTTCCTGCTGTCTTAGAGACTCTAGAAAGCAAGAGCATGCTTCTTGTTCTAACGCAGAGTGTGATCAATGGATGAGAACACTGCTCTGTGTTTCACTTCAGAAATGGAGTTAAATCCCAGGCTCTGAGTCTTCCTATAAGCAAGACTTCGTTTCAGGTAAGGGCAGTCAGTTTTGTGCTCAAACGAACTACATCGTTCACGAAGCTCACACGTTTCTCATCTTAAATGACAAGCATTGGATGATAGAGGGTCAGTGCTTTGTATCAGTTTCAGAAGCAGATTTGGGCTACATATGGTCCATATGTGTAGGAAACACCGTTCTTTTGTTCTGGGCACACTCACGTTTCCTGCTGTCTTAGAGACTCTAGAAACCAAGAGCGTGCTTCTCGCTCTAAAACAGAGTGTGATCCATGGATGAGACTATGCTGTGTGTTTCACTTCAGAAATGGAGTTAAATCCCAGGCTCTATGTCTCCCTACAAGCAAGACTTCGTTTCAGGTAAGTGCCGACACTTTTCTGCTCAAAGGAACTACATCGTTCACGAAGGTCACACGTTTCTCATCTTAACTGACAAGCATTGGATGTTAGAGGACCAGTGCTTTGTATCTGTTTCAGAAGCAGAGTTGGACTAGATATGGTCCGTATGTGTAGGAAACACCGTTCTTTTGTTCTCAGCACACTCACGTTTCCTGCTGTCTTAGAGATTTTAGAAAGCAAGAGCGTGCTTCTCGCTCTAAAGCACAGTGTGATCCATGGATGAGAACACTGCTGTGTGTTTCACATCAGAAATGGAGTTAAATCCCAGACTCTGAGTCTTCCTACAAGCAAGACTTCGTTTCAGGTAAGGGCAGTCACTTTAATGCTCAAACGAACTACATCGTTCATGAAGCTCACACTTTTCTCATCTTAACTGACAAGCATTGGATGTTAGAGGACCAGTGCTTTGTATCAGTTTCAGAAGAAGAGTTGGACTAGATATGGTGCGTATGTGTAGGAAACACCGTTCTTTTTTTCTCAGCACACTCACGTTTCCTGCTGTCTTAGAGACTCTAGAAAGCAAGAGCGTGCTTCTTTCTAAAGCAGAGTGTGATCCATTGATGAGAACTATGCTGTGTGTTTGCCTTCAGAAATGGAGTTAAATCCCAGGCTCTGAGTCTTCCTACAAGCAATACTTAGTTTCAGGTAAGGGCAGTCACTTTTCTGCTCAAACGAACTACATCGTTCACTGAGCTCACACGTTTCTCATCTTAACTGACAAGCATTGGAAGTTAGAGGGTCAGTGCTTTGTATCAGTTTCAGAAGCAGATTTGGACTAGATATGGTCCATATGTGTAGGAAACACCGTTGTTTTGTTCTGGGCACACTCAGATTTCCTGCAGTCTTAGAGACTCTAGAAAGCAAGAGTGTGCTTCTTGCTATAAGCAGAGTGTGATCCATGGATGAAAACTATGCTGTGTGTTTCCCTTCAGAAAAGTAGTTAAATCCCAGGCTCTATGACTTCCTACAAGCAAGACTTCGTTTCAGGTAAGGGCAGTCACTTTTCAGCTCAAACGAACTACATCTTTCACGGAATTCACACGTTTCTCATCTTAACTGACAAGCATTGGATGTTAGAAGACCAGTGCTTTGTATCAGTTTAAGAAGAAGAGTTGGACTAGATATGGTCCGTATGTGTAGGAAACACCGTTCTTTTGTTCTCAGCACACTCACGTTTCCTGCTGTCTTAGAGACTCTAGAAAGCAAGAGCATGCTTCTCGCTCAAAAGCAGAGTGTGATCCATGGTGAGAACTATGCTATGTGTTTGCCTTCAGAAATGGAGTTAAATCCCAGGCTCTGAGTCTTCCTGCAAGCAAGACTTCATTTCAGGTAAGGGCAGTCAGTTTTGTGATCAAACGAACTACATCGTTCACGAAGCTCACACGTTTCTCATCTTAAATGACAGGCATTGGATGTTAGAGGGTCAGTGCTTTGTATCAGTTTCAGAAGCAGATTTGGACTACATATGGTCCATATGTGTAGGAAACACCGATCTTTTGTTCTGGGCACACTCACGTTTCCTGCTGTCTTAGAGACTCTAGAAAGAAAGAGCGTGCTTCTCGCTCTAAAACAGAGTGTGATCCATGGATGAGACTATGCTGTGTGTTTCACATCAGAAATGGAGTTAAATCCCAGGCTCTGAGTCTTCCCACAAGCAAGACTTCGTTTCAGGTAAGGGCAGTCACTTTTCTGCTCAAACGAACTACATCGTTAACTGAGCTCACACGTTTCTCATCTTAACTGACAAGCATTGGAAGTTAGAGGGTCAGTGCTTTGTATCAGTTTCAGAAGCAGATTTGAACTAGATATGGTCCATATGTGTAGGAAACTCCGTCCTTTTGTTCTGGGCACTCTCAGCTTTCCTGCTGTCTTAGAGAGTCTAGAAAGCAAGAGTGTGCTTCTTGCTCTAAAGCAGAGTGTGATCCATGGAAGAAAACTATGCTGTGTGTTTCCCTTCAGAAATGGAGTTAAATCCCAGGCTCTATGTCTTCCTACAAGCAAGACTTCGTTTCAGGTAAGGGCAGTCACTTTTCAGCTCAAACGAACTACATCTTTCACGGAGCTCACACTTTTCTCATCATAACTGACAATCATTGGATGTTAGTGGACCAGTGGTTTGTATAAGTTTCAGAAGCAGAGTTCGAATACATATGGTCCGTATGTGTATGAAACACCGTTCTTTTGTTCTCAGCAAACTCACGTTTCCTGCTGTCTTAGAGACTCTAGAAAGAACAGCATGCTTCTTGTTCAAAAGCAGAGTGTGATCAATGGATGAGAACACTGCTGTGTGTTTCACTTCAGAAATGGAGTTAAATCCCAGGCTCTGAGTCTTCCTATAAGCAAGACATCGTTTCAGGTAAGGGCAGTCAGTTTTGTGCTCAAACGAACTACATCGTTCACGAAGCTCACACGTTTCTCATCTTAACTGACAAGCATTGGATATTAGAGGGTCAGTGCATTGTATCAGTTTCAGAAGCAGAGTTGGACTACATATGGTCCATATGTGTAGGAAACACCGATCTTTTGTTCTCAGCACACTCACGTTTCCTGCTGTCTTAGAGACTCTAGAAAGCAAGAGCGTGCTTCTTTCTAAAGCAGAGTGTATTCCATGGATAAGAACTATGCTGTGTGTTTCCCTTCAGAAATGGAGTTAAATCCCAGGCTCTGAGTCTTCCTACAAGCAAGACTTCATTTCAGGTAAGGGCAGTCACTTTTCTGCTCAAACGAACTACATCGTTCACTGAGCTCACACGTTTCTCATCTTAACAGACAAGCATTGGAAGTTAGAGGGTCAGTGCTTTGTATCAGTTTCTGAAGCAGATTTGGACTAGATATGGTCCATATGTGTAGGAAACTCCGTTGTTTTTTTCTGGGCACACTCAGATTTCCTGCTGTCTTAGAGACTCTAGAAAGCAAGAGTGTGCTTCTCGCTCTAAAGCAGAGTGTGATCCATGGATGAAAACTAAGCTGTGTGTTTCCCTTCTGAAAAGTAGCTAAATCCCAGGCTCTATGTCTTCCTACAAGCAAGACTTCGTTTCAGGTAAGGGCAGTCACTTTTCAGCTCAAACGAACTACATCTTTCACGGAGCTCACACGTTTCTCATCTTAACTGACAAGCATTGGATGTTAGAGGACCAGTGCTTTGTATCAGTTTCAGAAGCAGAGTTCGAATACATATGGTCCGTATGTGTATGAAACACCGTTCTTTTGTTCTCAGCACACTCACGTTTCCTGCTGTCTTAGAGATTTTAGAAAGCAAGAGCGTGCTTCTCGCTCTAAAGCACAGTGTGATCCATGGATGAGAACACTGCTGTGTGTTTCACATCAGAAATGGAGTTAAATCCCAGACTCTGAGTCTTCCTACAAGCAAGACTTCGTTTCAGGTAAGGGCAGTCACTTTAATGCTCAAACGAACTACATCGTTCATGAAGCTCACACTTTTCTCATCTTAACTGACAAGCATTGGATGTTAGAGGACCAGTGCTTTGTATCAGTTTCAGAAGAAGAGTTGGACTAGATATGGTGCGTATGTGTAGGAAACACCGTTCTTTTTTTCTCAGCACACTCACGTTTCCTGCTGTCTTAGAGACTCTAGAAAGCAAGAGCGTGCTTCTTTCTAAAGCAGAGTGTGATCCATTGATGAGAACTATGTTGTGTGTTTGCCTTCAGAAATGGAGTTAAATCCCAGGCTCTGAGTCTTCCTACAAGCAATACTTAGTTTCAGGTAAGGGCAGTCACTTTTCTGCTCAAACGAACTATATCGTTCACTGAGCTCACACGTTTCTCATCTTAACTGACAAGCATTGGAAGTTAGAGGGTCAGTGCTTTTTATCAGTTTCAGAAGCAGATTTGGACTAGATATGGTCCATATGTGTAGGAAACACCGTTGTTTTGTTCTGGGCACACTCAGATTTCCTGCAGTCTTAGAGACTCTAGAAAGCAAGAGTGTGCTTCTCGCTCTAAAGCAGAGTGTGATCCATGGATGAAAACTATGCTGTGTGTTTCCCTTCAGAAAAGTAGTTAAATCCCAGGCTCTATGACTTCCTACAAGCAAGACTTCGTTTCAGGTAAGGGCAGTCACTTTTCAGCTCAAACGAACTACATCTTTCACGGAACTCACACGTTTCTCATCTTAACTGACAAGCATTGGATGTTAGAAGACCAGTGCTTTGTATCAGTTTAAGAAGAAGAGTTGGACTAGATATGGTCCGTATGTGTAGGAAACACCGTTCTTTTGTTCTCAGCACACTCACGTTTCCTGCTGTCTTAGAGACTCTAGAAAGCAAGAGCGTGCTTCTCGCTCAAAAGCAGAGTGTGATCCATGGTGAGAACTATGCTAGGTGTTTGCCTTCAGAAATGGAGTTAAATCCCAGGCTCTGAGTCTTCCTGCAAGCAAGACTTCGTTTCAGGTAAGGGCAGTCAGTTTTGTGCTCAAACGAACTACATCGTTCACGAAGCTCACACGATTCTCATCTTAACTGACAAGAATTGGATGTTAGAGGGTCAGTGCTTTGTATCAGTTTCAGTAGCAGATTTGGACTACATATGGTCCATATGTGTAGGAAACACCGATCTTTTGTTCTGGGCACACTCACGTTTCCTGCTGTCTTAGAGACTCTAGAAAGCAAGAGCGTGCTTCTCGCTCTAAAACAGAGTGTGATCCATGGATGAGAACACTGCTCTGTGTTTCACTTCAGAAATGGAGTTAAATCCCAGGCTCTGAGTTTTCCTATAAGCAAGACTTCATTTCAGGTAAGGGCAGTCAGTTTTGTGCTCAAACGAACTACATCGTTCACGAAGCTCACACGTTTCTCATCTTAAATGACAGGCATTGGATGTTAGAGGGTCAGTGCTTTGTATCAGTTTCAGAAGCAGATTTGGACTACATATGGTCCATATGTGTAGGAAACACCGATCTTTTGTTCTGGGCACACTCACGTTTCCTGCTGTCTTAGAGACTCTAGAAAGAAAGAGCGTGCTTCTCGCTCTAAAACAGAGTGTGATCCATGGATGAGACTATGCTGTGTGTTTCACTTCAGAAATGGAGTTAAATCCCATGCTCTATGTCTCCCTACAAGCAAGACTTCGTTTCAGGTAAGGGCCGAAACTTTTCTGCTCAACGGAACTACATCGTTCACGAAGCTCACACGTTTCTCATCTTAACTGACAAGCATTGGATGTTGGAGGACCAGTGCTTTGTATCAGTTTCAGAAGAAGAGTTGGACTACATATGGTCCGTATGTGTAGGAAACACCGTTCTTTTGTTCTCAGCACACTCACGTTTCCTGCTGTCTTAGAGACTCTAGAAAGCAAGAGCGTGCTTCTCACACTGAAGCAGAGTGTGATCCATTGATGAGAACTATGCTGTGTGTTTCACATCAGAAATGGAGTTAAATCCCAGGCTCTGAGTCTTCCCACAAGCAAGACTTCGTTTCAGGTAAGGGCAGTCACTTTTCTGCTCAAACGAACTACATCGTTAACTGAGCTCACACGTTTCTCATCTTAATTGACAAGCATTGGAAGTTAGAGGGTCAGTGATTTGTATCAGTTTCAGAAGCAGATTTGGACTAGATATGGTCCTTATGTGTAGGAAACACCGTTCTTTTGTTATGGGCACACTCAGATTTCCTGCTGTCTTAGAGACTCTAGAAAGCAAGAGTGTGCTTCTCGCTATAAAGCAGAGTGTGATCCATGGATGAAAACTATGCTGTGTGTTTCCCTTCAGAAAAGTAGTTAAATCCCCGGCTCTATGACTTCCTACAAGCAAGACTTCGTTTCATGTAAGGGCAGTCACTTTTCAGCTGAAACGAACTACATCTTTCATGGAACTCACAAGTTTCTCATCTTAACTAACAAGCATTGGATGTTAGAGGACCAGTGCTTTGTATCAGTTTAAGAAGAAGAGTTGGACTAGATATGGTCCGTATGTGTAGGAAACACCGTTCTTTTGTTCTCAGCACACTCACGTTTCCTGCTGTCTTAGAGATTTTAGAAAGCAAGAGCGTGCTTCTCCCTCTAAAGCACAGTGTGATCCATGGATGAGAACACTGCTGTGTGTTTCACATCAGAAATGGAGTTAAATCCCAGACTCTGAGTCTTCCTACAAGCAAGACTTCGTTTCAGGTATGGGCAGTCACTTGAATGCTCAAATGAACTACATCGTTCATGAAGCTCACACTTTTCTCATCTTAACTGACAAGCATTGGATGTTAGAGGACCAGTGCTTTGTATCAGTTTCAGAAGAAGAGTTGGACTAGATATGGTGCGTATGTGTAGGAAACACCGTTCTTTTTTTCTCAACACACTCACGTTTCCTGCTGTCTTAGAGACTCTAGAAAGCAAGAGCGTGCTTCTTTCTAAAGCAGAGTGTGATCCATTGATGAGAACTATGCTGTGTGTTTGCCTTCAGAAATGGAGTTAAATCCCAGGCTCTGAGTCTTCCTACAAGCAATACTTAGTTTCAGGTAAGGGCAGTCACTTTTCTGCTCAAACAAACTACATCGTTAACTGAGCTCACACGTTTCTCATCTGAACTGACAAGCATTGGAAGTTAGAGGGTCAGTGCTTTGTATCAGTTTCAGAAGCAGATTTGGACTAGATATGGTCCATATGTGTAGGAAACACCGTTCTTTTGTTCTGGGCACACTCAGATTTCCTGCTGTCTTAGAGACTCTAGAAAGCAAGAGTGTACTTCTCGCTCTAAAGCAGAGTGTGATCCATGGATGAAAACTATGCTGTGTGTTTCCCTTCAGAAAAGTAGTTAAATCCCAGGCTCTATGTCTTCCTACAAGCAAGACTTCTTTTCAGGTAAGGGCAGTCACTTTTCAGCTCAAACGAACTACATCTTTCACGGAGCTCACATGTTTCTCATCTTAACAGACAAGCATTGGATGTTAGAGGAACAGTGCTTTGTATCAGTTTCAGAAGCAGATTTCGACTAGATATGGTCCGTATATGTAGGAAACACCCTTCTTTTGTTCTCAGCAAACTCATGTTTCCTGCTGTCTTAGAGACTCTAGAAAGCAAGAGCATGCTTCTTGTTCTAACGCAGAGTGTGATCAATGGATGAGAACACTGCTGTGTGTTTCACTTCAGAAATGGAGTTAAATCCCAGGCTCTGAGTCTTCCTATAAGCAAGACTTCGTTTCAGGTAAGGGCAGTCAGTTTTGTGCTCAAACGAACTACATTGTTCACGAAGCTCACACGTTTCTCATCTTAAATGACAAGCATTGGATGTTAGAGGGTCAGTGCTTTGTATCAGTTTCAGAAGCAGATTTGGTCTACATATGGTCCATATGTGTAGGAAACACCGATCTTTTGTTCTGGGCACACTCACGTTTCCTGCTGTCTTAGAGACTCTAGAAAGCAAGAGCGTGCTTCTCGCTCTAAAACAGAGTGTGATCCATGGATGAGACTATGCTGTGTGTTTCACTTCAGAAATGGAGTTAAATCCCAGGCTCTATGGCTCCCTACAAGCAAGACTTCGTTTCAGGTAAGGGCCGACACTTTTCTGCTCAAAGGAACTACATCGTTCACGAAGGTCACACGTTTCTCATCTTAACTGACAAGCATTGGATGTTAGAGGACCAGTGCTTTGTATCTGTTTCAGAAGCAGAGTTGGACTAGATATGGTCCGTATGTGTAGGAAACACCGTTCTTTTGTTCTCAGCACACTCACGTTTCCTGCTGTGTTAGAGACTCTAGAAAGCAAGAGCGTGCTTCTTTCTAAAGCAGAGTGTGATCCATTGATGAGAACTATGCTGTGTGTTTCACATCAGAAATGGAGTTAAATCCCAGGCTCTGAGTCTTCCCACAAGCAAGACTTCGTTTCAGGTAAGGGCAGTCACTTTTCTGCTCAAATGAACTACATCGTTAACTGAGTTCACACGTTTCTCATCTGAACTGACAAGCATTGGAAGTTAGAGGGTCAGTGCTTTGTATCAGTTTCAGAAGCAGATTTGGACTAGATATGGTCCATATGTGTAGGAAACACCGTTCTTTTGTTCTGGGCACACTCAGATTTCCTGCTGTATTAGAGACTCTAGAAATCAAGAGCGTGCTTCTCGCTCTAAAACAGAGTGTGATCCATGGATGAGACTATGCTGTGTGTTTCACTTCAGAAATGGAGTTAAATCCCAGGCTCTATGTCTCCCTACAAGCAAGACTTCGTTTCAGGTAAGGGCCGACACTTTTCTGCTCAAAGGAACTACATCGTTCACGAAGGTCACACGTTTCTCATCTTAACTGACAAGCATTGGATGTTAGAGGACCAGTGCTTTGTATCTGTTTCAGAAGCAGAGTTGGACTAGATATGGTCCGTATGTGTAGGAAACACCGTTCTTTTGTTCTCAGCACACTCACGTTTCCTGCTGTCTTAGAGATTTTAGAAAGCAAGAGCGTGCTTCTCGCTCTAAAGCACAGTGTGATCCATGGATGAGAACACTGCTGTGTGTTTCACATCAGAAATGGAGTTCAATCCCAGACTCTGAGTCTTCCTACATACAAGACTTCGTTTCAGGTAAGGGCAGTCACTTTAATGCTCAAACGAACTACATCGTTCATGAAGCTCACACTTTTCTCATCTTAACTGACAAGCATTGGATGTTAGAGGACCAGTGCTTTGTATCAGTTTCAGAAGAAGAGTTGGACTAGATATGGTGCGTATGTGTAGGAAACACCGTTCTTTTTTTCTCAGCACACTCACGTTTCATGCTGTCTTAGAGACTCTAGAAAGCAAGAGCGTGCTTCTTTCTAAAGCAGAGTGTGATCCATTGATGAGAACTATGCTGTGTGTTTGCCTTCAGAAATGGAGTTAAATCCCAGGCTCTGAGTCTTCCTACAAGCAATACTTAGTTTCAGGTAAGGGCAGTCACTTTTCTGCTCAAACGAACTACATCGTTCACTGAGCTCACACGTTTCTCATCTTAACTGACAAGCATTGGAAGTTAGAGGGTCAGTGCTTTGTATCAGTTTCAGAAGCAGATTTGGACTAGATATGGTCCGTATGTGTAGGAAACACCGTTCTTTTGTTCTCAGCACACCCACGTTTCCTGCTGTCTTAGAGACTCTAGAAAGCAAGAGCGTGCTTCTCGCTCAAAAGCAGAGTGTGATCCATGGTGAGAACTATGCTATGTGTTTGCCTTCAGAAATGGAGTTAAATCCCAGGCTCTGAGTCTTCCTGCAAGCAAGACTTCGTTTCAGGTAAGGGCAGTCAGTTTTGTGCTCAAACGAACTACATCGTTCACGAAGCTCACACGTTTCTCATCTTAACTGACAAGAATTGGATGTTAGAGGGTTAGTGCTTTGTATCAGTTTCAGTAGCAGATTTGGACTACATATGGTCCATATGTGTAGGAAACACCGATCTTTTGTTCTGGGCACACTCAGATTTCCTGCTGTCTTACAGACTCTAGAAAGCAAGAGCATGCTTCTCGCTCTAAAACAGAGTGTGATCCATGGAAGAAAACTAAGCTGTGTGTTTCCCTTCAGAAAAGTAGTTAAATCCCAGGCTCTATGTCTTCCTACAAGCAAGACTTCGTTTCAGGTAAGGGCAGTCACTTTTCAGCTCAAACGAACTACATCTTTCACGGAGCTCACACGTTTCTCATCTTAACAGACAAGCATTGGATGTTAGAGGACCAGTGCTTTGTATCAGTTTCAGAAGCAGATTTAGACTAGATATGGTCCGTATATATAGGAAACACCCTTCTTTTGTTCTCAGCAAACTCATGTTTCCTGCTGTCTTAGAGACTCTAGAAAGCAAGAGCATGCTTCTTGTTCTAACGCAGAGTGTGATCAATGGATGAGAACACTGCTCTGTGTTTCACTTCAGAAATGGAGTTAAATCCCAGGCTCTGAGTCTTCCTATAAGCAAGACTTCGTTTCAGGTAAGGGCAGTCAGTTTTGTGCTCAAACGAACTACATCGTTCACGAAGCTCACACGTTTCTCATCTTAAATGACAAGCATTGGATGTTAGAGGGTCAGTGCTTTGTATCAGTTTCAGAAGCAGATTTGGACTACATATGGTCCATATGTGTAGGAAACACCGATCTTTTGTTCTGGGCACACTCACGTTTCCTGCTGTCTTAGAGACTCTAGAAAGCAAGAGCGTGCTTCTCGCTCTAAAACAGAGTGTGATCCATGGATGAGACTATGCTGTGTGTTTCAATTCAGAAATCGAGTTAAATGCTATGCTCTATGTCTCCCTACAAGCAAGACTTCGTTTCAGGTAAGGGCCAACACTTTTCTGCTCAACGGAACTACATCTTTCACGAAGCTCACACGTTTCTCATCTTAACTGACAAGCATTGGATGTTGGAGGACCAGTGCTTTGTATCAGTTTCAGAAGCAGATTTGGACTAGATATGGTCCTTATGTGTAGGAAACACCGTTCTTTTGTTCTGGGCACACTAAGATTTCCTGCTGTCTTAGAGACTCTAGAAAGCAAGAGTGTGCTTCTCGCTATAAAGCAGAGTGTGATCCATGGATGAAAACTATGCTGTGTGTTTCCCTTCAGAAAGGTAGTTAAATCCCCGGCTCTATGACTTCCTACAAGCAAGACTTCGTTTCAGGAAAGGGCAGTCGCTTTTCAGCTCAAACGAACTACATCTTTCACGGAGCTCACACGTTTCTCATCTTAACAGACAAGCATTGGATGTTAGAGGGTCAGTGCTTTGTATCAGTTTCAGAAACAGATTTGGACTACATATGGTCCATATGTGTAGGAAACACCGATCTTTTGTTCTGGGCACACTCACGTTTCCTGCTGTCTTAGAGACTCTAGAAAGCAAGAGCGTGCTTCTCGCTCTAAAACAGAGTGTGATCCATGGATGAGACTATGCTGTGTGTTTCATTTCAGAAATGGAGTTAAATCCCATGCACTATGTCTCCCTACAAGCAAGACTTCCTTTCAGGTAAGGGCCGACACTTTTCTGCTCAACGGAACTACATTGTTCACGAAGCTCACACCTTTCTCATCTTAACTGACAAGCATTGGATGTTGGAGGACCAGTGCTTTGTATCAGTTTCAGAAGAAGAGTTGGACTACATATGGTCCGTATGTGTAGGAAACACCGTTCTTTTGTTCTCAGCACACTCACGTTTCCTGCTGTCTTAGAGACTCTAGAAAGCAAGAGCGTGCTTCTTTCTAAAGCAGAGTGTGATCCATTGATGAGAACTATGCTGTGTGTTTCACATCAGAAATGGAGTTAAATCCCAGGCTCTGAGTCTTCCCACAAGCAAGACTTCGTTTCAGGTAAGGGCAGTCACTTTTCTGCTCAAACGAACTACATCGTTCACGAAGCTCACACGTTTCTCATCTTAACTGACAAGCATTGGATGTTAGAGGACCAGTGCTTTGTATCAGTTTCAGAAGAAGAGATGGACTAGATATGGTCCGTATGTGTAGGAAACACCGTTCTTTTGTTCTCAGCACACTCACGTTTCCTGCTGTCTTAGAGACTCTAGAAAGCAAGAGCGTGCTTCTCGCTCTAAATCAGAGTGTGATCCATGGATGAGAACTATGCTATGTGTTTGCCTTCAGAAATGGAGTTAAATCCCAGGCTCTGAGTCTTCCTACAAGCAAGACTTCGTTTCAGGTAAGGGCAGTCACTTTTCTGCTCAAACGAACTACATCGTTAACTGAGCTCACACGTTTCTCATCTGAACTGACAAGCATTGGAAGTTAGAGGGTCAGTGCTTTGTATCAGTTTCAGAAGCAGATTTGGACTAGATATGGTCCATATGTGTAGGAAACACCGTTCTTTTGTTCTGGGCACACTCAGATTTCCTGCTGTATTAGAGGCTCTAGAAAGCAAGAGTGTGCTTCTCGCTCTAAAGCAGAGTGTGATCCATGGATGAAAACTATGCTGTGTGTTTCCCTTCAGAAAAGTAGTTAAATCCCAGGCTCTATGTCTTCCTACAAGCAAGACTTCGTTTCAGGTAAGGGCAGTCACTTTTCAGCTCAAACGAACTACATCTTTCACGGAGCTCACACGTTTCTCATCTTAACAGACAAGCATTGGATGTTAGAGGACCAGTGCTTTGTATCAGTTTCAGAAGCAGATTTAGACTAGATATGGTCCGTATATATAGGAAACACCCTTCTTTTGTTCTCAGCAAACTCATGTTTCCTGCTGTATTAGAGACTCTAGAAAGCAAGAGCATGCTTCTTGTTCTAACGCAGAGTGTGATCAATGGATGAGAACACTGCTGTGTGTTTCACTTCAGAAATGGAGTTAAATCCCAGCCTCTGAGTCTTCCTATAAGCAAGACTTCGTTTCAGGTAAGGGCAGTCAGTTTTGTGCTCAAACGAACTACATCGTTCACGAAGCTCACATGTTTCTCATCTTAAATGACAAGCATTGGATGTTAGAGGGTCAGTGCTTTGTGTCAGTTTCAGAAGCAGATTTGGACTACATATGGTCCATATGTGTAGGAAACACCGATCTTTTGTTCTGGGCACACTCACGTTTCCTGCTGTCTTAGAGACTCTAGAAAGCAAGAGCGTGCTTCTCGCTCTAAAACAGAGTGTGATCCATGGATGAGACTATGCTGTGTGTTTCAATTCAGAAATGGAGTTAAATCCTATGCTCTATGTCTCCCTACAAGCAAGACTTCGTTTCATGTAAGGGCCGACACTTTTCTGCTCAACGGAACTACATCGTTCACGAAGCTCACACGTTTCTCATCTTAACTGACAAGCATTGGATGTTGGAGGACCAGTGCTTTGTATCAGTTTCAGAAGCAGATTTGGACTAGATATGGTCCTTATGTGTAGGAAACACCGTTCTTTTGTTCTGGGCACACTAAGATTTCCTGCTGTCTTAGAGACTCTAGAAAGCAAGAGTGTGCTTCTCGCTATAAAGCAGAGTGTGATCCATGGATGAAAACTATGCTGTGTGTTTCCCTTCAGAAAAGTAGTTAAATCCCCGGCTCTATGACTTCCTACAAGCAAGACTTCGTTTCAGGTAAGGGCAGTCGCTTTTCAGCTCAAACGAACTACATCTTTCACGGAGCTCACACGTTTCTCATCTTAACAGACAAGCATTGGATGTTAGAGGGTCAGTGCTTTGTATCAGTTTCAGAAGCAGATTTGGACTACATATGGTCCATATGTGTAGGAAACACCGATCTTTTGTTCTGGGCACACTCACGTTTCCTGCTGTCTTAGAGACTCTAGAAAGCAAGAGCGTGCTTCTCGCTCTAAGACAGAGTGTGATCCATGGATGAGACTATGCTGTGTGTTTCATTTCAGAAATGGAGTTAAATCCCATGCACTATGTCTCCCTACAGGCAAGACTTCCTTTCAGGTAAGGGCCGACACTTTTCTGCTCAACGGAACTACATTGTTCACGAAGCTCACACGTTTCTCATCTTAACTGACAAGCATTGGATGTTGGAGGACCAGTGCTTTGTATCAGTTTCAGAAGAAGAGTTGGACTACATATGGTCCGTATGTGTAGGAAACACCGTTCTTTTGTTCTCAGCACACTCACGTTTCCTGCTGTCTTAGAGACTCTAGAAAGCAAGAGCGTGCTTCTTTCTAAAGCAGAGTGTGATCCATTGATGAGAACTATGCTGTGTGTTTTACATCAGAAATGGAGTTAAATCCCAGGCTCTGAGTCTTCCTACAAGCAAGACTTCGTTTCAGGTAAGGGCAGTCACTTTTCTGCTCAAACGAACTACATCGTTAACTGAGCTCACACGTTTCTCATCTGAACTGACAAGCATTGGAAGTTAGAGGGTCAGTGCTTTGTATCAGTTTCAGAAGCAGATTTGGACTAGATATGGTCCATATGTGTAGGAAACACCGTTCTTTTGTTCTGGGCACACTCAGATTTCCTGCTGTATTAGAGACTCTAGAAAGCAAGAGTGTGCTTCTCGCTCTAAAGCAGAGTGTGATCCATGGATGAAAACTATGCTGTGTTTTTCCCTTCAGAAAAGTAGTAAATCCCAGGCTCTATGTCTTCCTACAAGCAAGACTTCGTTTCAGGTAAGGGCAGTCACTTTTCAGCTCAAACGAACTACATCTTTCACGGAGCTCACACGTTTCTCATCTTAACAAACAAGCATTGGATGTTAGAGGACCAGTGCTTTGTATCAGTTTCAGAAGCAGATTTCGACTAGATATGGTCCGTATATGTAGGAAACACCCTTCTTTTGTTCTCAGCATACTCATGTTTCCTGCTGTCTTAGAGACTATAGAAAGGAAGAGCATGCTTCTTGTTCTAACGCAGAGTGTGATCAATGGATGAGAACACTGCTGTGTGTTTCACTTCAGAAATGGAGTTAAATCCCAGCCTCTGAGTCTTCCTATGAGCAAGACTTCGTTTCAGGTAAGGGCAGTCAGTTTTTTGCTCAAACGAACTACATCGTTCACGAAGCTCACATGTTTCTCATCTTAAATGACAAGCATTGGATGTTAGAGGGTCAGTGCTTTGTGTCAGTTTCAGAAGCAGATTTGGACTACATATGGTCCATATGTGTAGGAAACACCGATCTTTTGTTCTGGGCACACTCACGTTTCCTGCTGTCTTAGAGACTCTAGAAAGCAAGAGCGTGCTTCTCGCTCTAAAACAGAGTGTGATCCATGGATGAGACTATGCTGTGTGTTTCACTTCAGAAATGGAGTTAAATCCCATGCTCTGTGTCTCCCTACAAGCAAGACTTCGTTTCAGGTAAGGGCAGACACTTTTCTGCTCAAAGGAACTACATCGTTCACGAAGCTCACACGTTTCTCATCTTAACTGACAAGCATTGGATGTTAGAGGACCAGTGCTTTGTATCAGTTTAAGAAGAAGTGTTGGACTAGATATGGTCCGTATGTGTAGGAAACACCGTTCTTTTGTTCTCAGCACACTCACGTTTCCTGCTGTCTTAGAGACTTTAGAAAGCAAGAGCGTGCTTCTCGCTCTAAAGCAGAGTGTGATCCATGGATGAGAACACTGCTGTGTGTTTCACTTCAGAAATGGAGTTAAATCCCATGCTCTATGTCTCCCTACAAGCAAGACCTCGTTTCAGGTAAGGGCCGACACTTTTCTGCTCAACGGAACTACATCGTTCACAAAGCTCACACGTTTCTCATCTTAACTGACAAGCATTGGATGTTGGAGGACCAGTGCTTTGTATCAGTTTCAGAAGAAGAGTTGGACTAGATATGGTCCGTATGTGTAGGAAACACCGTTCTTTTGTTCTCAGCACACTCACGTTTCCTGCTGTCTTAGAGACTCTAGAAAGCAAGAGTGTGCTTCTTTCTAAAGCAGAGTGTGATCCATTGATGTGAACTATGCTATGTGGTTGCCTTCAGAAATGGAGTTAAATCCCAGGCTCTGAGTCTTCCTACAAGCAAGACTTCGTTTCAGGTAAGGGCAGTCACTTTTCTGCTCAAACGTATTACATCGTTAACTGAGCTCACACGTATCTCATCTGAACTGACAAGCATTGGAAGTTAGAGGGTCAGTGCTTTGTATCAGTTTCAGAAGCAGATTTGGACTAGATATGGTCCATATGTGTAGGAAACACCGTTCTTTTCTTCTGGGCACACTCAGATTTCCTGCTGTCTTAGAGACTCTAGAAAGCAAGAGTGTGCTTCTCGCTCTAAAGCAGAGTGTGATCCATGGATGAAAACTATGCTGTGTGTTTCCCTTCAGAAAAGTAGTTAAAACCCAGGCTCTATGTCTTCCTACAAGCAAGACTTCGTTTCAGGTAAGGGCAGTCACTTTTCAGCTCAAACGAACTACATCTTTCACGGAGCTCACACGTTTCTCATCTTAACTGACAAGCATTGGATGTTAGAGGACCAGTGCTTTGTATCAGTTTCAGAAGCAGATTTCGACTAGATATGGTCCGTATATGTAGGAAACACCCTTCTTTTGTTCTCAGCATACTCATGTTTCCTGCTGTCTTAGAGACTATAGAAAGGAAGAGCATGCTTCTTGTTCTAACGCAGAGTGTGATCAATGGATGAGAACACTGCTGTGTGTTTCACTTCAGAAATGGAGTTAAATCCCAGCCTCTGAGTCTTCCTATAAGCAAGACTTCGTTTCAGGTAAGGGCAGTCAGTTTTGTGCTCAAACGAACTACATCGTTCACGAAGCTCACATGTTTCTCATCTTAAATGACAAGCATTGGATGTTAGAGGGTCAGTGCTTTGTGTCAGTTTCAGAAGCAGATTTGGACTACATATGGTCCATATGTGTAGGAAACACCGATCTTTTGTTCTGGGCACACTCACGTTTCCTGCTGTCTTAGAGACTCTAGAAAGCAAGAGCGTGCTTCTCGCTCTAAAACAGAGTGTGATCCATGGATGAGACTATGCTGTGTGTTTCACTTCAGAAATGGAGTTAAATCCCATGCTCTGTGTCTCCCTACAAGCAAGACTTCGTTTCAGGTAAGGGCAGACACTTTTCTGCTCAAAGGAACTACATCGTTCACGAAGCTCACACGTTTCTCATCTTAACTGACAAGCATTGGATGTTAGAGGACCAGTGCTTTGTATCAGTTTAAGAAGAAGTGTTGGACTAGATATGGTCCGTATGTGTAGGAAACACCGTTCTTTTGTTCTCAGCACACTCACGTTTCCTGCTGTCTTAGAGACTTTAGAAAGCAAGAGCGTGCTTCTCGCTCTAAAGCAGAGTGTGATCCATGGATGAGAACACTGCTGTGTGTTTCACTTCAGAAATGGAGTTAAATCCCATGCTCTATGTCTCCCTACAAGCAAGACCTCGTTTCAGGTAAGGGCCGACACTTTTCTGCTCAACGGAACTACATCGTTCACAAAGCTCACACGTTTCTCATCTTAACTGACAAGCATTGGATGTTGGAGGACCAGTGCTTTGTATCAGTTTCAGAAGAAGAGTTGGACTAGATATGGTCCGTATGTGTAGGAAACACCGTTCTTTTGTTCTCAGCACACTCACGTTTCCTGCTGTCTTAGAGACTCTAGAAAGCAAGAGTGTGCTTCTTTCTAAAGCAGAGTGTGATCCATTGATGTGAACTATGCTATGTGGTTGCCTTCAGAAATGGAGTTAAATCCCAGGCTCTGAGTCTTCCTACAAGCAAGACTTCGTTTCAGGTAAGGGCAGTCACTTTTCTGCTCAAACGTATTACATCGTTAACTGAGCTCACACGTATCTCATCTGAACTGACAAGCATTGGAAGTTAGAGGGTCAGTGCTTTGTATCAGTTTCAGAAGCAGATTTGGACTAGATATGGTCCATATGTGTAGGAAACACCGTTCTTTTCTTCTGGGCACACACAGATTTCCTGCTGTCTTAGAGACTCTAGAAAGCAAGAGTGTGCTTCTCGCTCTAAAGCAGAGTGTGATCCATGGATGAAAACTATGCTGTGTGTTTCCCTTCAGAAAAGTAGTTAAAACCCAGGCTCTATGTCTTCCTACAAGCAAGACTTCGTTTCAGGTAAGGGCAGTCACTTTTCAGCTCAAACGAACTACATCTTTCACGGAGCTCACACGTTTCTCATCTTAACTGACAAGCATTGGATGTTAGAGGACCAGTGCTTTGTATCAGTTTCAGAAGCAGATTTCGACTAGATATGGTCCGTATATGTAGGAAACACCCTTCTTTTGTTCTCAGCATACTCATGTTTCCTGCTGTCTTAGAGACTATAGAAAGGAAGAGCATGCTTCTTGTTCTAACGCAGAGTGTGATCAATGGATGAGAACACTGCTGTGTGTTTCACTTCAGAAATGGAGTTAAATCCCAGCCTCTGAGTCTTCCTATAAGCAAGACTTCGTTTCAGGTAAGGGCACTCAGTTTTGTGCTCAAACGAACTACATCGTTCACGAAGCTCACACGTTTCTCATCTTAAATGACAAGCATTGGATGTTAGAGGGTCAGTGCTTTGTGTCAGTTTCAGAAGCAGATTTGGGCTACATATGGTCCATATGTGTAGGAAACACCGATCTTTTGTTCTGGGCACACTCACGTTTCCTGCTGTCTTAGAGACTCTAGAAAGCAAGAGCGTGCTTCTCGCTCTAAAACAGAGTGTGATCCATGGATGAGACTATGCTGTGTGTTTCACTTCAGAAATGGAGTTAAATCCCATGCTCTGTGTCTCCCTACAAGCAAGACTTCGTTTCAGGTAAGGGCAGACACTTTTCTGCTCAAAGGAACTACATCGTTCACGAAGCTCACACGTTTCTCATCTTAACTGACAAGCATTGGATGTTAGAGGACCAGTGCTTTGTATCAGTTTAAGAAGAAGTGTTGGACTAGATATGGTCCGTATGTGTAGGAAACACCGTTCTTTTGTTCTCAGCACACTCACGTTTCCTGCTGTCTTAGAGACTTTAGAAAGCAAGAGCGTGCTTCTCGCTCTAAAGCAGAGTGTGATCCATGGATGAGAACACTGCTGTGTGTTTCACTTCAGAAATGGAGTTAAATCCCATGCTCTATGTCTCCCTACAAGCAAGACCTCGTTTCAGGTAAGGGCCGACACTTTTCTGCTCAACGGAACTACATCGTTCACAAAGCTCACACGTTTCTCATCTTAACTGACAAGCATTGGATGTTGGAGGACCAGTGCTTTGTATCAGTTTCAGAAGAAGAGTTGGACTAGATATGGTCCGTATGTGTAGGAAACACCGTTCTTTTGTTCTCAGCACACTCACGTTTCCTGCTGTCTTAGAGACTCTAGAAAGCAAGAGTGTGCTTCTTTCTAAAGCAGAGTGTGATCCATTGATGTGAACTATGCTATGTGGTTGCCTTCAGAAATGGAGTTAAATCCCAGGCTCTGAGTCTTCCTACAAGCAAGACTTCGTTTCAGGTAAGGGCAGTCACTTTTCTGCTCAAACGTATTACATCGTTAACTGAGCTCACACGTATCTCATCTGAACTGACAAGCATTGGAAGTTAGAGGGTCAGTGCTTTGTATCAGTTTCAGAAGCAGATTTGGACTAGATATGGTCCATATGTGTAGGAAACACCGTTCTTTTCTTCTGGGCACACTCAGATTTCCTGCTGTCTTAGAGACTCTAGAAAGCAAGAGTGTGCTTCTCGCTCTAAAGCAGAGTGTGATCCATGGATGAAAACTATGCTGTGTGTTTCCCTTCAGAAAAGTAGTTAAAACCCAGGCTCTATGTCTTCCTACAAGCAAGACTTCGTTTCAGGTAAGGGCAGTCACTTTTCAGCTCAAACGAACTACATCTTTCACGGAGCTCACACGTTTCTCATCTTAACTGACAAGCATTGGATGTTAGAGGACCAGTGCTTTGTATCAGTTTCAGAAGCAGATTTCGACTAGATATGGTCCGTATATGTAGGAAACACCCTTCTTTTGTTCTCAGCATACTCATGTTTCCTGCTGTCTTAGAGACTATAGAAAGGAAGAGCATGCTTCTTGTTCTAACGCAGAGTGTGATCAATGGATGAGAACACTGCTGTGTGTTTCACTTCAGAAATGGAGTTAAATCCCAGCCTCTGAGTCTTCCTATAAGCAAGACTTCGTTTCAGGTAAGGGCAGTCAGTTTTGTGCTCAAACGAACTACATCGTTCACGAAGCTCACATGTTTCTCATCTTAAATGACAAGCATTGGATGTTAGAGGGTCAGTGCTTTGTGTCAGTTTCAGAAGCAGATTTGGACTACATATGGTCCATATGTGTAGGAAACACCGATCTTTTGTTCTGGGCACACTCACGTTTCCTGCTGTCTTAGAGACTCTAGAAAGCAAGAGCGTGCTTCTCGCTCTAAAACAGAGTGTGATCCATGGATGAGACTATGCTGTGTGTTTCACTTCAGAAATGGAGTTAAATCCCATGCTCTGTGTCTCCCTACAAGCAAGACTTCGTTTCAGGTAAGGGCAGACACTTTTCTGCTCAAAGGAACTACATCGTTCACGAAGCTCACACGTTTCTCATCTTAACTGACAAGCATTGGATGTTAGAGGACCAGTGCTTTGTATCAGTTTAAGAAGAAGTGTTGGACTAGATATGGTCCGTATGTGTAGGAAACACCGTTCTTTTGTTCTCAGCACACTCACGTTTCCTGCTGTCTTAGAGACTTTAGAAAGCAAGAGCGTGCTTCTCGCTCTAAAGCAGAGTGTGATCCATGGATGAGAACACTGCTGTGTGTTTCACTTCAGAAATGGAGTTAAATCCCATGCTCTATGTCTCCCTACAAGCAAGACCTCGTTTCAGGTAAGGGCCGACACTTTTCTGCTCAACGGAACTACATCGTTCACAAAGCTCACACGTTTCTCATCTTAACTGACAAGCATTGGATGTTGGAGGACCAGTGCTTTGTATCAGTTTCAGAAGAAGAGTTGGACTAGATATGGTCCGTATGTGTAGGAAACACCGTTCTTTTGTTCTCAGCACACTCACGTTTCCTGCTGTCTTAGAGACTCTAGAAAGCAAGAGTGTGCTTCTTTCTAAAGCAGAGTGTGATCCATTGATGTGAACTATGCTATGTGGTTGCCTTCAGAAATGGAGTTAAATCCCAGGCTCTGAGTCTTCCTACAAGCAAGACTTCGTTTCAGGTAAGGGCAGTCACTTTTCTGCTCAAACGTATTACATCGTTAACTGAGCTCACACGTATCTCATCTGAACTGACAAGCATTGGAAGTTAGAGGGTCAGTGCTTTGTATCAGTTTCAGAAGCAGATTTGGACTAGATATGGTCCATATGTGTAGGAAACACCGTTCTTTTCTTCTGGGCACACACAGATTTCCTGCTGTCTTAGAGACTCTAGAAAGCAAGAGTGTGCTTCTCGCTCTAAAGCAGAGTGTGATCCATGGATGAAAACTATGCTGTGTGTTTCCCTTCAGAAAAGTAGTTAAAACCCAGGCTCTATGTCTTCCTACAAGCAAGACTTCGTTTCAGGTAAGGGCAGTCACTTTTCAGCTCAAACGAACTACATCTTTCACGGAGCTCACACGTTTCTCATCTTAACTGACAAGCATTGGATGTTAGAGGACCAGTGCTTTGTATCAGTTTCAGAAGCAGATTTCGACTAGATATGGTCCGTATATGTAGGAAACACCCTTCTTTTGTTCTCAGCATACTCATGTTTCCTGCTGTCTTAGAGACTATAGAAAGGAAGAGCATGCTTCTTGTTCTAACGCAGAGTGTGATCAATGGATGAGAACACTGCTGTGTGTTTCACTTCAGAAATGGAGTTAAATCCCAGCCTCTGAGTCTTCCTATAAGCAAGACTTCGTTTCAGGTAAGGGCACTCAGTTTTGTGCTCAAACGAACTACATCGTTCACGAAGCTCACACGTTTCTCATCTTAAATGACAAGCATTGGATGTTAGAGGGTCAGTGCTTTGTGTCAGTTTCAGAAGCAGATTTGGGCTACATATGGTCCATATGTGTAGGAAACACCGATCTTTTGTTCTGGGCACACTCACGTTTCCTGCTGTCTTAGAGACTCTAGAAAGCAAGAGCGTGCTTCTCGCTCTAAAACAGAGTGTGATCCATGGATGAGACTATGCTGTGTGTTTCACTTCAGAAATGGAGTTAAATCCCATGCTCTGTGTCTCCCTACAAGCAAGACTTCGTTTCAGGTAAGGGCAGACACTTTTCTGCTCAAAGGAACTACATCGTTCACGAAGCTCACACGTTTCTCATCTTAACTGACAAGCATTGGATGTTAGAGGACCAGTGCTTTGTATCTGTTTCAGAAGCAGAGTTGGACTAGATATGGTCCCTATGTGTAGGAAACACCGTTCTTTTTTTCTCAGCACAGTCACGTTTCCTGCTGTCTTAGAGACTTTAGAAAGCAAGAGTTGCTTCTCGCTCTAAAGCACAGTGTGATCCATGGATGAGAACACTGCTGTGTGTTTCACATCAGAAATGGAGTTAAATCCCAGGCTCTGAGTCTTCCTACAAGCAAGACTTCGTTTCAGGTAAGGGCAGTCACTTTTCTGCTCAAACTAACTACATCGTTAACTGAGCTCACACGTTTCTCATCTTAACTGACAAGCATTGGATGTTAGAGGACCAGTGCTTTGTATCAGTTTAAGAAGAAGAGTTGGACTAGATATGGTCCGTATGTGTAGGAAACACCGTTCTTTTTTTCTCAGCACACTCACGTTTCCTGCTGTCTTAGAGACTCTAGAAAGCAAGAGCGTGCTTCTCGCTCAAAAGCAGAGTGTGATCCATGGATGAGAACTATGCTATGTGTTTGCCTTCAGAAATGGAGTTAAATCCCAGGCTCTGAGTCTTCCTACAAGCAAGACTTCGTTTCAGGTAAGGGCAGTCACTTTTCTGCTCAAACTAACTACATCGTTAACTGAGCTCACACGTTTCTCATCTTAACTGACAAGCATTGGATGTTAGAGGACCAGTGCTTTGTATCTGTTTCAGAAGCAGAGTTGGACTAGATATGGTCCCTATGTGTAGGAAACACCGTTCTTTTTTTCTCAGCACACTCACGTTTCCTGCTGTCTTAGAGACTTTAGAAAGCAAGAGTTGCTTCTCGCTCTAAAGCACAGTGTGATCCATGGATGAGAACACTGCTGTGTGTTTCACATCAGAAATGGAGTTAAATCCCAGGCTCTGAGTCTTCCTACAAGCAAGACTTCGTTTCAGGTAAGGGCAGTCACTTTTCTGCTCAAACTAACTACATCGTTAACTGAGCTCACACGTTTCTCATCTTAACTGACAAGCATTGGATGTTAGAGGACCAGTGCTTTGTATCAGTTTAAGAAGAAGAGTTGGACTAGATATGGTCCGTATGTGTAGGAAACACCGTTCTTTTGTTCTCAGCACACTCACGTTTCCTGCTGTCTTAGAGACTCTAGAAAGCAAGAGCGTGCTTCTCGCTCAAAAGCAGAGTGTGATCCATGGATGAGAACTATGCTATGTGTTTGCCTTCAGAAATGGAGTTAAATCCCAGGCTCTGAGTCTTCCTACAAGCAAGACTTCGTTTCAGGTAAGGGCAGTCACTTTTCTGCTCAAACGAACTACATCGTTAACTGAGCTCACACGTTTCTCATCTTAACTGACAAGCATTGGAAGTTAGAGGGTAAGTGCTTTGTATCAGTTTCAGAAGCAGATTTGGACTAGATATGGTCCATATGTGTAGGAAACACCGATCTTTTGTTCTGGGCACACTCACGTTTCCTGCTGTCTTAGAGACTCTAGAAAGCAAGAGCGTGCTTCTCGCTCTAAAACAGAGTGTGATCCATGGATGAGACTATGCTGTGTGTTTCAATTCAGAAATGGAGTTAAATCCTATGCTCTATGTCTCCCTACAAGCAAGACTTCGTTTCATGTAAGGGCCGACACTTTTCTGCTCAACGGAACTACATCGTTCACGAAGCTCACACGTTTCTCATCTTAACTGACAAGCATTGGATGTTGGAGGACCAGTGCTTTGTATCAGTTTCAGAAGCAGATTTGGACTAGATATGGTCCTTATGTGTAGGAAACACCGTTCTTTTGTTCTGGGCACACTAAGATTTCCTGCTGTCTTAGAGACTCTAGAAAGCAAGAGTGTGCTTCTCGCTATAAAGCAGAGTGTGATCCATGGATGAAAACTATGCTGTGTGTTTCCCTTCAGAAAAGTAGTTAAATCCCCGGCTCTATGACTTCCTACAAGCAAGACTTCGTTTCAGGTAAGGGCAGTCGCTTTTCAGCTCAAACGAACTACATCTTTCACGGAGCTCACACGTTTCTCATCTTAACAGACAAGCATTGGATGTTAGAGGGTCAGTGCTTTGTATCAGTTTCAGAAGCAGATTTGGACTACATATGGTCCATATGTGTAGGAAACACCGATCTTTTGTTCTGGGCACACTCACGTTTCCTGCTGTCTTAGAGACTCTAGAAAGCAAGAGCGTGCTTCTCGCTCTAAGACAGAGTGTGATCCATGGATGAGACTATGCTGTGTTTTTCCCTTCAGAAATGTAGTAAATCCCAGGCTCTATGTCTTCCTACAAGCAAGACTTCGTTTCAGGTAAGGGCAGTCACTTTTCAGCTCAAACGAACTACATCTTTCACGGAGCTCACACGTTTCTCATCTTAACAAACAAGCATTGGATGTTAGAGGACCAGTGCTTTGTATCAGTTTCAGAAGCAGATTTCGACTAGATATGGTCCGTATATGTAGGAAACACCCTTCTTTTGTTCTCAGCATACTCATGTTTCCTGCTGTCTTAGAGACTATAGAAAGGAAGAGCATGCTTCTTGTTCTAACGCAGAGTGTGATCAATGGATGAGAACACTGCTGTGTGTTTCACTTCAGAAATGGAGTTAAATCCCAGCCTCTGAGTCTTCCTATAAGCAAGACTTCGTTTCAGGTAAGGGCAGTCAGTTTTGTGCTCAAACGAACTACATCGTTCACGAAGCTCACATGTTTCTCATCTTAAATGACAAGCATTGGATGTTAGAGGGTCAGTGCTTTGTGTCAGTTTCAGAAGCAGATTTGGACTACATATGGTCCATATGTGTAGGAAACACCGATCTTTTGTTCTGGGCACACTCACGTTTCCTGCTGTCTTAGAGACTCTAGAAAGCAAGAGCGTGCTTCTCGCTCTAAAACAGAGTGTGATCCATGGATGAGACTATGCTGTGTGTTTCACTTCAGAAATGGAGTTAAATCCCATGCTCTGTGTCTCCCTACAAGCAAGACTTCGTTTCAGGTAAGGGCAGACACTTTTCTGCTCAAAGGAACTACATCGTTCACGAAGCTCACACGTTTCTCATCTTAACTGACAAGCATTGGATGTTAGAGGACCAGTGCTTTGTATCAGTTTAAGAAGAAGTGTTGGACTAGATATGGTCCGTATGTGTAGGAAACACCGTTCTTTTGTTCTCAGCACACTCACGTTTCCTGCTGTCTTAGAGACTTTAGAAAGCAAGAGCGTGCTTCTCGCTCTAAAGCAGAGTGTGATCCATGGATGAGAACACTGCTGTGTGTTTCACTTCAGAAATGGAGTTAAATCCCATGCTCTATGTCTCCCTACAAGCAAGACCTCGTTTCAGGTAAGGGCCGACACTTTTCTGCTCAACGGAACTACATCGTTCACAAAGCTCACACGTTTCTCATCTTAACTGACAAGCATTGGATGTTGGAGGACCAGTGCTTTGTATCAGTTTCAGAAGAAGAGTTGGACTAGATATGGTCCGTATGTGTAGGAAACACCGTTCTTTTGTTCTCAGCACACTCACGTTTCCTGCTGTCTTAGAGACTCTAGAAAGCAAGAGTGTGCTTCTTTCTAAAGCAGAGTGTGATCCATTGATGTGAACTATGCTATGTGGTTGCCTTCAGAAATGGAGTTAAATCCCAGGCTCTGAGTCTTCCTACAAGCAAGACTTCGTTTCAGGTAAGGGCAGTCACTTTTCTGCTCAAACGTATTACATCGTTAACTGAGCTCACACGTATCTCATCTGAACTGACAAGCATTGGAAGTTAGAGGGTCAGTGCTTTGTATCAGTTTCAGAAGCAGATTTGGACTAGATATGGTCCATATGTGTAGGAAACACCGTTCTTTTCTTCTGGGCACACTCAGATTTCCTGCTGTCTTAGAGACTCTAGAAAGCAAGAGTGTGCTTCTCGCTCTAAAGCAGAGTGTGATCCATGGATGAAAACTATGCTGTGTGTTTCCCTTCAGAAAAGTAGTTAAAACCCAGGCTCTATGTCTTCCTACAAGCAAGACTTCGTTTCAGGTAAGGGCAGTCACTTTTCAGCTCAAACGAACTACATCTTTCACGGAGCTCACACGTTTCTCATCTTAACTGACAAGCATTGGATGTTAGAGGACCAGTGCTTTGTATCAGTTTCAGAAGCAGATTTCGACTAGATATGGTCCGTATATGTAGGAAACACCCTTCTTTTGTTCTCAGCATACTCATGTTTCCTGCTGTCTTAGAGACTATAGAAAGGAAGAGCATGCTTCTTGTTCTAACGCAGAGTGTGATCAATGGATGAGAACACTGCTGTGTGTTTCACTTCAGAAATGGAGTTAAATCCCAGCCTCTGAGTCTTCCTATAAGCAAGACTTCGTTTCAGGTAAGGGCAGTCAGTTTTGTGCTCAAACGAACTACATCGTTCACGAAGCTCACATGTTTCTCATCTTAAATGACAAGCATTGGATGTTAGAGGGTCAGTGCTTTGTGTCAGTTTCAGAAGCAGATTTGGACTACATATGGTCCATATGTGTAGGAAACACCGATCTTTTGTTCTGGGCACACTCACGTTTCCTGCTGTCTTAGAGACTCTAGAAAGCAAGAGCGTGCTTCTCGCTCTAAAACAGAGTGTGATCCATGGATGAGACTATGCTGTGTGTTTCACTTCAGAAATGGAGTTAAATCCCATGCTCTGTGTCTCCCTACAAGCAAGACTTCGTTTCAGGTAAGGGCAGACACTTTTCTGCTCAAAGGAACTACATCGTTCACGAAGCTCACACGTTTCTCATCTTAACTGACAAGCATTGGATGTTAGAGGACCAGTGCTTTGTATCAGTTTAAGAAGAAGTGTTGGACTAGATATGGTCCGTATGTGTAGGAAACACCGTTCTTTTGTTCTCAGCACACTCACGTTTCCTGCTGTCTTAGAGACTTTAGAAAGCAAGAGCGTGCTTCTCGCTCTAAAGCAGAGTGTGATCCATGGATGAGAACACTGCTGTGTGTTTCACTTCAGAAATGGAGTTAAATCCCATGCTCTATGTCTCCCTACAAGCAAGACCTCGTTTCAGGTAAGGGCCGACACTTTTCTGCTCAACGGAACTACATCGTTCACAAAGCTCACACGTTTCTCATCTTAACTGACAAGCATTGGATGTTGGAGGACCAGTGCTTTGTATCAGTTTCAGAAGAAGAGTTGGACTAGATATGGTCCGTATGTGTAGGAAACACCGTTCTTTTGTTCTCAGCACACTCACGTTTCCTGCTGTCTTAGAGACTCTAGAAAGCAAGAGTGTGCTTCTTTCTAAAGCAGAGTGTGATCCATTGATGTGAACTATGCTATGTGGTTGCCTTCAGAAATGGAGTTAAATCCCAGGCTCTGAGTCTTCCTACAAGCAAGACTTCGTTTCAGGTAAGGGCAGTCACTTTTCTGCTCAAACGTATTACATCGTTAACTGAGCTCACACGTATCTCATCTGAACTGACAAGCATTGGAAGTTAGAGGGTCAGTGCTTTGTATCAGTTTCAGAAGCAGATTTGGACTAGATATGGTCCATATGTGTAGGAAACACCGTTCTTTTCTTCTGGGCACACACAGATTTCCTGCTGTCTTAGAGACTCTAGAAAGCAAGAGTGTGCTTCTCGCTCTAAAGCAGAGTGTGATCCATGGATGGAAACTATGCTGTGTGTTTCCCTTCAGAAAAGTAGTTAAAACCCAGGCTCTATGTCTTCCTACAAGCAAGACTTCGTTTCAGGTAAGGGCAGTCACTTTTCAGCTCAAACGAACTACATCTTTCACGGAGCTCACACGTTTCTCATCTTAACTGACAAGCATTGGATGTTAGAGGACCAGTGCTTTGTATCAGTTTCAGAAGCAGATTTCGACTAGATATGGTCCGTATATGTAGGAAACACCCTTCTTTTGTTCTCAGCATACTCATGTTTCCTGCTGTCTTAGAGACTATAGAAAGGAAGAGCATGCTTCTTGTTCTAACGCAGAGTGTGATCAATGGATGAGAACACTGCTGTGTGTTTCACTTCAGAAATGGAGTTAAATCCCAGCCTCTGAGTCTTCCTATAAGCAAGACTTCGTTTCAGGTAAGGGCACTCAGTTTTGTGCTCAAACGAACTACATCGTTCACGAAGCTCACACGTTTCTCATCTTAAATGACAAGCATTGGATGTTAGAGGGTCAGTGCTTTGTGTCAGTTTCAGAAGCAGATTTGGGCTACATATGGTCCATATGTGTAGGAAACACCGATCTTTTGTTCTGGGCACACTCACGTTTCCTGCTGTCTTAGAGACTTTAGAAAGCAAGAGTTGCTTCTCGCTCTAAAGCACAGTGTGATCCATGGATGAGAACACTGCTGTGTGTTTCACATCAGAAATGGAGTTAAATCCCAGGCTCTGAGTCTTCCTACAAGCAAGACTTCGTTTCAGGTAAGGGCAGTCACTTTTCTGCTCAAACTAACTACATCGTTAACTGAGCTCACACGTTTCTCATCTTAACTGACAAGCATTGGATGTTAGAGGACCAGTGCTTTGTATCAGTTTAAGAAGAAGAGTTGGACTAGATATGGTCCGTATGTGTAGGAAACACCGTTCTTTTTTTCTCAGCACACTCACGTTTCCTGCTGTCTTAGAGACTCTAGAAAGCAAGAGCGTGCTTCTCGCTCAAAAGCAGAGTGTGATCCATGGATGAGAACTATGCTATGTGTTTGCCTTCAGAAATGGAGTTAAATCCCAGGCTCTGAGTCTTCCTACAAGCAAGACTTCGTTTCAGGTAAGGGCAGTCACTTTTCTGCTCAAACTAACTACATCGTTAACTGAGCTCACACGTTTCTCATCTTAACTGACAAGCATTGGATGTTAGAGGACCAGTGCTTTGTATCTGTTTCAGAAGCAGAGTTGGACTAGATATGGTCCCTATGTGTAGGAAACACCGTTCTTTTTTTCTCAGCACACTCACGTTTCCTGCTGTCTTAGAGACTTTAGAAAGCAAGAGTTGCTTCTCGCTCTAAAGCACAGTGTGATCCATGGATGAGAACACTGCTGTGTGTTTCACATCAGAAATGGAGTTAAATCCCAGGCTCTGAGTCTTCCTACAAGCAAGACTTCGTTTCAGGTAAGGGCAGTCACTTTTCTGCTCAAACTAACTACATCGTTAACTGAGCTCACACGTTTCTCATCTTAACTGACAAGCATTGGATGTTAGAGGACCAGTGCTTTGTATCAGTTTAAGAAGAAGAGTTGGACTAGATATGGTCCGTATGTGTAGGAAACACCGTTCTTTTGTTCTCAGCACACTCACGTTTCCTGCTGTCTTAGAGACTCTAGAAAGCAAGAGCGTGCTTCTCGCTCAAAAGCAGAGTGTGATCCATGGATGAGAACTATGCTATGTGTTTGCCTTCAGAAATGGAGTTAAATCCCAGGCTCTGAGTCTTCCTACAAGCAAGACTTCGTTTCAGGTAAGGGCAGTCACTTTTCTGCTCAAACGAACTACATCGTTAACTGAGCTCACACGTTTCTCATCTTAACTGACAAGCATTGGAAGTTAGAGGGTAAGTGCTTTGTATCAGTTTCAGAAGCAGATTTGGACTAGATATGGTCCATATGTGTAGGAAACACCGTTCTTTTGTTCTGGGCACACTCAGATTTCCTGCTGTCTTAGAGACTCTAGAAAGCAAGAGTGTGCTTCTCGCTCTAAAGCAGAGTGTGATCCATGGATGAAAACTATGCTGTGTGTTTCCCTTCAGAAAAGTAGTTAAATCCCAGGCTCTATGTCTTCCTACAAGCAAGACTTCGTTTCAGGTAAGGGCAGTCACTTTTCAGCTCAAACGAACTACATCTTTCACGGAGCTCACACGTTTCTCATCTTAACAGACAAGCATTGGATGTTAGAGGACCAGTGCTTTGTATCAGTTTCAGAAGCAGATTTCGACTAGATATGGTCCGTATATGTAGGAAACACCCTTCTTTTGTTCTCAGCAAACTCATGTTTCCTGCTGTCTTAGAGACTCTAGAAAGCAAGAGCATGATTCTTGTTCTAACGCAGAGTGTGATCAATGGATGAGAACACAGCTGTGTGTTTCACTTCAGAAATGGAGTTAAATCCCAGGCTCTGAGTCTTCCAATAAGCAAGACTTCGTTTCAGGTAAGGGCAGTCAGTTTTGTGCTCAAACGAACTACATCGTTCACGAAGCTCACACGTTTCTCATCTTAAATGACAAGCATTGGATGTTAGAGGGTCAGTGCTTTGTGTCAGTTTCAGAAACAGATTTGGACTACATATGGTCCATATGTGTAGGAAACACCGATCTTTTGTTCTGGGCACTCTCACGTTTCCTGCTGTCTTAGAGACTCTAGAAAGCAAGAGCGTGCTTCTTGTTCCAAAGCAGAGTGTGATCAATGGATGAGACTATGCTGTGTGTTTCACTTCAGAAATGGAGTTAAATCCCATGCTCTGTGTCTCCCTACAAGCAAGACTTCGTTTCAGGTAAGGGCCGACACTTTTCTGCTCAAAGGAACTACAAGGTTCACGAAGCTCACACGTTTCTCATTTAACTGACAAGCATTGGATGTTAGAGGACCAGTGCTTTGTATCTGTTTCAGAAGCAGAGTTGGACTAGATATGGTCCCTATGTGTAGGAAACACCGTTCTTTTGTTCTCAGCACACTCACGTTTCCAGCTCTCTTAGAGACTTTAGAAAGCAAGAGCGTGCTTCTCGCTCTAAAGCACAGTGTGATCCATGGATGAGAACACTGCTGTGTGTTTCACATCAGAAATGGAGTTAAATCCCAGGCTCTGAGTCTTCCTATAAGCAAGACTTCGTTTCAGGTAAGGGCAGTCACTTTAATGCTCAAACAAACTACATCGTTCATGAAGCTCACACTTTTCTCATCTTAACTGACAAGCATTGGATGTTAGAGGACCAGTGATTTGTATCAGTTTAAGAAGAAGAGTTGGACTAGATATGGTCCGTATGTGTAGGAAACACCGTTCTTTTGTTCTCAGCACACTCACGTTTCCTGCTGTCTTAGAGACTCTAGAAAGCAAGAGCGTGCTTCTTGCTCAAAAGCAGAGTGTGATCCATGGATGAGAACTATGCTATGTGTTTGCCTTCAGAAATGGAGTTAAATCCCAGGCTCTGAGTCTTCCTAAAAGCAAGACATTGTTTCAGGTAAGGGCAGTCAGTTTTGTGCTCAAACGAACTACATCGTTTACGAAGCTCACAAGTTTCTCATCTTAACTGACAAGAATTGGATGTTAGAGGGTTAGTGCTTTGTATCAGTTTCAGAAGCAGATTTGGACTACATATGGTCCATATGTGTAGGAAACACCGATCTTTTGTTCTGGGCACACTCATGTTTCCTGCTGTCTTAGAGACTCTAGAAAGCAAGAGGGTGCTTCTCGCTCTAAAACAGAGTGTGATCCATGGATGAGACTCTGCTGTGTGTTTCACTTCAGAAATGGAGTTAAATCCCATGCTCTGTGTCTCCCTACAAGCAAGACTTCGTTTCAGGTAAGGGCCGACAATTTTCTGCTCAAAGGAACTACAAGGTTCACGAAGCTCACACGTTTCTCATCTTAACTGACAAGCATTGGATGTTAGAAGACCAGTGCTTTGTATATGTTTCAGAAGCAGAGTTGGACTAGATATGGTCCCTATGTGTAGGAAACACCGTTCTTTTGTTCTCAGCACACTCACGTTTCCAGCTGTCTTAGAGATTTTAGAAAGCAAGAGCGTGCTTCTCGCTCTAAAGCACAGTGTGATCCATGGATGAGAACACTGCTGTGTGTTTCACATCAGAAATGCATTTAAATCCCAGGCTCTGAGTCTTCCTACAAGCAAGACTTCGTTTCAGGTAAGGGCAGTCACTTTAATGCTCAAACGAACTACATCGTTAACTGATCTCACACGTTTCTCATCTTAACTGACAAGCATTGGAAGTTAGAGGGTCAGTGCTTTGTATCAGTTTCAGAAGCAGATTTGGACTAGATATGGTCCATATGTGTAGGAAACACCGTTCTTTTGTTCTGGGCACACTCAGATTTCCTGCTGTCTTAGAGACTCTAGAAAGGAAGAGTGTGCTTCTCGCTCTAAAGCAGAGTGTGATCCATGGATGAAAACTATGCTATGTGTTTGCCTTCAGAAATGGAGTTAAATCCCAGGCTCTGAGTCTTCCTACAAGCAAGACTTCGTTTCAGGTAAGGGCAGTCAGTTTTGTGCTCAAACAAACTACATCGTTCACGAAGCTCACACGTTTCTCATCTTAACTGACAAGAATTGGATGTTAGAGGGTTAGTGCTTTGTATCAGTTTCAGAAGCAGATTTGGGCTACATATGGTCCATATGTGTAGGAAACACTGATCTTTTGTTCTGGGCACACTCACGTTTCCTGCTGTCTTAGAGATTCTATAAAGCAAGAGCGTGCTTCTCGCCCTAAAACAGAGTGTGATCCATGGATGAGACTGTGCTGTGTGTTTCACTTCAAATGCAGTTAAATCCCATGCTCTATGTCTCCCTACAAGCAAGACTTCGTTTCAGGTAAGGACAGACACTTTTCTGCTCAAAGGAACTACATCGTTCACGAAGGTCACACGTTTCTCATCTTAACTGACAAGCATTGGATGTTAGAGGACCAGTGCTTTGTATCTGTTTCAGAAGCAGAGTTGGACTAGATATGGTCCATATATGTAGGAAACACCCTTCTTTTGTTCTCAGCATACTCATGTTTCCTGCTGTCTTAGAGACTATAGAAAGGAAGAGCATGCTTCTTGTTCTAACGCAGAGTGTGATCAATGGATGAGAACACTGCTGTGTGTTTCACTTCAGAAATGGAGTTAAATCCCAGCCTCTGAGTCTTCCTATAAGCAAGACTTCGTTTCAGGTAAGGGCACTCAGTTTTGTGCTCAAACGAACTACATCGTTCACGAAGCTCACACGTTTCTCATCTTAAATGACAAGCATTGGATGTTAGAGGGTCAGTGCTTTGTGTCAGTTTCAGAAGCAGATTTGGACTACATATGGTCCATATGTGTAGGAAACACCGATCTTTTGTTCTGGGCACACTCACGTTTCCTGCTGTCTTAGAGACTCTAGAAAGCAAGAGCGTGCTTCTCGCTCTAAAACAGAGTGTGATCCATGGATGAGACTATGCTGTGTGTTTCACTTCAAATGGAGTTAAATCCCATGCTCTATGTCTCCCTATGAGCAAGACTTCGTTTCAGGTAAGGGCAGACACTTTTCTGCTCAAAGGAACTACATCGTTCACGAAGCTCACACGTTTCTCATCTTAACTGACAAGCATTGGATGTTAGAGGACCAGTGCTTTGTATCTGTTTCAGAAGCAGAGTTGGACTAGATATGGTCCCTATGTGTAGGAAACACCGTTCTTTTGTTCTCAGCACACTCACATTTCCTGCTGTATTAGAGACTTTAGAAAGCAAGAGCGTGCTTCTCGCTCTAAAGCAGAGTGTGATCCATGGATGAGAACACTGCTGTGTGTTTCACATCAGAAATGGAGTTAACTCCCAGGCTCTGAGTCTTCCTACAAGCAAGACTTCGTTTCAGGTAAGGGCAGTCACTTTTCTGCTCAAACGAACTACATCGTTAACTGAGCTCACACGTTTCTCATCTTAACTGACAAGCATTGGAAGTTAGAGGGTCAGTGCTTTGTATCAGTTTTAGAAGCAGATTTGGACTAGATATGGTCCATATGTGTAGGAAACACCGTTCTTTTGTTCTGGGCACACTCAGATTTCCTGCTGTCTTAGAGACTCTAGAAAGCAAGAGTGTGCTTCTCGCTCTAAAGCAGAGTGTGATCCATGGATGAAAACTATGCTGTGTGTTTCCCTTCAGAAAAGTAGTTAAATCCCAGGCTCTATGTCTTCCTACAAGCAAGACTTCGTTTCAGGTAAGGGCAGACACTTTTCAGCTCAAACGAACTACATCTTTCACGGAGCTCACACGTTTCTCATCTTAACAGACAAGCATTGGATGTTAGAGGACCAGTGCTTTGTATCAGTTTCAGAAGCAGATTTCGACTAGATATGGTCCGTATATGTAGGAAACACCGTTCTTTTGTTCTGGGCACACTCAGATTTCCTGCTGTATTAGAGAGTCTAGAAAGCTAGAGTGTGCTTCTCGCTCTAAAGCAGAGTGTGATCCATGGATGAGAACTATGCTGTGTGTTTCACTTCAGAATGGGAGTTAAATCCCAGGCTCTGAGTCTCCCTACAAGCAAGACTTTGTTTCAGGTAAGGGCAGTCACTTTTCTGCTCAAATGAACTACATCTTTCACGAAGCTCACACGTTTCTCATCTTAACTGACAAGCATTGGATATTACAGGACCAGTGCATTGTATCAGTTTCAGAAGAAGATTAGGACTACATATAGTCCGTATGTGTAGGAAACACCGTTCTTTTGTTCTGGGCACAATCAGATTTCCTGCTGTATTAGAGACTCTAGAAAGCAAGAGCGTGCTTCTTGCTCTAAAGCAGAGTGTGATCCATGGATGAGAAGTATGCTGGGTGTTTCGCTTCAGAAATGGAGTTAAATCCCAGGCTCTGTGTCTTCCTACAGGCAAGACTTCGTTTCAGGTAAGGGCAGTCACTTTTCTGCTCAAACTAACTACATTGTTCACGAAGCTCACACATTTCTCATCTTAACTGACAAGCATTGGATGTTAGAGGGTCAGTACTTTGTATCAGTTTCAGAAGCAGATTTGGACTACATATGGTGCATATGTGTAGGAAACACCGTTCTTTTGTTCTGGGCACACTCAGATTTCCTGCTGTCTTAGAGATTCTAGAAAGCAAGAGTGTGCTTCTTGCTCTAAAGCAGAGTGTGATCCATGGATGAGAACTATGCTGTGTGCTTGACTTCAGAAATGGAGTTAAATCCCAGGCTCTGAGTCTTCCTACAGGCAAGACTTCGTTTCAGGTAAGGGCAGTCAGTTTTCTGCTCAAACTAACTACATCGTTCACGAAGCTCACACATTTCTCATCTTAACTGACAAGCATTGGATGTTAGAGGGTCAGTGCTTTGTATCAGTTTCAGAAGCAGATTTGGACTACATATGGTCCATATGTGTAGGAAACACCGTTCTTTTGTTCTGGGCACACTCAGATTTCCTGCTGTATTAGAGAGTCTAGAAAGCTAGAGTGTGCTTCTCGCTCTAACGGAGAGTGTGATCCATGGATGAGAACTATGCTGTGTGTTTCCCTTCAGAAATGGACTTAAATCCCAAGCTCTGTGTCTTACTACAAGCAAGACTTCGTTTCAGAAATGGGCAGTCTCCTTTCAGCTCAAACGAACTACATCGTTCACTGAGCTCACACGTTTCTCATCTTAACAGACAAGCATTGCTTGTTAGAGGACCAGTGATTTGTATCAGTTTCAGAAGCAGAGTTGGACTAGATATGGTCTGTATGTGTAGGAAACACCGTTATTTTGTTCTCAGCACACTCACGTTTCCTGCTGTCTTAGAGACTCTAGAAAGCAAGAGCGTGCTTCTTGTTCTAAAGCAGAGTGTGATCAATGGATGAGACAATGCTGTGTGTTTAACTTCAGAAATGGAGTTAAATCCCATGCTCTGGGTCTCCCTACAAGCAAGACTTCGTTTCAGGTAAGGGCAGTCACTTTTCTGCTCAAAGGAACTACATCTTTCATGAAGCTCACATGTTTCTCATCTTAACTGACAAGCATTGGATGTTAGAGGACCAGTGCATTGTATCAGTATCAGAAGAAGATTTGACTACTTTTAGTCAGTATGGGTAGGAAACACCGTTCTTTTGTTCTGGGCACACTCAGATTTCCTGCTGTATTAGAGTATATAGAACGCAAGAGCGTGCTTCTTGCTCTAAAGCAGAGTGTGATCCATGGATGAAAACTATGCTGTGTGTTTCCCTTGAGAAATGGAGTTAAATCCCAGGCTCTGTGTCTTGCTACAGGCAAGACTTCGTTTCAGGTAAGGGCAGTCACTTTTCAGCTCAAAAGAACTACATCGTTCACAAAGCTCACACGTTTCTCATCTTAACAGACAAGCATTAGATTTTAGAGGACCAGTGCTTTTTATCAGTTTCAGAAGCAGAGTTGGACTATATAATGTCACTATGTGTAGGAAACACCGTTCTTTTGTTCTCAGCACACTCACGTTTCCTGCTGTCTTAGAGAGTCTAGAAAGCAAGAGCGTGCTTCTTGTTCTAAAGCAGAGTGTGATCAATGGATGATTACACTGCTGTGTGTTTTACTTCAGAAATGGAGTTAAATCCCAGGCTCTGAGTCTTCCTACAAGCAAGACTTAAATTCAGGTAAGGGCAGGCACTTTTCTGCTCAAACGAACTACATCGTTCACGAAGCTCACACGTTTCTCATCTTAACTGACAAGCATTGGATGTTAGAGGGTCAGTGCTTTGTATCAGTTTCAGAAGCAGATTTGGACTAGATATGGTCCATATGTGTAGGAAACACCGTTCTTTTGTTCTGGGCACACTCAGATTTCCTGCTGTATTAGAGAGTCTAGAAAGCTAGAGTGTGCTTCTCGCTCTAAAGCAGAGTGTGATCCATGGATGAGAACTATGCTGTGTGTTTCCCTTGAGAAATGGACTTTAATCCCAGGCTCTGTTTCTTCCTACAAGCAAGACTTCATTTCAGGTAAGGGCAGTCACTTTTCAGCTCAAACAAACTACATCTTTTCGGAGCTCACACGTTTCTCATCTTAACAGACAAGCATTGGATGGTAGAGGACGAGTGCTTTGTATCAGTTTCAGAAGCAGAGTTGGACTAGATATGGTCCGTATGTGTATGAAACACCGTTCTTTTGTCTCAGCAAACTCACGTTTCCTGCTGTCTTAGAGATTCTAGAAAGCAAGAATGTGCTTCTTGCTCTAAAGCAGAGTGTGATCCATGGATGAGAACTATGCTGTGTGTTTCCCTTCAGAAATGGACTTAAATCCCAGGTTCTGACTCTTCCTACAAGCAAGACTTCGTTTCAGGTAAGGGCAGTCACTTTTCTGCTCAAACGAACTACATCGTTCACGAAGCTCACACGTTTGTCATCTTAACTGACAAGCATTGGATGTTAGAGGACCAGTGCTTTGTATCAGTTTCAGAAGAAGAGTTGGACTAGATATGGTCCGTATGTGTAGGAAACACCGTTCTTTTGTTCTCAGCACACTCACGTTTCCTGCTGTCTTAGAGACTCTAGAATACAAGAGCGTGCTTCTCCCTCTAAAGCAGAGTGTGATCCAGGATGACAACTATGCTGTGTGTTTCCCTTGAGAAATGGACTTAAATCCCAGGCTCTGTGTCTTCCTACAAGCAAGACTTCGTTTCAGGTAAGGGCAGTCACTTTTCAGCTAAAACGAACTACATGTTTTCGGAGCTCACACGTTTCTCATCTTAACAGACAAGCATTGGATGGAAGAGGACGAGTGCTTTGTATCAGTTTCAGAAGCAGAGTTGGACTAGATATGGTCCGTATGTGTATGAAACACCGTTCTTTTGTTCTCAGCAAACTCACGTTTCCTGCTGTCTTAGAGATTCTAGAAAGCAAGAGTGTGCTTCTTGTTCTAAAGCAGACTGTGATCAATGGATGAGAACTATGCTGTGTGTTTCACTTCAGAAATGGAGTTAAATCCCAGGCTCTGAGTCTTCCTACAAGCAAGACTTCGTTTCAGGTAAGGGCAGTCAGTTTTCTGCTCAAACGAACTACATCGTTCACGAAGCTCACACGTTTCTCATCTTAATTGACAAGCATTGGATGTTAGAGGACCAGTGCTTTGTATCAGTTTCAGAAGCAGATTTGGACTACATATGGTCCATATGTGTAGGAAACATCGTTCTTTTGTTCTGGGCACACTCACATTTCCTGCTGTATTAGAGACTCTAGAAAGCTAGAGTGTGCTTCTGGCTCTAAAGCAGAGTGTGGTCCATGGAATTCAACTATGCTGTGTGTTTCCCATCAGAAATGGACTTAAATCCCAGCCTCTGTGTCTTACTACAAGCAAGAATTCATTTCAGGTAAGGGCAGTCACTTTTCAGTTCAAAGGAACTACATCATTCACAAAGCTCACACGTTTCTCATCTTAACTGACAAGCATTGGATGTTAGAGGACCAGTGCATTTTATCAGTTTCAGAAGAAGAGTTGGACTAGATATGGTCCGTATGTGTAGGAAACACCGTTCTTATGTTCTCAGCACACTCACGTTTCCTGCTGTCTTAGAGACTCTAGAAAGCAAGAGCGTGCTTCTCGCTCTAAAGCAGAGTGTGATCCATGGATGAGAACTATGCTGTGTGTTTCCCTTCAGAAATGGAGTTAAATCCCAGGCTCTGAGTCTCCCTACAAGCAAGACTTCGTTTCAGGTAAGGGCAGTCAATTTTCAGCTCAAACAAACTACATCATTCACTGAGCTCACACGTTTCTCATCTTAACTGTCAAGCATTGGATGTTAGAGTACCAGTGCTTTGTATCTGTTTCAGAAGCAGAGTTGGACTAGATATGGTCTGTATGTGTAGGAAACACCGTTCTTTTGTTCTCAGCACACTCACGTTTCCTGCTGTCTTAGAGACTCAAGAAAGCAAGAGCGTGCTTCTCGCTCTAAAGCAGAGTGTGATCCATGGATGAGAACTATGCTGTGTGTTTCACTTCAGAAATGGAGTTAAATCCCAGGCTCTGATTCTTCCTACAAGAAAGACTTAGTTTCAGGTAAGGGCAGTCAGTTTTCTGCTCAAACGAACTACATCGTTCACGAAGCTCACACGTTTCTCATCTTAATTGACAAGCATTTGATGTTAGAGGACCAGTGTTTTGTATCAGTTTCAGAAGAAGAGTTGGACTAGATATAGTCCGTATGTGCAGGAAACACCGTTCTTTTTTCTCAGCACACTCACTTTTCCTGCTGTCTTAGAGACTCTAGAAAGCATGAGCGTGCTTCTCGCTCTAAATCAGAGTGTGATCCATTTATGAGAACTATGCTGTGTGTTTGCCTTCAGAAATGGAGTTAAAATCCAGGCTCTGTGTCTTCCTATAAGCAAGACTTCGTTACAGGTAAGAGCAGTCACTTTTCTGCTCAAACGAACTACATCGTTCACTGAGCTCACACGTTTCTCATCTTAACAGACAAGCATTGGATGTTAGAGGACCAATGCTTTGTATCAGTTTCAGAAGCAGAGTTGGACTATATAATGTCCGTATGTGTAGGAAACACCGTTCTTTTGTTCTCAGCACACTCACGTTTCTTGCTGTCTTAGAGACTCTAGAAAGCAAGAGCGTGCTTCTTGTTCTAAAGCAGAGTGTGATCAATGGATGAGACAATGCTGTGTGTTTAACTTCAGAAATGGAGTTAAATCCCATGCTCTGAGTCTCCCTACAAGCAAGACTTCGTTTCAGGTATGGGCAGTCACTTTTCTGCTCAAAAGAACTACATCGTTCACGAAGCTCACACGTTTCTCCTCTTAACTGACAAGCATTGGATGTTAGAGGACCAGTGCATTGTATCAGTTTCAGAAGAAGATTTGGACTACATATAGTCTGTATGTGTAGGAAACACCGTTCTTTTGTTCTCAGCACACTCACGTTTCCTGCTGTCTTAGAGACTTTAGAAAGCAAGAGCGTGCTTCTCGCTCTGAAGCAGAGTGTGATCCATGGATGAAAACTATGCTTTGTGTTTCCCTTCAGAAAAGTAGTTAAATCCCAGGCTCTATGTCTTCCTACAAGCAAGACTTCGTTTCAGGTAAGGGCAGTCACTTTTCAGCTCAAACGAACTACACCTTTCACGGAGCTCACACGTTTCTCATCTTAACAGACAAGCATTGGATGGTAGAGGACCAGTGCTTTGTATCAGTTTCAGAAGCAGAGTTGGACTAGATATGGTCCTTATATGTAAGAAACGCCGTTCTTTTGTTCTCAGCAAACTCACGTTTCCTGCTGTCTTAGAGATTCTAGAAAGCAAGAGCGTGCTTCTTGTTCTAAAGCAGAGTGTGATCAATGGATGAGAACTATGCTGTGTGTTTCACTTCAGAAATGGAGTTAAATCCCAGGCTCTGTGTCTTCCTACAAGCAAGACTTCGTTCCAGGTAAGAGCAGTCACTTTTCTGCTCAAACGAACTACATCGTTCACTGAGCTCACACGTTTCTCATCTTAACAGACAAGCATTGGATGTTAGAGGAACAATGCTTTGTATCAGTTTCAGAAGCAGAGTTGGACTATATAATGTCCGTATGTGTAGGAAACACCGTTCTTTTGTTCTAAGCACACTCACGTTTCCTGCTGTCTTAGAGATTCTCGAAAGCAAGAGCGTGCTTCATGTTCTAAAGCAGAGTGTTATCAATGGATGAGACAATGCTGTGTGTTTAACTTCAGAAATGGAGTTAAATCCCATGCTCTGAGTCTCCCTACAAGCAAGACTTCGTTTCAGGTAAGGGCAGTCACTTTTCTGCTCAAAGGAACTACATCGTTCACGAAGCTCACACGTTTCTCATCTTAACTGACAAGCATTGGATGTTAGAGGACCAGTGCATTGTATCAGTTTCAGAAGAAGATTTGGACTACATATAGTCTGTATGTGTAGGAAACACCGTTCTTTTGTTCTGGGCACACTCAGATTTCCTGCTGTATTAGAGACTCTAGAAAGCTAGAGTGTGCTTCTCGCTCTAAAGCAGAGTGTGATCCATGGATGAGAACTATGCTGTGTGTTTCCCTTCAGAAATGGAGTTAAATCCCAGGCTCTGAGTCTCCCTACAAGCAAGACTTCGTTTCAGGTAAGGGCAGTCACTTTTCAGCTCAAAAGAACTAAATCGTTCACTGAGCTCACACGTTTCTCAACTTAACAGACAAGCATTGGATGTTAGAGGACCAGTGCTTTGTATCAGTTTCAGAAGCAGAGTTGGTCTAGATATGGTCTGTATGTGTAGGAAACACCGTTCTTTTGTTCTCAGCAAACTCACGTTTCCTGCTGTCTTAGAGACTCTAGAAAGCAAATTCGTGCTTCTTGTTCTAAAGCAGAGTGTGATCAATGGATGAGAACTATGCTGTGTGTTTCACTTCAGAAATGGAGTTAAATCACATGCTCTGAGTCTTCCTACAAGCAAGACTTAGTTTCAGGTAAGGGCAGTCAGTTTTCTGCTCAAACGAACTACATCGTTCACGAAGCTCACACGTTTCTCATCTTAATTGACAAGCATTGGATGTTAGAGGACCAGTGCATTCTATCTGTTTCAGATGAAAATTTGGACTACATATACTCCGTATGTGTAGGAAACACCATTCTTTTGTTCTGGGCACACTCACATTTCCTGCTGTCTTAGAGATTCTAGAAAGCAAGAGCGTGCTTCTCGCTCTAAAGCAGAGTGTGATCCATGGATGAGAACTATGCTGTGTGTTTCACTTCAGAAATGGAGTTAAATCCCAGGCTCTGAATCTTCCTACAAGCAAGACTTCGTTTCAGGTAAGTCCAGTCACTTTTCTGCTCAAACGAACTACAAAGTTCACAAAGCTCACACGTTTCTCATCTTAACTGACAAGCATTGGATGTTAGAGGACCAGTGCATTGTATCAGTTTCAGAATCAGAGTTCGACTAGATATGGTCCATATGTGTAGGAAACACCCTTCTTTTGTTCTGGGCACACTCAGATTTCCTGCTGTCTTAGAGACTCTAGGAAGCAAGAGTATGCTTCTTGTTCTAACGCAGAGTGTGATCAATGGATGAGAACACTGCTGTGTGTTTTACTTCAGAAATGGAGTTAAATCCCAGGCTCTGAGTCTTCCTACAAGCAAGACTTCGTTTCAGGTAAGGGCAGTCAGTTTTCTGCTCAAACGAACGACATCGTTCACGAAGCTCACACGTTTCTCATCTTAACTGACAAGCATTGGATGTTAGAGGGTCAGTGTTTTGTATCAGTTTCAGAAGCAATTTGGACTACATATGGTCCATATGTGTAGGAAACACCGATCTTTTGTTCTGGGCACACTCACGTTTCCTGCTGTCTTAGAGAATCTTGCAAGCAAGAGCGTGCTTCTCGCTCTAAAACAGAGTGTGATCCATGGATGAGACTATGCTGTGTGTTTCACTTCAGAAATGGAGTTAAATCCCATGCTCTGTGTCTTCCTACAACCAAGACTTCAATTCATAAAGGGCAGTCACTTTTCTGCTCAAAGGAACTACATCGTTCACGAAGCTCACACGTTTCTCATCTTAACTGACAAGCATTGGATGTTAGAGGGTCAGTGCTTTGTATCAGTTTCAGAAGCAGATTTGGACTTCATATAGTCCATATGTGTAGGAAACACCGTTCTTTTGTCCTGGGCACACTCAGATTTCCTGCTGTATTAGAGACTCTAGAAAGCTAGAGTGTGCTTCTTGCTCTAAAGCAGAGTGTGATCCATGGATGAGAACTATGCTGTGTGTTTGCCTTCAGAAATGGGGTTAAATCCCAGGCTCTGTGTCTTCCTACAAGCAAGACTTCGTTTCAGGTAAGAGCAGTCACTTCTCTGATCAAACGAACTACATCGTTCACTGAGCTCACACGTTTCTCAACTTAACAGACAAGCATTGGATGTTAGAGGACCAGTGCTTTGTATCAGTTTCAGAAGCAGAGTTGGACTATATAATGTCCCTATGTGTAGGAAACACCGTTCTTTTGTTCTCAGCACACTCACGTTTCCTGAAGTCTTAGAGAGTCTAGAAAGCAAGAGTGTGCTTCTTGTTCTAAAGCAGAGTGTGATCAACGGATGATTACACTGCTGTGTGTTTCCCTTCAGAAATGGAGTTAAATTCCAGGATCTGAGTCTTCCTACAAGCAAGGCTTCAATTCAGGTAAGGGCAGTCACTTTTCTGCTCAAACGAACTACATCGTTCACGAAGCTCACACGTTTCTCATCTTAACTGACAAGCATTGGATGTTAGAGGGTCAGTGCTTTGTATCAGTTTCAGAAGCAGATTTGGACCACATATGGTCCATATGTGTAGGACACACCGTTCTTTTGTTCTGGGCACACTCAGATTTCCTGCTGTCTCAGAGACTCTAGAAAGCAAGAGCGTGCTTCTCGCTCTAAAGCAGAGTGTGATCCATGGAATTCAACTATGCTGTGTGTTTCCCTTCAGAAATGGACTTAAATCCCAGCCTCTGTGTCTCACTACAAGCAAGAATTCATTTCAGGTAAGGGCAGTCACTTTTCAGCTCAAACAAACTACATCATTCACTGAGCTCACACGTTTCTCATCTTAACTGACAAGCATTGGATGTTAGAGTACCAGTGCTTTGTATCTGTTTCAGAAGCAGAGTTGGACTAGATATGGTCTGTATGTGTAGGAAACACCGTACTTTTGTTCTCAGCACACTCACGTTTCCTGCTGTCTTAGAGACTCTAGAAAGCAAGAGCGTGCTTCTCGCTCTAAAGCAGAGTGTGATCCATGGATGAGAACTATGCTGTGTGTTTCCCTTCAGAAATGGAGTTAAATCCCATGCTCTGTGTGTTCTTACAAGCAAGACATCGTTTCAGGTAAGGGCAGTCAGTTTTCTGCTCAAACGAACTACATCGTTCACGAAGCTCACACGTTTCTCATCTTAATTGACAAGCATTGGATGTTATAGGACCAGTGCATTCTATCTGTTTCAGATGAAGATTTGGACTACATATACTCCGTATGTGTAGGAAACACCGTTCTTTTGTTCTGGGCACACTCAGATTTCCTGCTGTATTAGAGATTCTAGAAAGCAAGAGCGTGCTTCTCGCTCTAAAGCAGAGTGTCATCCATGGATGAGAACTATGCTGTGTGTTTCACTTCAGAAATGGAGTTAAATCCCAGGCTCTGAATCTTCCTACAAGCAAGACTTCGTTTCAGGTAAGTCCAGTCACTTTTCTGCTCAAATGAACTACAAAGTTCACAAAGCTCACACGTTTCTCATCTTAACTGACAAGCATTGGATGTTAGAGGACCAGTCCATTGTATCAGTTTCAGAATCAGAGTTCGAGTAGATATGGTCCATATGTGTAGGAAACACCCTTCTTTTGTTCTGGGCACACTCAGAATTCCTGCTGTCTTAGAGACTCTAGGAAGCAAGATTATGCTTCTTATTCTAACACAGAGTGTGATCAATGGATGAGAACACTGCTGTGTGTTTTACTTCAGAAATGGAGTTAAATCCCAGGCTCTGAGTCTTCCTACAAGCAAGACATCGTTTCAGGTAAGGGCAGTCAGTTTTCTGCTCAAAGGAACTACATCGTTCACGAAGCTCACACGTTTCTCATCTTAACTGACAAGCATTGGATGTTAGAGTGTCAGTGCTTTGTATCAGTTTCAGAAGCAGATTTGGACTACATATAGTCCATATGTGTAGTAAACACCGTTCTTTTTTCCTGGGCACACTCAGATTTCCTGCTGTATTAGAGACTCTAGAAAGCTAGAGTGTGCTTCTTGCTCTAAAGCAGAGTGTGATCCATGGATGAGAACTATGCTGTGTGTTTGCCTTCAGAAATGGAGTTAAATCCCAGGCTCTGTGTCTTCCTGCAAGCAAGACTTCGTTTCAGGTAAGGGCACTCAGTTTTCTGCTCAAACGAACGACATCGTTCACGAAGCTCACACGTTTCTCATCTTAACTGACAAGCATTGGATGTTAGAGGGTCAGTGTTTTGTATCAGTTTCAGAAGCAGATTTGGACTACATATGGTCCATATGTGTAGGAAACACCGATCTTTTGTTCTGGGCACACTCACGTTTCCTGCTGTCTTAGAGAATCTTGCAAGCAAGAGCGTGCTTCTCGCTCTAAAACAGAGTGTGATCCATGGATGAGACTATGCTGTGTGTTTCACTTCAGAAATGGAGTTAAATCCCATGCTCTGTGTCTTCCTACAACCAAGACTTCAATTCAGGTAAGGGCAGTCACTTTTCTGCTCAAAGGAACTACATCGTTCACGAAGCTCACACGTTTCTCATCTTAACTGACAAGCATTGGATGTTAGAGGGTCAGTGCTTTGTATCAGTTTCAGAAGCAGATTTGGACTTCATATAGTCCATATGTGTAGGAAACACCGTTCTTTTGTCCTGGGCACACTCAGATTTCCTGCTGTATTAGAGACTCTAGAAAGCTAGAGTGTGCTTCTTGCTCTAAAGCAGAGTGTAATCCATGGATGAGAACTATGCTGTGTGTTTGCCTTCAGAAATGGGGTTAAATCCCAGGCTCTGTGTCTTCCTACAAGAAAGACTTCGTTTCAGGTAAGGACAGTCACTTTTTTGCTCAAACGAACTACATCTTTCACGAAGCTCACACGTTTCTCAACTTAACTGACAAGCATTGGATGTTAGAGGACCAGTGCATTGTATCAGTATCAGAAGAAGATTTGGACTACATATAGTCCGTATGTGTAGGAAACACCGTTCTTTTGTTCTGGGCACACTCAGATTACCTGCAGTATTAGAGACTCTAGAAAGCTAGAGTGTGCTTCTCGCTCTAAAACAGAGTGTGATCCATGGATGAGAACTATGCTGTGTGTTTCCCTTCAGAAATGGACTTAAATCCCAGGCTCTGTGTCTTACTACAAGCAAGACTTCGTTTCAGGTAAGGGCAGTCATTTTTCAGCTCAAAGGAACTACATCATTCACAAAGCTCACACGTTTCTCATCTTAACTGACAAGCATTGGATGTTAGAGTACCAGGGCTTTGTATCTGTTTCAGAAGCAGAGTTGGACTAGATATGGTCTGTATGTGTAGGAAACACCGTTCTTTTTTTCTCAGCACACTCACGTTTCCTGCTGTCTTAAAGACTCTAGAAAGCAAGAGCGTGCTTCTTGTTCTAAAGCAGAGTGTCATCCATAGATGAGACAATGCTGTGTGTTTAACTTCAGAAATGGAGTTAAATCCCATGCTCTGAGTCTCCCTACAAGCAAGTCTTCGTTTCAGGTAAGGGCAGTCACTTTTCTGCTCAAACTAACTACATCGTTCACGAAGCTCACACGTTTCTCCTCTTAACTGACAAGCATTGGATGTTAGAGGACCAGTGCATTGTATCAGTTTCAGAAGAAGATTTGGACTACATATAGTCCGAATGTGTAGGAAACACCGTTCTTTTGTTCTTGGCACACTCAGATTTCCTGCTGTATTAGAGAATCTAGAAAGCAAGAGCGTGCTTCTTGCTCTAAAGCAGAGTGTGATCCATGGATGAGAACTATGCTGTGTGTTTCACTTCAGAAATGGAGTTAAATCCCAGGCTCTGAGTCTTCCTACAAGCAAGACTTAGTTTCAGGTAAAGGCAGTCAGTTTTCTGCTCAAACGAACTACATCATTCACGAAGCTCACACATTTCTCATCTTAATTGACAAGCAATGGATGTTAGAGGACCAGTGCATTCTATCTGTTTCAGATGAAGATTTGGACTACATATACTCCGTATGTGTAGGAAACACCGTTCTTTTGTTCTGGGCACACTCAGATTTCCTGCTGTATTAGAGATTCTAGAAAGCAAGAGCGTGCTTCTCGCTCTAAAGCAGAGTGTGATCCATGGATGAGAACTATGCTGTGTGTTTCACTTCAGAAATGGAGTTAAATCCCAGGATCTGAATCTTCCTACAAGCAAGACTTCGTTTCAGGTAAGTCCAGTCACTTTTCTGCTCAAACGAACTACAAAGTTCACAAAGCTCACACGTTTCTCATCTTAAAGGACAAGCATTGGATGTTAGAGGACCAGTGCATTGTATCAGTTTCAGAATCAGAGTTCGACTAGATATGGTCCATATGTGTAGGAAACACCCTTCTTTTGTTCTGGGCACACTCAGATTTCCTGCTGTCTTAGAGACTCTGGGAAGCAAGAGTATGCTTCTTGTTCTAACGCAGAGTGTGATCAATGGATGAGACAATG
>CATKUP010000407.1:0-221000 GCA_949786385.1 Onychomys leucogaster
ACAGCAGGAAATCTGAGTGTGCCCAGAACAAAAGAAGGGTGTTTCCTACACATATGGACCTTATGTAGTCCAAATCTGCTTCTGAAACTGATGTAAAGCACTGACCATCTTACATCCAATGCTTGTCAGTTAAGATGAGAAATGTGTGAGCCTCGTGAACGGTGTAGTTCGTTTCTGCAGAAAAGTGACTGCCCTTACCTGAATTGAAGTCTTGCTTGTAGGAAGACTCAGAGCCTGGGATTTAACTCCATTTCTGAAGTAAAACACACAGCCCTGTAATCATCAATTGATCAAACTCTGCTTTAGAACAAGAAGCACGCTTTTGCTTTCTAGATTCTCTAAGACAGCAGGAAATGTGAGTGTGCTGAGAACAAAAGAACGGTGTTTCCTACACTTACGGACATTATATAGTCCAACTCTGCATCTGAAACTGATACAAAACACTGGTCCTCTAAAATCCAATGCTTGTCTGTTAAGATGAGAAACGTGTGAGCTTCGTGAATGATGTAGTTCGTTTGAGCTGAAAAGTGACTGCCCTTACCTGAATTGAAGTCTTGCTTGTAGGAAGACTCAGAGCCTGGCATTTAACTCCATTTCTGAAGCCAAACACACAGCATAGTTCTCATCCATGGATCACACTCTGCTTTCGAAAGAAGCACGCCCTTGCTTTCTAGAGTCTCTAAGACAGCAGGAAACGTGAGTGTGCCCAGAACAAAAGATCGGTGTTTCCTACACATATGGACAATATGTAGTCCAAATCTGCTTGTGAAACTGATACAAAGCACTGACCCTCTAACATCCAATGCTTGTCAGTAAAGATGAGAAACATGTGAGCTACATGAACAATGTAGTTCGTTTGAGCAGAAAACTGACTGCCCTTACCTGAAACGAACTCTTGCTTGTAGGAAGACTCAGAGCCTGGGATTTAACTCCATTTCTGAAGTGAAACACACAGCAGTGTTCTCATCCATTGATCACACTCTGCTTTAGAACAAGAAGCATGCTTTTGCTTTCTAGAGTCTTTAAGACAGCAGGAAACGTGAGTTTGCTGAGAACAAAAGAACGGTGTTTCCTACACATAAGGACCATATCTAGTCGAACTCTGCTTCTGAAACTGATACAAAGCACTGAACCTCGAACATCCAATGCTTGTCAGTTAAGATGAGAAAAGTGTGAGCTTCGTGAACGATGTAGTTAGTTTGAGCAGAAATGTCACTGCCTTTATCTGAATGGAAGTCTTGCTTGTAGGAAGACTCAGAGCCTGGGATTTAACTCCATTTCTGAAGTAAAACACATAGCATAGTTCTCATCCATGGATCACACTCTGCTTTAGAGTGAGAAGTACGCTCTTGCTTTCTAGAGTCTCTAACACAGCAGTTAACGTGAGTGTGCTGAGAATAAAAGAACGGTGTTTCCTACACATACGGACCATATCTAGTCCAACTCTTCTTCTGAAACTGATACAAAGCACTGGTCCTCTAACATCCAATGCTTGTCAGTTAAGATGAGAAACGTGTGAGCTTCATGAACGATGTAGTTCATTTGAGCAGAAAAGTGACTGCCCTTACCTGAAAAGAATTCTTGCTTGTAGGAAGACTCAGAGCCTGGGATTTAACTCCATTTCTGAAGTGAAACACAAGCATAGTTCTCATGCATGGATCACACTCTGCTTTAGAGCAAGAAGCACACTCTTGCTTTCTAGAGTCTCTAAGACAGCAGGAAACGTGAGTGTGCCCAGAACAAAAGAATGGTGTTTCCTACACATACGGACTATATGTAGTCCAAATCTTCTTCTGAAACTGATAGAATGCACTGGTCCTCTAACATACAATGCTTGTCAGTTAAGATGAGAAACGTGTGAGCTTTGTGAATGATGTAGTTCCTTTGAACTGAAAAGTGACTGCCCTTACCTGAAACGAAGTCTTGCTTGTAGTAAGACAGAGAGCCTGGGATTTAAGTCCATTTCTGAAGGGAAACACACAACATAGTTCTCATCCATGGATCACACTCTGCTTTAGAGCAAGAAGCACACTCTAGCTTTCTAGTGTCTCTAATACAGCAGGAATTCTGAGTGTGCCCAGGACAAAAGAACGGTGTTTCCTATACATATGGACCATATGTAGTCCAAATCTGCTACTGAAACTGATACAAAGCATTGGTCCTCTAACATCCAATGCTTGTCAGTTAAGATGAGAAACGTGTGAGCTTCATGAACGATGTAGTTCGTTTGAGCAGAAAAGTGACTGCCCTTACCTGAAAAGAATTCTTGCTTGTAGGAAGACTCAGAGCCTGGGATTTAACTCCATTTCTGAAGTAAAACACACAGCAGTGTAATCATCCATTGATCACTCTCTGCTTTAGAACAAGAAGCACGCTCTTGATTTCTAGACTATCAAAGACAGCATTAAACGTGAATGTGCTGAGAACAAAAGAACGGTGTTTCCTACACATACAGACCATATCTAGTCCAACTCTGCTTCTGAAACAGATACAAAGCACTAGTCCTCTAACATCCAATGCTTGCCAGTTAAGATGAGAAACGTGTGAGCTTTGTGAACGATGTTGTTCCTTTGAGCAGAAAAGTGACTGCCCTTACCTGAAACGAAGTCTTGCTTGTAGGGAGACACAGAGCATGGGATTTAACTCCATTTCTGAAGTGAAACACAGAGCATAGTCTCATCCATGGATCACACTCTGTTTTAGAGCGAGAAGCACGCTCTTGCTTTCTAGAGACTCTAAGGCAGCAGGAAACGTGAGTGTGCCCAGAACAAAAGATCGGTGTTTCCTACACATATGGACAATATGTAGTCCAAATCTGCTTCTGAAACTGATACAAATCACTGACCCTCTAACATGCAATGCTTGATAGTTAAGATGAGAAACGTGTGAGCTACGTGAACAATGTGGTTCGTTTGAGCAGAAAACTGACTGCCCTTACCTGAAACGAAGTCTTGCTTGTAGGAAGACTCAGAGCCTGGGATTTAACTCCATTTCTGAAGTGAAACACACAGCAGTGTTCTCATCCATTGATGACACTCTGCTTTAGAACAAGAAGCATGCTTTTGCTTTCTAGAGTCTTTAAGACAGCAGGAAACGTGAGTTTGCTGAGAACAAAAGAACGGTGTTTCCTACACATAAGGACCATATCTAGTCGAACTCTGCTTCTGAAACTGATACAAAGCACTGAACCTCGAACATCCAATGCTTGTCAGTTAAGATGAGAAACGTGTGAGCTTCGTGAACGATGTAGTTAGTTTGAGCAGAAATGTCACTGCCTTTATCTGAATGGAAGTCTTGCTTGTAGGAAGACTCAGAGCCTGGGATTTAACTCCATTTCTGAAGTAAAACACATAGCATAGTTCTCATCCATGGATCACACTCTGCTTTAGAGTGAGAAGTACGCTCTTGCTTTCTAGAGTCTCTAACACAGCAGGAAACGTGAGTGTGTTGAGAATAAAAGAACGGTGTTTCCTACACATACGGTCCATATCTAGTCCAACTCTTCTTCTGAAACTGATACAAAGCACTGGTCCTCTAACATCCAATACTTGTCAGTTATGATGAGAAACGTGTGAGCTTGATGAACGATGTAGTTCGTTTGAGCAGAAAAGTGACTGCCCTTACCTGAAACGAAGTCTTGCTTGTAGGAAGACTCAGAGCCTGGGATTTAAGTCCATTTCTGAAGGGAAACACACAACATAGTTCTCATCCATGGATCACACTCTGCTTTAGAGCAAGAAGCACACTCTAGCTTTCTAGTGTCTCTAATACAGAAGGAAATCTGAGTGTGCCCAGGACAAAAGAACGGTGTTTCCTATACATTTGGACCATATGTAGTCCAAATCTGCTACTGAAACTGATACAAAGCACTGAAACTCTAACATCCAATACTTGTCAGTTGAGATAAGAAACGTGTGAGCTTCGTGAACGATGTAGTTAGTTTGAGCAGAAAAGTGACTGCCCTTACCTGAATGGAATTCTTGCTTGTAGGAAGACTCAGAGCCTGGGATTTAACTCCATTTCTGAAGTAAAACACACAGCAGTGTAATCATCCATTGATCACACTCTGCTTTAGAACAAGAAGCACGCTCTTGATTTCTAGACTCTCAAAGACAGCAGGAAACGTGAGTGTGCTGAGAACAAAAGAACGGTGTTTCCTACACATACAGACCATATCTAGTCCAACTCTGCTTCTGAAACAGATACAAAGCACTAGTCCTCTAACATCCAATGGTTGTCAGTTAAGATGAGAAACGTGTGAGCTTTGTGAACGATGTTGTTCCTTTGAGCAGAAAAGTGACTGCCCTTACCTGAAACGAAGTCTTGCTTGTAGGAGACACAGAGCATGGGATTAAACTCCATTTCTGAAGTGAAACACAGCATAGTCTCATCCATGGATCACACTCTGTTTTAGAGCGAGAAGCACGCTCTTGCTTTCTAGAGACTCTAAGGCAGCAGGAAACGTGAGTGTGCCCAGAACAAAAGATCGGTGTTTCCTACACATATGGACAATATGTAGTCCAAATCTGCTTCTGAAACTGATACAAAGCACTGACCCTCTAACATCCAATGCTTGTCAGTTAAGATGAGAAACGTGTGAGCTACGTGAACAATGTGGTTCGTTTGAGCAGAAAACTGACTGCCCTTACCTGAAACGAAGTCTTGCTTGTAGGAAGACTCAGAGCCTGGGATTTAACTCCATTTCTGAAGTGAAACACACAGCAGTGTTCTCATCCATTGATGACACTCTGCTTTAGAACAAGAAGCATGCTTTTGCTTTCTAGAGTCTTTAAGACAGCAGGAAACGTGTGTTTGCTGAGAACAAAAGAACGGTGTTTCCTACACATAAGGACCATATCTAGTCGAACTCTGCTTCTGAAACTGATACAAAGCACTGAACCTCGAACATCCAATGCTTTTCAGTTAAGATGAGAAACATGTGAGCTTCGTGAACGATGTTGTTCCTTTGAGCAGAAATGTCACTGCCTTTATCTGAATGGAAGTCTTGCTTGTAGGAAGACTCAGAGCCTGGGATTTAACTCCATTTCTGAAGTAAAACACATAGCATAGTTCTCATCCATGGATCACACTCTGCTTTAGAGTGAGAAGTACGCTCTTGCTTTCTAGAGTCTCTAACACAGCAGTTAACGTGAGTGTGCTGAGAATAAAAGAACGGTGTTTCCTACACATACGGACCATATCTAGTCCAACTCTTCTTCTGAAACTGATACAAAGCACTGGTCCTCTAACATCCAATGCTTGTCAGTTAAGATGAGAAACGTGTGAGCTTCATGAACGATGTAGTTCATTTGAGCAGAAAAGTGACTGCCCTTACCTGAAAAGAATTCTTGCTTGTAGGAAGACTCAGAGCCTGGGATTTAACTCCATTTCTGAAGTGAAACACAAGCATAGTTCTCATGCATGGATCACACTCTGCTTTAGAGCAAGAAGCACACTCTTGCTTTCTAGAGTCTCTAAGACAGCAGGAAACGTGAGTGTGCCCAGAACAAAAGAAAGGTGTTTCCTACACATACGGACTATATGTAGTCCAAATCTTCTTCTGAAACTGATAGAATGCACTGGTCCTCTAACATACAATGCTTGTCAGTTAAGATGAGAAACGTGTGAGCTTTGTGAATGATGTAGTTCCTTTGAACTGAAAAGTGACTGCCCTTACCTGAAACGAAGTCTTGCTTGTAGTAAGACAGAGAGCCTGTTATTTAAGTCCATTTCTGAAGGGAAACACACAACATAGTTCTCATCCATGGATCACACTCTGCTTTAGAGCAAGAAGCACACTCTAGCTTTCTAGTGTCTCTAATACAGCAGGAATTCTGAGTGTGCCCAGGACAAAAGAACGGTGTTTCCTATACATATGGACCATATGTAGTCCAAATCTGCTACTGAAACTGATACAAAGCACTGGTCCTCTAACATCCAATGCTTGTCAGTTAAGATGAGAAACGTGTGAGCTTCATGAACGATGTAGTTCGTTTGAGCAGAAAAGTGACTGCCCTTACCTGAAAAGAATTCTTGCTTGTAGGAAGACTCAGAGCCTGGGATTTAACTCCATTTCTGAAGTAAAACACACAGCAGTGTAATCATCCATTGATCACTCTCTGCTTTAGAACAAGAAGCACGCTCTTGATTTCTAGACTCTCAAAGACAGCATTAAACGTGAGTGTGCTGAGAACAAAAGAACGGTGTTTCCTACACATACAGACCATATCTAGTCCAACTCTGCTTCTGAAACAAATACAAAGCACTAGTCCTCTAACATCCAATGCTTGCCAGTTAAGATGAGAAACGTGTGAGCTTTGTGAACGATGTTGTTCCTTTGAGCAGAAAAGTGACTGCCCTTACCTGAAACGAAGTCTTGCTTGTAGGGAGACACAGAGCATGGGATTTAACTCCATTTCTGAAGTGAAACACAGAGCATAGTCTCATCCATGGATCACACTCTGTTTTAGAGCGAGAAGCACGCTCTTGCTTTCTAGAGACTCTAAGGCAGCAGGAAACGTGAGTGTGCCCAGAACAAAAGATCGGTGTTTCCTACACATATGGACAATATGTAGTCCAAATCTGCTTCTGAAACTGATACAAATCACTGACCCTCTAACATGCAATGCTTGATAGTTAAGATGAGAAACGTGTGAGCTACGTGAACAATGTGGTTCGTTTGAGCAGAAAACTGACTGCCCTTACCTGAAACGAAGTCTTGCTTGTAGGAAGACTCAGAGCCTGGGATTTAACTCCATTTCTGAAGTGAAACACACAGCAGTGTTCTCATCCATTGATGACACTCTGCTTTAGAACAAGAAGCATGCTTTTGCTTTCTAGAGTCTTTAAGACAGCAGGAAACGTGAGTTTGCTGAGAACAAAAGAACGGTGTTTCCTACACATAAGGACCATATCTAGTCGAACTCTGCTTCTGAAACTGATACAAAGCACTGAACCTCGAACATCCAATGCTTGTCAGTTAAGATGAGAAACGTGTGAGCTTCGTGAACGATGTAGTTAGTTTGAGCAGAAATGTCACTGCCTTTATCTGAATGGAAGTCTTGCTTGTAGGAAGACTCAGAGCCTGGGATTTAACTCCATTTCTGAAGTAAAACACATAGCATAGTTCTCATCCATGGATCACACTCTGCTTTAGAGTGAGAAGTACGCTCTTGCTTTCTAGAGTCTCTAACACAGCAGGAAACGTGAGTGTGTTGAGAATAAAAGAACGGTGTTTCCTACACATACGGTCCATATCTAGTCCAACTCTTCTTCTGAAACTGATACAAAGCACTGGTCCTCTAACATCCAATACTTGTCAGTTATGATGAGAAACGTGTGAGCTTGATGAACGATGTAGTTCGTTTGAGCAGAAAAGTGACTGCCCTTACCTGAAACGAAGTCTTGCTTGTAGGAAGACTCAGAGCCTGGGATTTAAGTCCATTTCTGAAGGGAAACACACAACATAGTTCTCATCCATGGATCACACTCTGCTTTAGAGCAAGAAGCACACTCTAGCTTTCTAGTGTCTCTAATACAGAAGGAAATCTGAGTGTGCCCAGGACAAAAGAACGGTGTTTCCTATACATTTGGACCATATGTAGTCCAAATCTGCTACTGAAACTGATACAAAGCACTGAAACTCTAACATCCAATACTTGTCAGTTGAGATAAGAAACGTGTGAGCTTCGTGAACGATGTAGTTAGTTTGAGCAGAAAAGTGACTGCCCTTACCTGAATGGAATTCTTGCTTGTAGGAAGACTCAGAGCCTGGGATTTAACTCCATTTCTGAAGTAAAACACACAGCAGTGTAATCATCCATTGATCACACTCTGCTTTAGAACAAGAAGCACGCTCTTGATTTCTAGACTCTCAAAGACAGCAGGAAACGTGAGTGTGCTGAGAACAAAAGAACGGTGTTTCCTACACATACAGACCATATCTAGTCCAACTCTGCTTCTGAAACAGATACAAAGCACTAGTCCTCTAACATCCAATGCTTGTCAGTTAAGATGAGAAACGTGTGAGCTTTGTGAACGATGTTGTTCCTTTGAGCAGAAAAGTGACTGCCCTTACCTGAAACGAAGTCTTGCTTGTAGGAGACACAGAGCATGGGATTTAACTCCATTTCTGAAGTGAAACACACAGCATAGTCTCATCCAAGGATCACACTCTGTTTTAGAGCGAGAAGCATGCTCTTGCTTTCTAGAGACTCTAAGGCAGCAGGAAACGTGAGTGTGCCCAGAACAAAAGATCGGTGTTTCCTACACATATGGACAATATGTAGTCCAAATCTGCTTCTGAAACTGATACAAAGCACTGACCCTCTAACATCCAATGCTTGTCAGTTAAGATGAGAAACGTGTGAGCTACGTGAACAATGTGGTTCGTTTGAGCAGAAAACTGACTGCCCTTACCTGAAACGAAGTCTTGCTTGTAGGAAGACTCAGAGCCTGGGATTTAACTCCATTTCTGAAGTGAAACACACAGCAGTGTTCTCATCCATTGATGACACTCTGCTTTAGAACAAGAAGCATGCTTTTGCTTTCTAGAGTCTTTAAGACAGCAGGAAACGTGAGTTTGCTGAGAACAAAAGAACGGTGTTTCCTACACATAAGGACCATATCTAGTCGAACTCTGCTTCTGAAACTGATACAAAGCACTGAACCTCGAACATCCAATGCTTTTCAGTTAAGATGAGAAACATGTGAGCTTCGTGAACGATGTTGTTCCTTTGAGCAGAAATGTCACTGCCTTTATCTGAATGGAAGTCTTGCTTGTAGGAAGACTCAGAGCCTGGGATTTAACTCCATTTCTGAAGTAAAACACATAGCATAGTTCTCATCCATGGATCACACTCTGCTTTAGAGTGAGAAGTACGCTCTTGCTTTCTAGAGTCTCTAACACAGCAGGAAACGTGAGTGTGCTGAGAATAAAAGAACGGTGTTTCCTACACATACGGACCATATCTAGTCCAACTCTTCTTCTGAAACTGATACAAAGCACTGGTCCTCTAACATCCAATACTTGTCAGTTATGATGAGAAACGTGTGAGCTTGATGAACGATGTAGTTCGTTTGAGCAGAAAAGTGACTGCCCTTACCTGAAACGAAGTCTTGCTTGTAGGAAGACTCAGAGCCTGGGATTTAAGTCCATTTCTGAAGGGAAACACACAACATAGTTCTCATCCATGGATCACACTCTGCTTTAGAGCAAGAAGCACACTCTAGCTTTCTAGTGTCTCTAATACAGCAGGAAATCTGAGTGTGCCCAGGACAAAAGAACGGTGTTTCCTATACATTTGGACCATATGTAGTCCAAATCTGCTACTGAAACTGATACAAAGCACTGAAACTCTAACATCCAATACTTGTCAGTTGAGATAATAAACGTGTGAGCTTCGTGAACGATGTAGTTAGTTTGAGCAGAAAAGTGACTGCCCTTACCTGAATGGAATTCTTGCTTGTAGGAAGACTCAGAGCCTGGGATTTAACTCATTTCTGAAGTAAAACACACAGCAGTGTAATCATCCATTGATCACACTCTGCTTTAGAACAAGAAGCACGCTCTTGATTTCTAGACTCTCAAAGACAGCAGGAAACGTGAGTGTGCTGAGAACAAAAGAACGGTGTTTCCTACACATACAGACCATATCTAGTCCAACTCTGCTTCTGAAACAGATACAAAGCACTAGTCCTCTAACATCCAATGCTTGTCAGTTAAGATGAGAAACGTGTGAGCTTTGTGAACGATGTTGTTCCTTTGAGCAGAAAAGTGACTGCCCTTACCTGAAACGAAGTCTTGCTTGTAGGAGACACAGAGCATGGGATTTAACTCCATTTCTGAAGTGAAACACACAGCATAGTCTCATCCATGGATCACACTCTGTTTTAGAGCGAGAAGCACGCTCTTGCTTTCTAGAGACTCTAAGGCAGCAGGAAACGTGAGTGTGCCCAGAACAAAAGATCGGTGTTTCCTACACATATGGACAATATGTAGTCCAAATCTGCTTCTGAAACTGATACAAAGCACTGACCCTCTAACATCCAATGCTTGTCAGTTAAGATGAGAAACGTGTGAGCTACGTGAACAATGTGGTTCGTTTGAGCAGAAAACTGACTGCCCTTACCTGAAACGAAGTCTTGCTTGTAGGAAGACTCAGAGCCTGGGATTTAACTCCATTTCTGAAGTGAAACACACAGCAGTGTTCTCATCCATTGATGACACTCTGCTTTAGAACTATCAGCATGCTTTTGCTTTCTAGAGTCTTTAAGACAGCAGGAAACGTGAGTTTGCTGAGAACAAAAGAACGGTGTTTCCTACACATAAGGACCATATCTAGTCGAACTCTGCTTCTGAAACTGATACAAAGCACTGAACCTCGAACATCCAATGCTTGTCAGTTAAGATGAGAAACATGTGAGCTTCGTGAACGATGTTGTTCCTTTGAGCAGAAATGTCACTGCCTTTATCTGAATGGAAGTCTTGCTTGTAGGAAGACTCAGAGCCTGGGATTTAACTCCATTTCTGAAGTAAAACACATAGCATAGTTCTCATCCATGGATCACACTCTGCTTTAGAGTGAGAAGTACGCTCTTGCTTTCTAGAGTCTCTAACACAGCAGGAAACGTGAGTGTGCTGAGAATAAAAGAACGGTGTTTCCTACACATACGGACCATATCTAGTCCAACTCTTCTTCTGAAACTGATACAAAGCACTGGTCTTCTAACATCCAATACTTGTCAGTTATGATGAGAAACGTGTGAGCTTGATGAACGATGTAGTTCGTTTGAGCAGAAAAGTGACTGCCCTTACCTGAAATGAAGTCTTGCTTGTAGGAAGACTCAGAGCCTGGGATTTAAGTCCATTTCTGAAGGGAAACCCACAACATAGTTCTCATCCATGGATCACACTCTGCTTTAGAGCAAAAAGCACACTCTAGCTTTCTAGAGTCTCTAATACAGCAGGAAATCTGAGTGTGTCCAGGACAAAAGAACGGTGTTTCCTATACATATGGACCATATGTAGTCCAAATCTGCTTCTGAAACTGATACAAAGCACTGACCCTCTAACATCCAATGCTTGTCAGTTGAGATAAGAAACGTGTGAGCCTTGTGAACGATGTAGTTAGTTTGAGCAGAAAAGTGACTGCCCTTACCTGAATGGAATTCTTGCTTGTAGGAAGACTCAGAGGCTGGGATTTAACTCCATATCTGAAGTAAAACACACAGCAGTGTAATCATCCATTGATCACACTCTGCTTTAGAACAAGAAGCACGCTCTTGCTTTCTAGACTCTCAAAGACAGCAGGAAATGTGAGTGTGCTGAGAACAAAAGAACTGTGTTTCCTATACATAGGGACCATATCTAGTCCAACTCTGCTTCTGAAACAGATACAAAGCACTAGTCCTCTAACATCCAATGCTTGTCAGTTGAGATAAGAAACGTGTGAGCCTTGTGAACGATGTAGTTAGTTTGAGCAGAAAAGTGACTGCCCTTACCTGAATGGAATTCTTGCTTGTAGGAAGACTCAGAGCCTGGGATTTAACTCCATTTCTGAAGTGAAACACACAGCAGTGTTCTCATCCATTGATGACACTCTGCTTTAGAACAAGAAGCATGCTTTTGCTTTCTAGAGTCTTTAAGACAGCAGGAAACGTGTGTTTGCTGAGAACAAAAGAACGGTGTTTCCTACACATAAGGACCATATCTAGTCGAACTCTGCTTCTGAAACTGATACAAAGCACTGAACCTCGAACATCCAATGCTTTTCAGTTAAGATGAGAAACATGTGAGCTTCGTGAACGATGTTGTTCCTTTGAGCAGAAATGTCACTGCCTTTATCTGAATGGAAGTCTTGCTTGTAGGAAGACTCAGAGCCTGGGATTTAACTCCATTTCTGAAGTAAAACACATAGCATAGTTCTCATCCATGGATCACACTCTGCTTTAGAGTGAGAAGTACGCTCTTGCTTTCTAGAGTCTCTAACACAGCAGGAAACGTGAGTGTGCTGAGAATAAAAGAACGGTGTTTCCTACACATACGGACCATATCTAGTCCAACTCTTCTTCTGAAACTGATACAAAGCACTGGTCCTCTAACATCCAATACTTGTCAGTTATGATGAGAAACGTGTGAGCTTGATGAACGATGTAGTTCGTTTGAGCAGAAAAGTGACTGCCCTTACCTGAAACGAAGTCTTGCTTGTAGGAAGACTCAGAGCCTGGGATTTAAGTCCATTTCTGAAGGGAAACACACAACATAGTTCTCATCCATGGATCACACTCTGCTTTAGAGCAAGAAGCACACTCTAGCTTTCTAGTGTCTCTAATACAGCAGGAAATCTGAGTGTGCCCAGGACAAAAGAACGGTGTTTCCTATACATTTGGACCATATGTAGTCCAAATCTGCTACTGAAACTGATACAAAGCACTGAAACTCTAACATCCAATACTTGTCAGTTGAGATAATAAACGTGTGAGCTTCGTGAACGATGTAGTTAGTTTGAGCAGAAAAGTGACTGCCCTTACCTGAATGGAATTCTTGCTTGTAGGAAGACTCAGAGCCTGGGATTTAACTCATTTCTGAAGTAAAACACACAGCAGTGTAATCATCCATTGATCACACTCTGCTTTAGAACAAGAAGCACGCTCTTGATTTCTAGACTCTCAAAGACAGCAGGAAACGTGAGTGTGCTGAGAACAAAAGAACGGTGTTTCCTACACATACAGACCATATCTAGTCCAACTCTGCTTCTGAAACAGATACAAAGCACTAGTCCTCTAACATCCAATGCTTGTCAGTTAAGATGAGAAACGTGTGATCTTTGTGAACGATGTTGTTCCTTTGAGCAGAAAAGTGACTGCCCTTACCTGAAACGAAGTCTTGCTTGTAGGAGACACAGAGCATGGGATTTAACTCCATTTCTGAAGTGAAACACACAGCATAGTCTCATCCATGGATCACACTCTGTTTTAGAGCGAGAAGCACGCTCTTGCTTTCTAGAGACTCTAAGGCAGCAGGAAACGTGAGTGTGCCCAGAACAAAAGATCGGTGTTTCCTACACATATGGACAATATGTAGTCCAAATCTGCTTCTGAAACTGATACAAAGCACTGACCCTCTAACATCCAATGCTTGTCAGTTAAGATGAGAAACGTGTGAGCTACGTGAACAATGTGGTTCGTTTGAGCAGAAAACTGACTGCCCTTACCTGAAACGAAGTCTTGCTTGTAGGAAGACTCAGAGCCTGGGATTTAACTCCATTTCTGAAGTGAAACACACAGCAGTGTTCTCATCCATTGATGACACTCTGCTTTAGAACTATCAGCATGCTTTTGCTTTCTAGAGTCTTTAAGACAGCAGGAAACGTGAGTTTGCTGAGAACAAAAGAACGGTGTTTCCTACACATAAGGACCATATCTAGTCGAACTCTGCTTCTGAAACTGATACAAAGCACTGAACCTCGAACATCCAATGCTTGTCAGTTAAGATGAGAAACATGTGAGCTTCGTGAACGATGTTGTTCCTTTGAGCAGAAATGTCACTGCCTTTATCTGAATGGAAGTCTTGCTTGTAGGAAGACTCAGAGCCTGGGATTTAACTCCATTTCTGAAGTAAAACACATAGCATAGTTCTCATCCATGGATCACACTCTGCTTTAGAGTGAGAAGTACGCTCTTGCTTTCTAGAGTCTCTAACACAGCAGGAAACGTGAGTGTGCTGAGAATAAAAGAACGGTGTTTCCTACACATACGGACCATATCTAGTCCAACTCTTCTTCTGAAACTGATACAAAGCACTGGTCTTCTAACATCCAATACTTGTCAGTTATGATGAGAAACGTGTGAGCTTGATGAACGATGTAGTTCGTTTGAGCAGAAAAGTGACTGCCCTTACCTGAAACGAAGTCTTGCTTGTAGGAAGACTCAGAGCCTGGGATTTAAGTCCATTTCTGAAGGGAAACCCACAACATAGTTCTCATCCATGGATCACACTCTGCTTTAGAGCAAAAAGCACACTCTAGCTTTCTAGAGTCTCTAATACAGCAGGAAATCTGAGTGTGTCCAGGACAAAAGAACGGTGTTTCCTATACATATGGACCATATGTAGTCCAAATCTGCTTCTGAAACTGATACAAAGCACTGACCCTCTAACATCCAATGCTTGTCAGTTGAGATAAGAAACGTGTGAGCCTTGTGAACGATGTAGTTAGTTTGAGCAGAAAAGTGACTGCCCTTACCTGAATGGAATTCTTGCTTGTAGGAAGACTCAGAGGCTGGGATTTAACTCCATATCTGAAGTAAAACACACAGCAGTGTAATCATCCATTGATCACACTCTGCTTTAGAACAAGAAGCACGCTCTTGCTTTCTAGACTCTCAAAGACAGCAGGAAATGTGAGTGTGCTGAGAACAAAAGAACTGTGTTTCCTACACATAGGGACCATATCTAGTCCAACTCTGCTTCTGAAACAGATACAAAGCACTAGTCCTCTAACATCCAATGCTTGTCAGTTAAGATGAGAAACGTGTGAGATTCGTGAACGATGTTGTTCCTTTGAGCAGAAAAGTGACTGCCCTTACCTGAAACGAAGTCTTGCTTGTAGGGAGACACAGAGCATGGGATTTAACTCCATTTCTGAAGTGAAACACACAGCATAGTCTCATCCATGGATCACACTCTGTTTTAGAGCGAGAAGCACGCTCTTGCTTTCTAAAGTCTCTAAGGCAGCAGGAAACATGAGTGTGCCCAGAACAAAAGATTGGTGTTTCCTACACATATGGACAATATGTAGTCCAAATCTGCTTCTGAAACTGATACAAAGCACTGACCCTCTAACATCCAATGCTTGTCAGTTAAGATGAGAAACGTGTGAGCTACGTGAACAATGTAGTTCGTTTGAGCAGAAAACTGACTGCCCTTACCTGAAACGAAGTCTTGCTTGTAGGAAGACTCAGAGCCTGGGATTTAACTCCATTTCTGAAGTGAAACACACAGCAGTGTTCTCATCCATTGATGACACTCTGCTTTAGAACAAGAAGCATGCTTTTGCTTTCTAGAGTCTTTAAGACAGCAGGAAACGTGAGTTTGCTGAGAACAAAAGAATGGTGTTTCCTACACATAAGGACCATATCTAGTCGAACTCTGCTTCTGAAACTGATACAAAGCACTGATCCTCGAACATCCAATGCTTGTCAGTTAAGATGAGAAACGTGTGAGCTTCGTGAACGATGTAGTTAGTTTGAGCAGAAATGTCACTGCCTTTATCTGAATGGAAGTCTTGCTTGTAGGAAGACTCAGAGCCTGGGATTTAACTCCATTTCTGAAGTAAAACACATAGCATAGTTCTCATCCATGGATCACACTCTGCTTTAGAGTGAGAAGTACGCTCTTGCTTTCTAGAATCTCTAACACAGCAGGAAACGTGAGTGTGCTGAGAATAAAAGAACGGTGTTTCCTACACATACGGACCATATCTAGTCCAACTCTTCTTCTGAAACTGATACAAAGCACTGGTCCTCTAACATCCAATACTTGTCAGTTATGATGAGAAACATGTGAGCTTGATGAACGATGTAGTTCGTTTGAGCAGAAAAGTGACTGCCCTTACCTGAAACGAATTCTTGCTTGTAGGAAGACTCAGAGCCTGGGATTTAAGTCCATTTCTGAAGGGAAACACACAACATAGTTCTCATCCATGGATCACACTCTGCTTTAGAGCAAAAAGCACACTCTAGCTTTCTAGAGTCTCTAATACAGCAGGAAATCTGAGTGTGTCCAGGACAAAAGAATGGTGTTTCCTATACATATGGACCATATGTAGTCCAAATCTGCTTCTGAAACTGATACAAAGCACTGACCCTCTAACATCCAATGCTTGTCAGTTGAGATAAGAAACGTGTGAGCCTTGTGAACGATGTAGTTAGTTTGAGCAGAAAAGTGACTGCCCTTACCTGAAACGAAGTCTTGCTTGTAGGAAGACTCAGAGCCTGGGATTTAACTCCATTCCTGAAGTGAAACACACAGCATAGTTCTCATCCATTGATCACACTCTGCTTTAGAGCAAGAAGCACACTCTTGCTTTCTAGACTCTCTAAGACAGCAGGAAACGTGAGTGTGCCCAGAACAAAAGAATGGTGTTTCCTACACATACGGACTATATGTAGTCCAAATCTTCTTCTGAAACTGATAGAATGCACTGGTCCTCTAACATCCAATGCTTGTCAGTTAAGATGAGAAACGTGTGAGCTTTGTGAATGATTTAGTTCCTTTGAACTGAAAAGTGACTGCCCTTACCTGAAACGAAGTCTTGCTTGTAGTAAGACAGAGAGCCTGGGATTTAAGTCCATTTCTGAAGGGAAACACACAACATAGTTCTCATCCATGGATCACACTCTGCTTTAGAGCAAGAAGCACACTCTAGCTTTCTAGTGTCTCTAATACAGCAGGAATTCTGAGTGTGCCCAGGACAAAAGAACGGTGTTTCCTATACATATGGACCATATGTAGTCCAAATCTGCTTCTGAAACTGATACAAAGCACTGACCCTCTAACATCCAATGCTTGTCAGTTGAGATAAGAAACGTGTAAGCTTCATGAACGATGTAATTCGTTTGAGCTGAAAAGTGACTGCCCTTACCAGAAACGAAGTCTTGCTTGTAGGAAGACTCAGAGCCTGGGATTTAACTCCATTTCTGAAGTGAAACACACAGCATAGTTCTCATCCATGGATCACACTCTGCTTTAGAGCAAGAAGCACACTCTTGCTTTCTCGAGTCTCTAAGACAGCAGGAAACGTGAGTGTGCCCAGAAAAAAAGAATGGTGTTTCCTACACATACGGACTATATGTAGTCCAAATCTTCTTCTGAAACTGATAGAATGCACGGGTCCTCTAACATCCAATGCTTGTCTGTTAAGGTGAGAAACGTGTGAGCTTTGTGAATGATGTAGTTCCTTTGAACTGAAAAGTGACTGCCCTTACCTGAAACGAAGTCTTGCTTGTAGTAAGACACAGAGCCTGGGATTTAAGTCCATTTCTGAAGGGAAACACACAACATAGTTCTCATCCATGGATCACACTCTGCTTTAGAGCAAGAAGCACACTCTAGCTTTCTAGAGTCTCTAATACAGCAGGAAATCTGAGTGTGCCCAGGACAAAAGAACGGTGTTTCCTATACATATGGACCATATGTAGTCCAAATCTGCTTCTGAAACTGATACAAAGCACTGACCCTCTAACATCCAATGCTTGTCAGTTGAGATAAGAAACGTGTGAGCTTCGTGAACGATGTAGTTAGTTTGAGCAGAAAAGTGACTGCCCTTACCTGAATGGAATTCTTGCTTGTAGGAAGACTCAGAGCCTGGGATTTAACTCCATTTCTGAAGTAAAACACACAGCAGTGTAATCATCCATTGATCACACTCTGCTTTAGAACAAGAATCACGCTCTTGCTTTCTAGACTCTCAAAGACAGCAGGAAACGTGAGTGTGCTGAGAACAAAAGAACGTTGTTTCCTACACATAAGGACCATATCTAGTCGAACTCTGCTTCTGAAACTGATACAAAGCACTGAACCTCGAACATCCAATGCTTGTCAGTTAAGATGAGAAACGTGTGAGCTTCGTGAACGATGTAGTTAGTTTGAGCAGAAATGTCACTGCCTTTATCTGAATGAAAGTCTTGCTTGTAGGAAGACTCAGAGCCTGGGATTTAACTCCATTTCTGAAGTAAAACACATAGCATAGTTCTCATCCATGGATCACACTCTGCTTTAGAGTGAGAAGTACGCTCTTGCTTTCTAGAGTCTCTAACACAGCAGGAAACGTGAGTGTGCTGAGAATAAAAGGACGGTGTTTCCTACACATACGGACCATATCTAGTCCAACTCTTCTTCTGAAACTGATACAAAGCACTGGTCCTCTAACATCCAATGCTTGTCAGTTAAGATGAGAAACGTGTGAGCTTCATGAACGATGTAATTCGTTTGAGCTGAAAAGTGACTGCCCTTACCAGAAACGAAGTCTTGCTTGTAGGAAGACTCAGAGCCTGGGATTTAACTCCATTTCTGAAGTGAAACACACAGCATAGTTCTCATCCATGGATCACACTCTGCTTTAGAGCAAGAAGCACACTCTTGCTTTCTAGAGTCTCTAAGACAGCAGGAAACGTGAGTGTGCCCAGAACAAAAGAATGGTGTTTCCTACACATACGGACTATATGTAGTCCAAATCTTCTTCTGAAACTGATAGAATGCACTGGTCCTCTAACATCCAATGCTTGTCAGTTAAGATGAGAAACGTGTGAGCTTTGTGAATGATTTAGTTCCTTTGAACTGAAAAGTGACTGCCCTTACCTGAAACGAAGTCTTGCTTGTAGTAAGACACAGAGCCTGGGATTTAAGTCCATTTCTGAAGGGAAACACACAACATAGTTCTCATCCATGGATCACACTCTGCTTTAGAGCAAGAAGCACACTCTAGCTTTCTAGAGTCTCTAATACAGCAGGGAATCTGAGTGTGCCCAGGACAAAAGAACGGTGTTTCCTATACATATGGACCATATGTAGTCCAAATCTGCTTCTGAAACTGATACAAAGCACTGACCCTCTAACATCCAATGCTTGTCAGTTGAGATAAGAAACGTGTGAGCTTCGTGAACGATGTAGTTCCTTTGAGGAGAAAACTGACTGCCCTTACCTGAAACGAAGTCTTGCTTGTAGTAAGACTCAGAGCCTGGGATTTAACTCCATTTCTGAAGTGAAACACACAGCAGTGTTCTCATCCATTGATCACACTCTGCTTTAGAACAAGAAGCATGCTTTTGCTTTCTAGAGTCTTTAAGACAGCAGGAAACGTGAGTTTCCTGAGAACAAAAGAACGGTGTTTCCTACACATAAGGACCATATCTAGTCGAACTCTGCTTCTGAAACTGATACAAAGCACTGAACCTCGAACATCCAATGCTTGTCAGTTAAGATGAGAAACGTGTGAGCTTCGTGAACGATGTAGTTAGTTTGAGCAGAAATGTCACTGCCTTTATCTGAATGGAAGTCTTGCTTGTAGGAAGACTCAGAGCCTGGGATTTAACTCCATTTCTGAAGTAAAACACATAGCATAGTTCTCATCCATGGATCACACTCTGCTTTAGAGTGAGAAGTACGCTCTTGCTTTCTAGAGTCTCTAACACAGCAGGAAACGTGACTGTGCTGAGAATAAAAGAACGGTGTTTCCTACACATACAGACCATATCTAGTCCAACTCTTCTTATGAAACTGATACAAAGCACTGATCCTCTAACATCCAATGCTTGTCAGTTAAGATGAGAAACGTGTGAGCTTGAAGAACGATGTAGTTCGTTTGAGCAGAAAAGTGACTGCCCTTACCTGAAACGAAGTCTTGCTTGTAGGAAGACTCAGAGCCTGGGATTTAACTCCATTTCTGAAGTGAAACACACAGCATAGTTCTCATCCATGGATCACACTCTGCTTTAGAGCAAGAAGCACACTCTTGCTTTCTAGAGTCTCTAATACAGCAGGACATCTGAGTGTGCCCAGGACAAAAGAACGGTGTTTCCTATACATATGGACCATATGTAGTCCAAATCTGCTTCTGAAACTGATACAAAGCACTGACCCTCTAATATCCAATGCTTGTCAGTTGAGATAAGAAACGTGTGAGCTTCGTGAACGATGTAGTTAGTTTGAGCAGAAAAGTGACTGCCCTTACCTGAATGGAATTCTTGCTTGTAGGAAGACTCAGAGCCTGGGATTTAACTCCATTTCTGAAGTAAAACACACAGCAGTGTAATCATCCATTGATCACACTCTGCTTTAGAACAAGAAGCACGCTCTTGCTTTCTAGAGTCTCTAAGGCAGCAGGAAACGTGAGTGTGCCCAGAACAAAAGATCGGTGTTTCCTACATATATGGACAATATGTAGTCCAAATCTGCTTCTGAAACTGATACAAAGCACTGACCCTCTAACATCCAATGCTTGTCAGTTAAGATGAGAAACGTGTGAGCTTCGTGAACAATGTAGTTCGTTTGAGCAGAAAACTGACTGCCCTTACCTGAAACGAAGTCTTGCTTTTAGGAAGACTCAGAGCCTGGGATTTAACTCCATTTCTGAAGTGAAACACACAGCAGGGTTCTCATCCATTGATCAAACTCTACGTTAGAACAAGAAGCATACTCTTGCTTCCTAGTCTCTAAGACAGCAAGAAACGTGAGTTTGCTGAAAACAAAAGAACAGTGTTTCCTACACATACGGACCATATCTAGTCCAACTCTGCTTCTGAAACTGATACAAAGCACTGGTCCTCTAACATCCAATGCTTGTCTGTTTAGATGAGAAACATGTGAGCTCTGTGAAAGATGTAGTTCGTTTGAGCTGAAAAGTGACTGCCCTTAAGTGAAACTAAGTCTTGCTTGTAGGAAGACATAGAGCCTGGGATTTAACTTCATTTATGAAGGGAAACACACAGCATAGTTTTCATCCATGGATCACACTCTGCTTCAGAGCGAGAAGCACGCCCTTGCTTTCTAGAATCTCTAATACAGCAGGAAATCTGAGTGTGCCCAGAACAAAAGAACGGTGTTTCCTACACATACGGACTATATGTAGTCCAAATCTTCATCTAAAACAGATAGAATGCACTGGTACTCTAACATCCAATGCTTGTCAGTTAAGATGAGAAACGTGTGAGCAACGTGAACGATGTAGTTCCTTTGAGGAGAAAAGTGACTGCCCTTACCTGAAACGAAGTCTTGCTTGTAGTAAGACTCAGAGCCTGGGATTTAACTCCATTTCTGAAGTGAAACACACAGCAGTGTTCTCATCCATTGATCACACTCTGCTTTAGAACAAGAAGCATGCTTTTGCTTTCTAGAGTCTTTAAGACAGCAGGAAACGTGAGTTTGCTGAGAACAAAAGAACGGTGTTTCCTACACATAAGGACCATATCTAGTCGAACTCTGCTTCTGAAACTGATACAAAGCACTGAACCTCGAACATCCAATGCTTGTCAGTTAAGATGAGAAACGTGTGAGCTTCGTGAACGATGTAGTTAGTTTGAGCAGAAATGTCACTGCCTTTATCTGAATGGAAGTCTTGCTTGTAGGAAGACTCAGAGCCTGGGATTTAACTCCATTTCTGAAGTAAAACACATAGCATAGTTCTCATCCATGGATCACACTCTGCTTTAGAGTGAGAAGTACGCTCTTGCTTTCTAGAGTCTCTAACACAGCAGGAAACGTGACTGTGCTGAGAATAAAAGAACGGTGTTTCCTACACATACGGACCATATCTAGTCCAACTCTTCTTCTGAAACTGATACAAAGCACTGATCCTCTAACATCCAATGCTTGTCAGTTAAGATGAGAAACGTGTGAGCTTGAAGAACGATGTAGTTCGTTTGAGCAGAAAAGTGACTGCCCTTACCTGAAACGAAGTCTTGCTTGTAGGAAGACTCAGAGCCTGGGATTTAACTCCATTTCTGAAGTGAAACACACAGCATAGTTCTCATCCATGGATCACACTCTGCTTTAGAGCAAGAAGCACACTCTTGCTTTCTAGAGTCTCTAATACAGCAGGACATCTGAGTGTGCCCAGGACAAAAGAACGGTGTTTCCTATTCATATGGACCATATGTAGTCCAAATCTGCTTCTGAAACTGATACAAAGCACTGACCCTCTAATATCCAATGCTTGTCAGTTGAGATAAGAAACGTGTGAGCTTCGTGAACGATGTAGTTAGTTTGAGCAGAAAAGTGACTGCCCTTACCTGAATGGAATTCTTGCTTGTAGGAAGACTCAGAGCCTGGGATTTAACTCCATTTCTGAAGTAAAACACACAGCAGTGTAATCATCCATTGATCACACTCTGCTTTAGAACAAGAAGCACGCTCTTGCTTTCTAGAGTCTCTAAGGCAGCAGGAAACGTGAGTGTGCCCAGAACAAAAGATTGGTGTTTCCTACATATATGGACAATATGTAGTCCAAATCTGCTTCTGAAACTGATACAAAGCACTGACCCTCTAACATCCAATGCTTGTCAGTTAAGATGAGAAACGTGTGAGCTTCGTGAACAATGTAGTTCGTTTGAGCAGAAAACTGACTGCCCTTACCTGAAACGAAGTCTTGCTTTTAGGAAGACTCAGAGCCTGGGATTTAACTCCATTTCTGAAGTGAAACACACAGCAGGGTTCTCATCCATTGATCAAACTCTACGTTAGAACAAGAAGCATACTCTTGCTTCCTAGAGTCTCTAAGACAGCAAGAAACGTGAGTTTGCTGAAAACAAAAGAACAGTGTTTCCTACACATACGGACCATATCTAGTCCAACTCTGCTTCTGAAACTGATACAAAGCACTGGTCCTCTAACATCCAATGCTTGTCTGTTTAGATGAGAAACATGTGAGCTCTGTGAAAGATGTAGTTCGTTTGAGCTGAAAAGTGACTGCCCTTAAGTGAAACTAAGTCTTGCTTGTAGGAAGACATAGAGCCTGGGATTTAACTTCATTTATGAAGGGAAACACACAGCATAGTTTTCATCCATGGATCACACTCTGCTTTAGAGCGAGAAGCACTCCCTTGCTTTCTAGAATCTCTAATACAGCAGGAAATCTGAGTGTGCCCAGAACAAAAGAACGGTGTTTCCTACACATACGGACTATATGTAGTCCAAATCTTCATCTAAAACAGATAGAATGCACTGGTACTCTAACATCCAATGCTTGTCAGTTAAGATGAGAAACGTGTGTGCTTCGTGAAAGATATAGTACGTTTGAGCAGAAAAGTGACTGGCCTTACCTGAAAAGAAGTCTTGCTTGTAGGGAGACTCAGAGCCTGGGATTTAACTCCATTTCTGAAGTGAAACACACAGCAGTGTTCTCATCCATTGATCACACTCTGCTTTAGAACAAGAAGCATGCTTTTGCTTTCTAGAGTCTTTAAGACAGCAGGAAACGTGAGTTTGCTGAGAACAAAAGAACGGTGTTTCCTACACATAAGGACCATATCTAGTCGAACTCTGCTTCTGAAACTGATACAAAGCACTGAACCTCGAACATCCAATGCTTGTCAGTTAAGATGAGAAACGTGTGAGCTTCGTGAACGATGTAGTTAGTTTGAGCAGAAATGTCACTGCCTTTATCTGAATGGAAGTCTTGCTTGTAGGAAGACTCAGAGCCTGGGATTTAACTCCATTTCTGAAGTAAAACACATAGCATAGTTCTCATCCATGGATCACACTCTGCTTTAGAGTGAGAAGTACGCTCTTGCTTTCTAGAGTCTCTAACACAGCAGGAAACGTGACTGTGCTGAGAATAAAAGAACGGTGTTTCCTACACATACGGACCATATCTAGTCCAACTCTTCTTCTGAAACTGATACAAAGCACTGATCCTCTAACATCCAATGCTTGTCAGTTAAGATGAGAAACGTGTGAGCTTGAAGAACGATGTAGTTCGTTTGAGCAGAAAAGTGACTGCCCTTACCTGAAACGAAGTCTTGCTTGTAGGAAGACTCAGAGCCTGGGATTTAACTCCATTTCTGAAGTGAAACACACAGCATAGTTCTCATCCATGGATCACACTCTGCTTTAGAGCAAGAAGCACACTCTTGCTTTCTAGAGTCTCTAATACAGCAGGACATCTGAGTGTGCCCAGGACAAAAGAACGGTGTTTCCTATACATATGGACCATATGTAGTCCAAATCTGCTTCTGAAACTGATACAAAGCACTGACCCTCTAATATCCAATGCTTGTCAGTTGAGATAAGAAACGTGTGAGCTTCGTGAACGATGTAGTTAGTTTGAGCAGAAAAGTGACTGCCCTTACCTGAATGGAATTCTTGCTTGTAGGAAGACTCAGAGCCTGGGATTTAACTCCATTTCTGAAGTAAAACACACAGCAGTGTAATCATCCATTGATCACACTCTGCTTTAGAACAAGAAGCACGCTCTTGCTTTCTAGAGTCTCTAAGACAGCAGGAAACGTGAGTTTGCTGAGAACAAAAGAACGGTGTTTCCTACACATACAGACATTATATAGTCCAACTCTGCTTCTGAAACAGATACAAAGCACTGGTCCTCTAACATCCAATGCTTGTCTGTTAAGATGAGAAACGTGTGAGCTCAGTGAACGATGTAGTTCGTTTGAGCAGAAAAGTGACTGCTCTTACCTGAAACGAAGTCTTGCTTGTAGGAAGATACAGAGCCTGGTATTTAACTCCATTTCTGAAGGGAAACACACAGCATAGTTCTGATCCATGGATCACACTCTGCTTTAGAGCGAGAAGCACGCTCTTGCTTTCTAGAGTCTCTAAGACAGCAGGAAACGTGAGTGTGCTGAGAACAAAAGAACGGTGTTTCCTACTCATACGGACCATATCTAGTCCAACTCTTCTTCTGAAACTGATACAAAGCACTGGTCCTCTAACATCCAATCCTTGTCAATTAAGATGAGAAACGTGTGAGCTTCGTGAACGATGTAGTTCGTTTGAGCAGAAAAGTGACTGCCCTTACCTGAATGGAAGTCTTGCTTGTAGGAAGACTCAGAGCCTGGGATTTAACTCCATTTCTGAAGTAAAACACACAGCAGTGTAATCATCCATTGATCACACTCTGCTTTAGAACAAGAAGCACGCTCTTGCTTTCTAGACTCTCAAAGACAGCAGGAAACGTGAGTGTGCTGAGAACAAAAGAACGGTGTTTCCTACACATAGGGACCATATCTAGTCCAACTCTGCTTCTGAAACAGATACAAAGCACTGGTCCTCTAACATCCAATGCTTGTCAGTTAAGATGAGAAACGTGTGAGCTTCGTGAACGATGTTGTTCCTTTGAGCAGAAAAGTGACTGCCCTTACCTGAAACGAAGTCTTGCTTGTAGGGAGACACAGAGCATGGGATTTAACTCCATTTCTGAAGTGAAACACACAGCATAGTCTCATCCATGGATCACACTCTGTTTTAGAGCGAGAAGCACCCTCTTGCTTTCTAGAGTCTCTAAGGCAGCAGGAAACGTGAGTGTGCCCAGAACAAAAGATCGGTGTTTCCTACACATATGGACAATATGTAGTCCAAATCTGCTTCTGAAACTGATACAAAGCACTGACCCTCTAACATCCAATGCTTGTCAGTTAATATGAGAAACGTGTGAGCTTCATGAACAATGTAGTTCGTTTGAGCAGAAAACTGACTGCCCTTACCTGAAACGAAGTCTTGCTTGTAGGAAGACTCAGAGCCTGGGATTTAACTCCATTTCTGAAGTGAAACACACAGCAGGGTTCTCATCCATTGATCACACTCTGCGTTAGAACAAGAAGCATACTCTTGCTTCCTAGAGTCTCTAAGACAGCAAGAAACGTGTGTTTGCTGAAAACAAAAGAATAGTGTTTCAACATATAAGGACCATATCTAGTCCAACTCTGCTTCTGAAACTGATAAAAGCAGTGGTCCTCTAACATCCAATGTTTTTCTGTTTAGATGAGAAACATGTGAGCTCCGTGAAAGATGTAGTTCGTTTGAGCTGAAAAGTGACTGCCCTTACCTGAAACGAACTCTTGCTTGTAGGAAGACATAGAGCCTGGGATTTAACTACATTTATGAAGGGAAACACACAGCATAGTTTTCATTCATGGATCACACTCTGCTTTAGAGCAAGAAGCACACTCTTGCTTTCTAGAGTCTCTAAGACAGCAGGAAATCTGAGTGTGCCCAGAACAAAAGAAGGGTGTTTCCTACACATATGGACCATATCTAGTCCAAATCTTCTTCTGAAACTGATACAATGCACTGGTCCTCTAACATCCAATGCTTGTCAGTTAAGATGAGAAACGTGTGAGCTCAGTGAACGATGTAGTTCGTTTGAGCAGAAAAGTGACTGCCCTTACCTGAAACGAAGTCTTGCTTGTAGGAAGACTCAGAGCCTGGGATTTAACTCCATTTCTGAAGGCCACCACACAGCATAGTTCTCATCCATGGATCACACTCTGCTTTAGAGCGAGAAGCACACTCTTGCTTTCTAGAGTCTCTAAGAGAGCAGGAAACGTGAGTGTGCTGAGAACAAAAGAAGGTGTTTCCTACTCATACGGACCATATCTAGTCCAACTCTTCTTCTGAAACTGATACAAAGCACTGGTCCTCTAACATCCAATCCTTGTCAATTAAGATGAGAAACGTGTGAGGTTCGTGAATGATGTTGTTCGTTTGAGCAGAAAAGTGACTGCCCTTACCTGAATGGAAGTCTTGCTTGTAGGAAGACTCAGAGCCTGGGATTTAACTCCATTTCTGAAGTAAAACACACAGCAGTGTAATCATCCATTGATCACACTCTGCTTTAGAACAAGAAGCACGCTCTTGCTTTCTAGACTCTCAAAGACAGCAGGAAACGTGAGTGTGCTGAGAACAAAAGAACGGTGTTTCCTACACATAGGGACCATATCTAGTCCAACTCTGCTTCTGAAACAGATACAAAGCACTGTTCCTCTAACATCCAATGCTTGTCAGTTAAGATGAGAAACGTGTGAGCTTCGTGAACGATGTAGTTCGTTTGAGTAGAAAAGTGACTGCCCTTACCTGAATGGAAGTCTTGCTTGTAGGGAGACACAGAGCATGGGATTTAACTCCATTTCTGAAGTGAAACACACAGCATAGTCTCATCCATGGATCACACTCTGTTTTAGAGCGAGAAGCACGCTCTTGCTTTCTAGAGTCTCTAAGGCAGCAGGAAACTTGAGTGTGCCCAGAACAAAAGATCGGTGTTTCCTAAACATATGGACAATATGTAGTCCAAATCTGCTTCTGAAACTGATGCAAAGCACTGACCCTCTAACATCCAGTGCTTGTCAGTTAAGATGAGAAACGTGTGAGCTTCATGAACAATGTAGTTCGCTTGAGCAGAAAACTGACTGCCCTTACCTGAAACGAAGTCTTGCTTGTACGAAGACATAGAGCCTGGGATTTAACTACTTTTCTGAAGGGAAACAAACAGCAGGGTTCTCATCCATTGATCACACTCTGCGTTAGAACAAGAAGCATACTCTTGTTTCCTAGAGGCTCTAAGATAGCAAGAAACGTGAGTTTGCTGAAAACAAAAGAACAGTGTTTCAACACATAAGGACCATATCTAGTCCAACTCTGCTTCTGAAACTGATACAAAGCACTGGTCCTCTAACATCCAATGCTTGTCTGTTTAGATGAGAATCATGTGAGCACCGTGAAAGATGTAGTTCGTTTGAGCTGAAAAGTGACTGCCCTTACCTGAAATGAAATCTTGCTTGTAGGAAGACATAGAGGCTGGGATTTAACTACATTTATGAAGGGAAACACACAGCATAGTTTTCATCCATGGATCACACTCTGCTTTAGAGCCAGAAGCACACTCTTGCTTTCTAGAGTATCTAAGACAGCAGGAAATCTGAGTGTGCCCAGAACAAAAGAAGGGTGTTTCCTACACATATGGACCATATCTAGTCCCAATCTTCTTCTGAAACAGATACAAAGCACTGGTACTCTAATATCTAATGCTTGTCAGTTAAGATGAGAAACGTGTGAGCTCAGTGAACGATGTAGTTCGTTTGAGCTGAAAAGTGACTGCCCTTACCTGAAACGATGTCTTGCTTGTAGGAAGACTCAGAGCCTGGCATTTAACTCCATTTCTGAAGTGAAACACACAGCAGTGTTCTCATCCATTGATCACACTCTGCTTTAGAGCAAGAAGCACACTCTTGCTTTCTAGAGTCTCTAAGACAGCAGGAAACATGAGTGTGCCCAGAACAAAAGAATGGTGTTTCCTACACATACGGACTATATGAGTCCAAATCTGCTTCTGAAACAGATAGAATGCACTGGTCCTCTAACATCCAATGCTTGTCAGTTAAAATGAGAAACGTGTGAGCTTTGTGAATGATTTAGTTCCTTTGAACTGAAAAGTGACTGCCCTTACCTGAATAGAAGTCTTGCTTGTAGTAAGACACAGAGCCTGGGATTTAAGTCCATTTCTGAAGGGAAACACACAACATAGTTCTCATCCATGGATCACACTCTGCTTTAGAGCAAGAAGCACACTCTAGCTTTCTAGAGTCTCTAATACAGCAGGAAATCTGAGTGTGCCCAGGACAAAAGAACAGTGTTTCCTATACATATTTACCATATGTAGTCCAAATCTGCTTCTGAAACTGATACAAAGCACTGACCCTCTAACATCCAATGCTTGTCAGTTGAGATAAGAAATGTGTGAGCTTCGTGAACGATGTAGTTAGTTCGAGCAGAAAAGTGACTGCCCTTACCTGAATGGAATTCTTGCTTGTAGGAAGACTCAGAGCCTGGGATTTAACTCCATTTCTGAAGTAAAACACACAGCAGTGTAATCATCCATTGATCACACTCTGCTTTAGAACAAGAAGCACGCTCTTGCTTTCTAGATTCTCTAAGGCAGCAGGAAACGTGAGTGTGTCCAGAACAAAAGATCGGTGTTTCCTACACATATGGACAATATGTAGTCCAAATCTGCTTCTGAAACTGATACAAAGCACTGACCCTCTAACATCCAATGCTTGTCAGTTAAGATGAGAAACGTGTGAGCTTCGTGAACAATGTAGTTCGTTTGAGCAGAAAACTGACTGCCCTTACCTGAAACGAAGTCTTGCTTTTAGGAAGACTCAGAGCCTGGGATTTAACTCCATTTCTGAAGTGAAACACACAGCAGGGTTCTTATCCATTGATCAAACTCTATGTTAGAACAAGAAGCATACTCTTGCTTCCTAGAGTCTCTAAGAGAGCAAGAAACGTGAGTTTGCTGAAAACAAAAGAACAGTGTTTCCTACACATACGGACCATATCTAGTCCAACTCTGCTTCTGAAACTGATACAAAGCACTGGTCCTCTAACATCCAATGCTTGTCTGTTTAGATGAGAAACATGTGAGCTCTGTGAAAGATGTAGTTCGTTTGAGCTGAAAAGTGACTGCCCTTAAGTGAAACGAAGTCTTGCTTGTAGGAAGACATAGAGCCTGGGATTTAACTACATTTATGAAGGGAAACACACAGCATAGTTTTCATCCATGGATCACACTCTGCTTTAGAGCGAGAAGCACGCCCTTGCTTTCTAGAATCTCTAATACAGCAGGAAATCTGAGTGTGCCCAGAACAAAAGAACGGTGTTTCCTACACATACGGACTATATGTAGTCCAAATCTTCATCTAAAACAGATAGAATGCACTGGTACTCTAACATCCAATGCTTGTCAGTTAAGATGAGAAACGTGTGAGCTTCGTGAAAGATGAAGTTCCTTTGAGCTGAAAAGTGACTGCCCTTACCAAAAACGAAGTCTTGCTTGTAGGAAGACACAGAGCCTAGGATTTAAGTACATTTCTGAAGGGAAACACACAGCATAGTTCTCATCAATGGATCACACTCTGCTTTAGAGCGAGAAGCACACTCTTGCTTTCTAGATTCTCTAATACATCAGGAAATCTGAGTGTGCCCAGAACAAAAGATCGATGTTTTCTACACATATGGACCACATGTAGTCCAAATCTGCTTCTGGAACTGATACAAAGTACTGACCATCTAACATCCAATGCTTGTCAGTTAAGATGAGAAACGTGTGAGCTTCATGAACAATGTAGTTCGCTTGAGCAGAAAACTGACTGCCCTTACCTGAAACGAAGTCTTGCTTGTACGAAGACATAGAGCCTGGGATTTAACTACTTTTCTGAAGGGAAACAAACAGCAGGGTTCTCATCCATTGATCACACTCTGCGTTAGAACAAGAAGCATACTCTTGTTTCCTAGAGGCTCTAAGACAGCAAGAAACGTGAGTTTGCTGAAAACAAAAGAACAGTGTTTCAACACATAAGGACCATATCTATTCCAACTCTGCTTCTGAAACTGATACAAAGCACTGGTCCTCTAACATCCAATGCTTGTCTGTTTAGATGAGAATCATGTGAGCACCGTGAAAGATGTAGTTTGTTTGAGCTGAAAAGTGACTGCCCTTACCTGAAACGAAATCTTGCTTGTAGGAAGACATAGAGCCTGGGATTTAACTACATTTATGAAGGGAAACACACAGCATAGTTTTCATCCATGGATCACACTCTGCTTTAGAGCGAGAAGCACACTCTTGCTTTCTAGAGTATCTAAGACAGCAGGAAATCTGAGTGTGCCCAGAACAAAAGAAGGGTGTTTCCTACACATATGGACCATATCTAGTCCAAATCTTCTTCTGAAACAGATACAAAGCACTGGTACTCTAATATCTAATGCTTGTCAGTTAAGATGAGAAACGTGTGAGCTCAGTGAACGATGTAGTTCGTTTGAGCTGAAAAGTGACTGCCCTTACCTGAAACGATGTCTTGCTTGTAGGAAGACTCAGAGCCTGGCATTTAACTCCATTTCTGAAGTGAAACACACAGCAGTGTTCTCCTCCATTGATCACACTCTGCTTTAGAACAAGAAGCATGCTTTTGCTTTCTAGAGTCTCTAAGGGAGCAGGTAACGTGAGTGTGCTGAGAACAAAAGAACAGTGTTTCCTACACATATGGACATTATATAGTCCAACTCTTCTTCTGAAATTGATACAAAGCACTGGTCCTCTAACATCCAATGATTGTCAGTTAAGATGAGAAACGTGTGAACATCGTGAACGATGTAGTTCGTTTGAGCAGAAAACTGACTGCCCTTACCTGAAACGATGTCTTGCTTGTAGGAAGACTCAGAGCCTGGCATTTAACTCCATTTCTGAAGTGAAACACACAGCAGTGTTCTCATCCATTGATCACACTCTGCTTTAGAACAAGAAGCATGCTTTTGCTTTCTAGAGTCTCTGAGACAGCAGGAAACGTGAGTTTGCTGAGAACAAAAGAACGGTGTTTCCTACACATAAGGACCCAATCCAGTCGAACTCTGCTTCTGAAACTGATACAAAGCACTGGTCCTCTAACTTCCAATGCTTGTCAGTTAAAATGAGAAATGTGTGAGCTCAGTGAACGATGTAGTTTATTTGAGCAGAAAAGTGACTGCCCTTACCTGAAACGAAGTCTTGCTTGTAGGAAGACTCAGAGCCTGGGATTTAACTCCATTTCTGAAGGCAAACACACAGCATAGTTCTGATCCATGGATCACACTCTGCTTTAGAGCGAGAAGCACGCTCTTGCTTTCTAGAGTCTCTAAGGCAGCAGGAAACGTGAGTGTGCTGAGAACAAAAGAACGGTGTTTCCTACTCATACGGACCATATCTAGTCCAACTCTTCTTCTGAAACTGATACAAAGCACTGGTCCTCTAACATCCAATCCTTGTCAAATAAGATGAGAAACGTGTGAGGTTCGTGAACGATGTAGTTCGTTTGAGCAGAAAAGTGACTGCCCTTACCTGAATGGAAGTCTTGCTTGTAGGAAGACTCAGAGCCTGGGATTTAAGTCCATTTCTGAAGGGAAACACACAGCATAGTTCTCATCCATGGATCACACTCTGCTTTAGAGCGAGAAGCACACTCTTGCTTTCTAGAGTATCTAAGACAGCAGGAAATCTGAGTGTGCCCGTAACAAAAGAAGGGTGTTTCCTACACATATGGACCATATCTAGTCCAAATCTTCTTCTGAAACAGATACAAAGCACTGGTACTCTAATATCTAATGCTTGTCAGTTAAGATGAGAAACGTGTGAGCTCAGTGAACGATGTTGTTCGTTTGAGCAGAAAACTGACTGCCCTTACCTGAAACGATGTCTTGCTTGTAGGAAGACTCAGAGCCTGGCATTTAACTCCATTTCTGAAGTGAAACACACAGCAGTGTTCTCATCCATTGATCACACTCTGCTTTAGAACAAGAAGCATGCTTTTGCTTTCTAGAGTCTCTAAGACAGCAGGAAACGTGAGTTTGCTGAGAACAAAAGAACGGTGTTTCCTACACATAAGGACCCAATCCATTCGAACTCTGCTTCTGAAACTGATACAAAGCACTGGTCCTCTAACTTCCAATGCTTGTCAGTTAAAATGAGAAATGTGTGAGCTCAGTGAACGATGTAGTTCGTTTGAGCAGAAAAGTGACTGCCCTTACCTGAAACGAAGTCTTGCTTGTAGGAAGACACAGAGCCTGGGATTTAACTCCATTTATGAAGGCAAACACACAGCATAGTTCCCATCCATGGATCACACTCTGCTTTAGAGCGTGAAGTACTCTCTTGCTTTCGACATTCTCTAAGACAGCAGGAAACGTGAGTGTGCTGAGAACAAAAGAACGGTGTAACCTACACATACGGACCATATCTGGTCCAACTCTTCTTCTGAAACTGATACAAAGCACTGGTCCTCTAACATCCAATGCTTGTCAGTTAAGATGAGAAACGTGTGAGCTTTGTGAATGATGTAGTTCCTTTGAACTGAAAAGTGACTGCCTTTACCTGAAACGAAGTCTTGCTTGTAGTAAGACACAGAGCCTGGGATTTAAGTCCATTTCTGAAGGGAAACACACAACATAGTTCTCATCCATGGATCACACTCTGGTTTAGAGCAAGAAGCACACTCTAGCTTTCTAGAGTCTCTAATACAGCAGGAAATCTGAGTGTGCCCAGGACAAAAGAACGGTTTTTCCTATACATATGGACCATATGTAGTCCAAATATGCTTCTGAAACTGATACAAAGCACTGACCCTCTAACATCCAATGCTTGTCAGTTAAGATGAGAAACGTGTGAGCTTCGTGAACAATGTAGTTAGTTTGAGAAGAAAAATGACTGCCCTTACCTGAATGGAAGTCTTGCTTGTAGGAAGACTCAGAGCCTGGGATTTAACTCCATTTCTGAAGTAAAACACACAGCAGTGTAATCATCCATTGATCACTCTCTGTTTTAGAGTGAGAAGCACGCTCTTGCTACTAGAGTCTCTAAGGCAGCAGGAAACGTGAGTGTGCCCAGAACAAAAGATCGGTGTTTCCTACACATATGGACAATATGTAGTCCAAATCTGCTTCTGAAACTTATACAAAGCACTGACCCTCTAACATCCAATGCTTGTCAGTTAAGATGAGAAACGTGTGAGCTTCATGAACAATGTAGTTCGTTTGAGCAGAAAACTGACTGCCCTTACCTGAAACGAAGTCTTGCTTGTAGGAAGACTCAGAGCCTGGGATTTAACTCCATTTCGGAAGTGAAACACACAGCAGGGTTCTCATCCATTGATCACACTCTGCGTTAGAACAAGTAGCATACTCTTGCTTCCTAGAGTCTCTAAGAGAGCAAGAAACGTGACTTTGCTGAAAACAAAAGAACAGTGTTTCCTACCCATACGGACCATATCTACTCCAACTCTGCTTCTGAAACTGATACAAAGCACTGGTCCTCTAACATCCAATGATTGTCAGTTAAGATGAGAAACGTGTGAGCATCGTGAACGATGTAGTTCGTTTGAGCAGAAAACTGACTGCCCTTACCTGAAACGATGTCTTGCTTGTAGGAAGACTCAGAGCCTGGCATTTAACTCCATTTCTGAAGCCAAACACACAGCATAGTTCCCATCCCTGGATCACACTCTGCTTTAGAGTGAGAAGTACGCTCTTGCATTCTAGAGTCTCTAAGACAGCAGGAAACGTGAGTGTGCTGAGAACAAAAGAGCGGTGTAACCTACACATACAGACCATATCTAGTCCAACTCTTCTTCTGAAACTGATACAAAGCACTGGTCCTCTAACATCCAATGCTTGTCAGTTAAGATGAGAAATGTGTGAGCTTCGTGAACGATGTAGTTCGTTTGAGCAGAAAAGTGACTGCCCTTACCTGAATGGAAGTCTTGCTTGTAGGAAGACTCAGAGCCTGGGATTTAACTCCATTTCTGAAGGCAAACACACAGCATAGTTCTGATCCATGGATCACACTCTGCTTTAGAGCGAGAAGCACGCTCTTGCTTTCTAGAGTCTCTAAGGCAGCAGGAAACGTGAGTGTGCTGAGAACAAAAGAACGGTGTTTCCTACTCATACGGACCATATCTAGTCCAACTCTTCTTCTGAAACTGATACAAAGCACTGGTCCTCTAACATCCAATCCTTGTCAAATAAGATGAGAAACGTGTGAGGTTCGTGAACGATGTAGTTCGTTTGAGCAGAAAAGTGACTGCCCTTACCTGAATGGAAGTCTTGCTTGTAGGAAGACTCAGAGCCTGGGATTTAAGTCCATTTCTGAAGGGAAACACACAGCATAGTTCTCATCCATGGATCACACTCTGCTTTAGAGCGAGAAGCACACTCTTGCTTTCTAGAGTATCTAAGACAGCAGGAAATCTGAGTGTGCCCGTAACAAAAGAAGGGTGTTTCCTACACATATGGACCATATCTAGTCCAAATCTTCTTCTGAAACAGATACAAAGCACTGGTACTCTAATATCTAATGCTTGTCAGTTAAGATGAGAAACGTGTGAGCTCAGTGAACGATGTTGTTCGTTTGAGCAGAAAACTGACTGCCCTTACCTGAAACGATGTCTTGCTTGTAGGAAGACTCAGAGCCTGGCATTTAACTCCATTTCTGAAGTGAAACACACAGCAGTGTTCTCATCCATTGATCACACTCTGCTTTAGAACAAGAAGCATGCTTTTGCTTTCTAGAGTCTCTAAGACAGCAGGAAACGTGAGTTTGCTGAGAACAAAAGAACGGTGTTTCCTACACATAAGGACCCAATCCATTCGAACTCTGCTTCTGAAACTGATACAAAGCACTGGTCCTCTAACTTCCAATGCTTGTCAGTTAAAATGAGAAATGTGTGAGCTCAGTGAACGATGTAGTTCGTTTGAGCAGAAAAGTGACTGCCCTTACCTGAAACGAAGTCTTGCTTGTAGGAAGACACAGAGCCTGGGATTTAACTCCATTTATGAAGGCAAACACACAGCATAGTTCCCATCCATGGATCACACTCTGCTTTAGAGCGTGAAGTACTCTCTTGCTTTCGACATTCTCTAAGACAGCAGGAAACGTGAGTGTGCTGAGAACAAAAGAACGGTGTAACCTACACATACGGACCATATCTGGTCCAACTCTTCTTCTGAAACTGATACAAAGCACTGGTCCTCTAACATCCAATGCTTGTCAGTTAAGATGAGAAACGTGTGAGCTTTGTGAATGATGTAGTTCCTTTGAACTGAAAAGTGACTGCCTTTACCTGAAACGAAGTCTTGCTTGTAGTAAGACACAGAGCCTGGGATTTAAGTCCATTTCTGAAGGGAAACACACAACATAGTTCTCATCCATGCATCACACTCTGGTTTAGAGCAAGAAGCACACTCTAGCTTTCTAGAGTCTCTAATACAGCAGGAAATCTGAGTGTGCCCAGGACAAAAGAACGGTTTTTCCTATACATATGGACCATATGTAGTCCAAATATGCTTCTGAAACTGATACAAAGCACTGACCCTCTAACATCCAATGCTTGTCAGTTAAGATGAGAAACGTGTGAGCTTCGTGAACAATGTAGTTAGTTTGAGAAGAAAAATGACTGCCCTTACCTGAATGGAAGTCTTGCTTGTAGGAAGACTCAGAGCCTGGGATTTAACTCCATTTCTGAAGTAAAACACACAGCAGTGTAATCATCCATTGATCACTCTCTGTTTTAGAGTGAGAAGCACGCTCTTGCTACTAGAGTCTCTAAGGCAGCAGGAAACGTGAGTGTGCCCAGAACAAAAGATCGGTGTTTCCTACACATATGGACAATATGTAGTCCAAATCTGCTTCTGAAACTTATACAAAGCACTGACCCTCTAACATCCAATGCTTGTCAGTTAAGATGAGAAACGTGTGAGCTTCATGAACAATGTAGTTCGTTTGAGCAGAAAACTGACTGCCCTTACCTGAAACGAAGTCTTGCTTGTAGGAAGACTCAGAGCCTGGGATTTAACTCCATTTCTGAAGTGAAACACACAGCAGGGTTCTCATCCATTGATCACACTCTGCGTTAGAACAAGTAGCATACTCTTGCTTCCTAGAGTCTCTAAGAGAGCAAGAAACGTGACTTTGCTGAAAACAAAAGAACAGTGTTTCCTACCCATACGGACCATATCTACTCCAACTCTGCTTCTGAAACTGATACAAAGCACTGGTCCTCTAACATCCAATGATTGTCAGTTAAGATGAGAAACGTGTGAGCATCGTGAACGATGTAGTTCGTTTGAGCAGAAAACTGACTGCCCTTACCTGAAACGATGTCTTGCTTGTAGGAAGACTCAGAGCCTGGCATTTAACTCCATTTCTGAAGCCAAACACACAGCATAGTTCCCATCCCTGGATCACACTCTGCTTTAGAGCGAGAAGTACGCTCTTGCATTCTAGAGTCTCTAAGACAGCAGGAAACGTGAGTGTGCTGAGAACAAAAGAGCGGTGTAACCTACACATACAGACCATATCTAGTCCAACTCTTCTTCTGAAACTGATACAAAGCACTGGTCCTCTAACATCCAATGCTTGTCAGTTAAGATGAGAAACGTGTGAGCTTCGTGAACGATGTAGTTCGTTTGAGCATAAAAGTGACTGCCCTTACCTGAAACGAAGTCTTGCATGTAGGAAGACTCAGAGCCTGGGATTTAACTCCATTTCTGAATTGAAACACACAGCATACTTCTCATCCATGGATCACACTCTGCTTTAGAGCAAGAAGCACACTCTTGCTTTCTAGAGTCTCTAAGACAGCAGGAAATCTGAGTGTGCCCAGAACAAAAGAACGGTGTTTCCTACACATACGGACTATATGTAGTCCAAATCTTCTTCTGAAACTGATAGAATGCACTGGTCCTCTAACATCCAATGCTTGTCAGTTAAGATGAGAAACGTGTGAGCTTTGTGAATGATGTAGTTCCTTTGAACTGAAATGTGACTTCCCTTACCTGAAACGAAGTCTTGCTTGTAGTAAGACACAGAGCCTGGGATTTAAGTCCATTTCTGAAGGGAAACACACAACATAGTTCTCATCCATGGATCACACACTGCTTTAGAGCAAGAAGCACACTCTAGCTTTCTAGAGTCTCTAATACAGCAGGAAATCTGAGTGTGCCCAGGACAAAAGAACGGTGTTTCCTATACATATGGACCATATGTATTCCAAATCTGCTTCTGAAACTGATACAAAGCACTGACCCTCTAACATCCAATGCTTGTCAGTTAAGATGAGAAACGTGTGAGCTTCGTGAACAATGTAGTTAGTTTGAGAAGAAAAATGACTGCCCTTACCTGAATGGAAGTCTTGCTTGTAGGAAGACTCAGAGCCTGGGATTTAACTCCATTTCTGAAGTAAAACACACAGCAGTGTAATCATCCATTGATCACTCTCTGTTTTAGAGTGAGAAGCACGCTCTTGCTACTAGAGTCTCTAAGGCAGCAGGAAACGTGAGTGTGCCCAGAACAAAAGATCGGTGTTTCCTACACATATGGACAATATGTAGTCCAAATCTGCTTCTGAAACTTATACAAAGCACTGACCCTCTAACATCCAATGCTTGTCAGTTAAGATGAGAAACGTGTGAGCTTCATGAACAATGTAGTTCGTTTGAGCAGAAAACTGACTGCCCTTACCTGAAACGAAGTCTTGCTTGTAGGAAGACTCAGAGCCTGGGATTTAACTCCATTTCGGAAGTGAAACACACAGCAGGGTTCTCATCCATTGATCACACTCTGCGTTAGAACAAGTAGCATACTCTTGCTTCCTAGAGTCTCTAAGAGAGCAAGAAACGTGACTTTGCTGAAAACAAAAGAACAGTGTTTCCTACCCATACGGACCATATCTACTCCAACTCTGCTTCTGAAACTGATACAAAGCACTGGTCCTCTAACATCCAATGATTGTCAGTTAAGATGAGAAACGTGTGAGCATCGTGAACGATGTAGTTCGTTTGAGCAGAAAACTGACTGCCCTTACCTGAAACGATGTCTTGCTTGTAGGAAGACTCAGAGCCTGGCATTTAACTCCATTTCTGAAGCCAAACACACAGCATAGTTCCCATCCCTGGATCACACTCTGCTTTAGAGCGAGAAGTACGCTCTTGCATTCTAGAGTCTCTAAGACAGCAGGAAACGTGAGTGTGCTGAGAACAAAAGAGCGGTGTAACCTACACATACAGACCATATCTAGTCCAACTCTTCTTCTGAAACTGATACAAAGCACTGGTCCTCTAACATCCAATGCTTGTCAGTTAAGATGAGAAATGTGTGAGCTTCGTGAACGATGTAGTTCGTTTGAGCAGAAAAGTGACTGCCCTTACCTGAATGGAAGTCTTGCTTGTAGGAAGACTCAGAGCCTGGGATTTAACTCCATTTCTGAAGGCAAACACACAGCATAGTTCTGATCCATGGATCACACTCTGCTTTAGAGCGAGAAGCACGCTCTTGCTTTCTAGAGTCTCTAAGGCAGCAGGAAACGTGAGTGTGCTGAGAACAAAAGAACGGTGTTTCCTACTCATACGGACCATATCTAGTCCAACTCTTCTTCTGAAACTGATACAAAGCACTGGTCCTCTAACATCCAATCCTTGTCAAATAAGATGAGAAACGTGTGAGGTTCGTGAACGATGTAGTTCGTTTGAGCAGAAAAGTGACTGCCCTTACCTGAATGGAAGTCTTGCTTGTAGGAAGACTCAGAGCCTGGGATTTAAGTCCATTTCTGAAGGGAAACACACAGCATAGTTCTCATCCATGGATCACACTCTGCTTTAGAGCGAGAAGCACACTCTTGCTTTCTAGAGTATCTAAGACAGCAGGAAATCTGAGTGTGCCCGTAACAAAAGAAGGGTGTTTCCTACACATATGGACCATATCTAGTCCAAATCTTCTTCTGAAACAGATACAAAGCACTGGTACTCTAATATCTAATGCTTGTCAGTTAAGATGAGAAACGTGTGAGCTCAGTGAACGATGTTGTTCGTTTGAGCAGAAAACTGACTGCCCTTACCTGAAACGATGTCTTGCTTGTAGGAAGACTCAGAGCCTGGCATTTAACTCCATTTCTGAAGTGAAACACACAGCAGTGTTCTCATCCATTGATCACACTCTGCTTTAGAACAAGAAGCATGCTTTTGCTTTCTAGAGTCTCTAAGACAGCAGGAAACGTGAGTTTGCTGAGAACAAAAGAACGGTGTTTCCTACACATAAGGACCCAATCTATTCGAACTCTGCTTCTGAAACTGATACAAAGCACTGGTCCTCTAACTTCCAATGCTTGTCAGTTAAAATGAGAAATGTGTGAGCTCAGTGAACGATGTAGTTCGTTTGAGCAGAAAAGTGACTGCCCTTACCTGAAACGAAGTCTTGCTTGTAGGAAGACACAGAGCCTGGGATTTAACTCCATTTATGAAGGCAAACACACAGCATAGTTCCCATCCATGGATCACACTCTGCTTTAGAGCGTGAAGTACTCTCTTGCTTTCGACATTCTCTAAGACAGCAGGAAACGTGAGTGTGCTGAGAACAAAAGAACGGTGTAACCTACACATACGGACCATATCTGGTCCAACTCTTCTTCTGAAACTGATACAAAGCACTGGTCCTCTAACATCCAATGCTTGTCAGTTAAGATGAGAAACGTGTGAGCTTTGTGAATGATGTAGTTCCTTTGAACTGAAAAGTGACTGCCTTTACCTGAAACGAAGTCTTGCTTGTAGTAAGACACAGAGCCTGGGATTTAAGTCCATTTCTGAAGGGAAACACACAACATAGTTCTCATCCATGGATCACACTCTGGTTTAGAGCAAGAAGCACACTCTAGCTTTCTAGAGTCTCTAATACAGCAGGAAATCTGAGTGTGCCCAGGACAAAAGAACGGTTTTTCCTATACATATGGACCATATGTAGTCCAAATATGCTTCTGAAACTGATACAAAGCACTGACCCTCTAACATCCAATGCTTGTCAGTTAAGATGAGAAACGTGTGAGCTTCGTGAACAATGTAGTTAGTTTGAGAAGAAAAATGACTGCCCTTACCTGAATGGAAGTCTTGCTTGTAGGAAGACTCAGAGCCTGGGATTTAACTCCATTTCTGAAGTAAAACACACAGCAGTGTAATCATCCATTGATCACTCTCTGTTTTAGAGTGAGAAGCACGCTCTTGCTACTAGAGTCTCTAAGGCAGCAGGAAACGTGAGTGTGCCCAGAACAAAAGATCGGTGTTTCCTACACATATGGACAATATGTAGTCCAAATCTGCTTCTGAAACTTATACAAAGCACTGACCCTCTAACATCCAATGCTTGTCAGTTAAGATGAGAAACGTGTGAGCTTCATGAACAATGTAGTTCGTTTGAGCAGAAAACTGACTGCCCTTACCTGAAACGAAGTCTTGCTTGTAGGAAGACTCAGAGCCTGGGATTTAACTCCATTTCTGAAGTGAAACACACAGCAGGGTTCTCATCCATTGATCACACTCTGCGTTAGAACAAGTAGCATACTCTTGCTTCCTAGAGTCTCTAAGAGAGCAAGAAACGTGACTTTGCTGAAAACAAAAGAACAGTGTTTCCTACCCATACGGACCATATCTACTCCAACTCTGCTTCTGAAACTGATACAAAGCACTGGTCCTCTAACATCCAATGATTGTCAGTTAAGATGAGAAACGTGTGAGCATCGTGAACGATGTAGTTCGTTTGAGCAGAAAACTGACTGCCCTTACCTGAAACGATGTCTTGCTTGTAGGAAGACTCAGAGCCTGGCATTTAACTCCATTTCTGAAGCCAAACACACAGCATAGTTCCCATCCCTGGATCACACTCTGCTTTAGAGCGAGAAGTACGCTCTTGCATTCTAGAGTCTCTAAGACAGCAGGAAACGTGAGTGTGCTGAGAACAAAAGAGCGGTGTAACCTACACATACAGACCATATCTAGTCCAACTCTTCTTCTGAAACTGATACAAAGCACTGGTCCTCTAACATCCAATGCTTGTCAGTTAAGATGAGAAACGTGTGAGCTTCGTGAACGATGTAGTTCGTTTGAGCATAAAAGTGACTGCCCTTACCTGAAACGAAGTCTTGCATGTAGGAAGACTCAGAGCCTGGGATTTAACTCCATTTCTGAATTGAAACACACAGCATACTTCTCATCCATGGATCACACTCTGCTTTAGAGCAAGAAGCACACTCTTGCTTTCTAGAGTCTCTAAGACAGCAGGAAATCTGAGTGTGCCCAGAACAAAAGAACGGTGTTTCCTACACATACGGACTATATGTAGTCCAAATCTTCTTCTGAAACTGATAGAATGCACTGGTCCTCTAACATCCAATGCTTGTCAGTTAAGATGAGAAACGTGTGAGCTTTGTGAATGATGTAGTTCCTTTGAACTGAAATGTGACTTCCCTTACCTGAAACGAAGTCTTGCTTGTAGTAAGACATAGAGCCTGGGATTTAAGTCCATTTCTGAAGGGAAACACACAACATAGTTCTCATCCATGGATCACACACTGCTTTAGAGCAAGAAGCACACTCTAGCTTTCTAGAGTCTCTAATACAGCAGGAAATCTGAGTGTGCCCAGGACAAAAGAACGGTGTTTCCTATACATATGGACCATATGTATTCCAAATCTGCTTCTGAAACTGATACAAAGCACTGACCCTCTAACATCCAATGCTTGTCAGTTAAGATGAGAAACGTGTGTGCTTTGTGAACGATGTAGTTCCTTTGAGCAGAAAAGTGACTGCCCTTACCTTAAACGAAGTCTTGCTTGTAGGGAGACTCAGAGCCTGGGATTTAACTCCATTTCTGAAGTGAAACACACAGCAGGGTTCTCATCCATTGATCAAACTCTGTGTTAGAACAAGAAGCATACTCTTGCTTCCTAGATTCTATAAGACAGCAAGAAATGTGAGTTTGCTGAAAACAAAAGAACAGTGTTTCCTACACATACGGACCATATCTAGTCCAACTCTGCTTCTGAAACTGATACAAAGCACTGGTCCTCTAACATCCAATGCTTGTCTGTTTAGATGAGAAACATGTGAGCTCTGTGAAAGATGTAGTTCGTTTGAGCTGAAAAGTGACTGCCCTTAACTGAAACGAAGTCTTGCTTGTAGGAAGACATAGAGCCTGGGATTTAACTATATTTATAAAGGGAAACACACAGCATAGTTTTCATCCATGGATCACACTCTGCTTTAGAGCGAGATGCACGCTCTTGCTTTCTAAAGTCTCCAAGAAAGCAGGAAACGTGAGTGTGCTGAGATCAAAGAACGGTGTTTCCTGCACATAGGGACCATATCTAGTCCAACTCTTCTTCTGAAACTGATACAAAGCACTGGTCCTCTAACATCCAATGCTTGTCAGTTAAGATGAGAAACGTGTGAGCTTCATGAACTTTGTAGTTCGTTTGTGCAGAAAAGTGACTGCCCATACCTGAAACGAAGTCTTGCTTGTAGGAAGACTCAAAGCCTGGGATTTAACTCCATTTCTGAAGTGAAACACACAGCATAGTTCTCATCCATGGATCACACTCTGCTTTAGAGCAAGAAGCACACTCTTGCTTTCTAGAGTCTCTAAGACAGCAGGAAACGTGAGTGGGCCCAGAACAAAAGAACGGTGTTTCCTACACATACGGACTATATGTAGTACAAATCTTCTTCTGAAACTGATAGAATGCACTGGTCCTCTAACATTCAATGCTTCTCAGTTAAGATGAGAAACGTGTGAGCATCGTGAACGATGTAGTTCGTTTGAGCAGAAAAGTCACTGCTCATACCTGAATTGAAGTCTTGCTTGTAGGAAGACTCAGAGCCTGGGATTTATCTCCATTTCTGAAGTAAAACACACAGCAGTGTAATCATGCATTGATCAAACTCTGCTTTAGAACAAGAAGCACGCTCTTGCTTTCTAGAGTCTCTAAGACAGCAGGAAACGTGAGTTTGCTGAGAACAAAAGAACGGTGTTTCCTACACATACAGACATTATATAGTCCAACTCTGCTTCTGAAACAGATACAAAGCACTGGTCCTCTAACATCCAATGCTTGTCTGTTAAGATGAGAAACGTGTGAGCTCAGTGAACGATGTAGTTCGTTTGAGCAGAAAAGTGACTGCACTTACCTGAAACGAAGTCTTGCTTGTAGGAAGATACAGAGCCTGGGATTTAACTCCATTTCTGAAGGGAAACACACAGCATAGTTCAGATCCATGGATCACACTCTGCTTTAGAGCGAGAAGCACGCTCTTGCTTTCTAGAGTCTCTAAGACAGCAGGAAACAGGAGTGTGCTGAGAACAAAAGAACGGTGTTTCCTACTCATACGGACCATATCTAGTCCAACTCTTCTTCTGAAACTAATACAAAGCACTGGTCCTCTAACATCCAATCCTTGTCAATTAAGATGAGAAACGTGTGAGCTTCGTGAACGATGTAGTTCGTTTGAGCAGAAAAGTGACTGCCCTTACCTGAATGGAAGTCTTGCTTGTAGGAAGACTCAGAGCCTGGGATTTAACTCCATTTCTGAAGTAAAACACACAGCAGTGTAATCATCCATTGATCACACTCTGCTTTAGAACAAGAAGCACGCTCTTGCTTTCTAGACTCTCAAAGACAACAGGAAACGTGAGTGTGCTGAGAACAAAAGAACGGTGTTTCCTACACATAGGGACCATATCTAGTCCAACTCTGCTTCTGAAACAGATACAAAGCACTGGTCCTCTAACATCCAATGCTTGTCAGTTAAGATGAGAAACGTGTGAGCTACGTGAACGATGTTGTTCCTTTGAGCAGAAAAGTGACTGCCCTTACCTGAAACGAAGTCTTGCTTGTAGGGAGACACAGAGCATGGGATTTAACTCCATTTCTGAAGTGAAACACACAGCATAATCTCATCCATGGATCACACTCTGTTTTAGAGCAAGAAGCACGCTCTTGCTTTCTAGAGTCTCTAAGGCAGCAGGAAACGTGAGTGTGCCCAGAACAAAAGATCGGTGTTTCCTACACATATGGACAATATGTAGTCCAAATCTGCTTCTGAAACTGATACAAAGCACTGACCCTCTAACATCCAATGCTTGTCAGTTAATATGAGAAACGTGTGAGCTTCATGAACAATGTAGTTCGTTTGAGCAGAAAACTGACTGCCCTTACCTGAAACGAAGTCTTGCTTGTAGGAAGACTCAGAGCCTGGGATTTAACTCCATTTCTGAAGTGAAACACACAGCAGGGTTCTCATCCATTGATCACACTCTGCGTTAGAACAAGAAGCATACTCTTGCTTCCTAGAGTCTCTAAGACAGCAAGAAACGTGAGTTTGCTGAAAACAAAAGAATAGTGTTTCAACACATAAGGACCATATCTAGTCCAACTCTGCTTCTGAAACTGATACAAAGCACTGGTCCTCTAACATCCAATGCTTTTCTGTTTAGGTGAGAAACATGTGAGGTCCGTGAAAGATGTAGTTCGTTTGAGCTGAAAAGTGACTGCCCTTACCTGAAACGAACTCTTGCTTGTAGGAAGACATAGAGCCTGGGATTTAACTACATTTATGAAGGGAAACACACAGCATAGTTTTCATTCATGGATCACACTCTGCTTTAGAGCAAGAAGCACGCTCTTGCTTTCTAGAGTCTCTAAGACAGCAGGAAATCTGAGTGTGCCCAGAACAAAAGAAGGGTGTTTCCTACACATATGGACCATATCTAGTCCAAATCTTCTTCTGAAACTGATACAATGCACTGATCCTCTAACATCCAATGCTTGTCAGTTAAGATGAGAAACGTGTGAGGTTCGTGAACGATGTAGTTCGTTTGAGCAGAAAAGTGACTGCCCTTACCTGAATGGAAGTCTTGCTTGTAGGAAGACTCAGAGCCTGGGATTTAACTCCATTTCTGAAGTGAAACACACAGCAGGGTTCTCATCCATTGATCACACTCTGCGTTAGAACAAGAAGCATACTCTTGCTTCCTAGAGTCTCTAAGAGAGCAAGAAACGTGACTTTGCTGAAAACAAAAGAACAGTGTTTCCTACCCATAAGGACCATATCTACTCCAACTCTGCTTCTGAAACTGATACAAAGCACTGGTCCTCTAACATCCAATGATTGTCAGTTAAGATGAGAAACGTGTGAGCATCGTGAACGATGTAGTTCGTTTGAGCAGAAAACTGACTGCCCTTACATGAAACGATGTCTTGCTTGTAGGAAGACTCAGAGCCTGGCATTTAACTCCATTTCTGAAGCCAAACACACAGCATAGTTCCCATCCATGGATCACACTCTGCTTTAGAGCGAGAAGTACGCTCTTGCATTCTAGAGTCTCTAAGACAGCAGGAAACATGAGTGTGCTGAGAACAAAAGAGCGGTGTAACCTACACATACGGACCATATCTAGTCCAACTCTTCTTCTGAAACTGATACAAAGCACTGGTCCTCTAACATCCAATGCTTGTCAGTTAAGATGAGAAACGTGTGAGCTTCGTGAACGATGTAGTTCGTTTGAGCAGAAAAGTGACTGCCCTTACCTGAAACGAAATCTTGCTTGAAGGGAGACATAGAGCCTGGGATTTAACTACATTTATGAAGCCAAACACACAGCATAGTTCCCATCCATGGATCACACTCTGCTTTAGAGCGAGAAGCACACTCTTGCTTTCTAGAGTATCTAAGACAGCAGGAAATCTGAGTGTGCCCAGAACAAAAGAAGGGTGTTTCCTACACATATGGACCATATCTAGTCCAAATCTTCTTCTGAAACAGATACAAAGCACTGGTACTCTAATATCTAATGCTTGTCAGTTAAGATGAGAAACGTGTGAGCTCAGTGAATGATGATGTTCGTTTGAGCAGAAAACTGACTGCCCTTACCTGAAACGATGTCTTGCTTGTAGGAAGACTCAGAGCCTGGCATTTAACTCCATTTCTGAAGTGAAACACACAGCAGTGTTCTCATCCATTGATCACACTCTGCTTTAGAACAAGAAGCATGCTTTTGCTTTCTAGAGTCTCTAAGACAGCAGGAAACGTGAGTTTGCTGAGAACAAAAGAACGGTGTTTCCTACACATAAGGACCCAATCCATTCGAACTCTGCTTCTGAAACTGATACAAAGCACTGGTCCTCTAACTTCCAATGCTTGTCAGTTAAAATGAGAAATGTGTGAGCTCAGTGAACGATGTAGTTCGTTTGAGCAGAAAAGTGACTGCCCTTACCTGAATGGAAGTCTTGCTTGTAGGAAGACTCAGAGCCTGGGATTTAAATCCATTTCTGAAGTAAAACACACAGCAGTGTAATCATCCATTGATCACACTCTGCTTTAGAACAAGAAGCACGCTCTTGCTTTCTAGACTCTCAAAGACAGCAGGAAACGTGAGTGTGCTGAGAACAAAAGAACGGTGTTTCCTACACATAGGGACCATATCTAGTCCAACTCTGCTTCTGAAACAGATACAAAGCACTGGTCCTCTAACATCCAATGCTTGTCAGTTAACATGAGAAACGTGTGAGCTTCGTGAACGATGTTGTTCCTTTGAGCACAAAAGTGACTGCCCTTACCTGAAACGAAGTCTTGCTTGTAGGGAGACACAGAGCATGGGATTTAACTCCATTTCTGAAGTGAAACACACAGCATAGTCTCATCCATGGATCATACTCTGTTTTAGAGCAATAAGCACGCTCTTGCTTTCTAGAGTCTCTAAGGCAGCAGGAAACGTGAGTGTGCCCAGAACAAAAGATCGGTGTTTCCTACACATATGGACAATATGTAGTCCAAATCTGCTTCTGAAACTTATACAAAGCACTGACCCTCTAACATCCAATGCTTGTCAGTTAAGATGAGAAACGTGTGAGCTTCATGAACAATGTAGTTCGTTTGAGCAGAAAACTGACTGCCCTTACCTGAAACGAAGTCTTGCTTGTAGGAAGACTCAGAGCCTGGGATTTAACTCCATTTCGGAAGTGAAACACACAGCAGGGTTCTCATCCATTGATCACACTCTGCGTTAGAACAAGTAGCATACTCTTGCTTCCTAGAGTCTCTAAGAGAGCAAGAAACGTGACTTTGCTGAAAACAAAAGAACAGTGTTTCCTACCCATACGGACCATATCTACTCCAACTCTGCTTCTGAAACTGATACAAAGCACTGGTCCTCTAACATCCAATGATTGTCAGTTAAGATGAGAAACGTGTGAGCATCGTGAACGATGTAGTTCGTTTGAGCAGAAAACTGACTGCCCTTACCTGAAACGATGTCTTGCTTGTAGGAAGACTCAGAGCCTGGCATTTAACTCCATTTCTGAAGCCAAACACACAGCATAGTTCCCATCCCTGGATCACACTCTGCTTTAGAGCGAGAAGTACGCTCTTGCATTCTAGAGTCTCTAAGACAGCAGGAAACGTGAGTGTGCTGAGAACAAAAGAGCGGTGTAACCTACACATACAGACCATATCTAGTCCAACTCTTCTTCTGAAACTGATACAAAGCACTGGTCCTCTAACATCCAATGCTTGTCAGTTAAGATGAGAAATGTGTGAGCTTCGTGAACGATGTAGTTCGTTTGAGCAGAAAAGTGACTGCCCTTACCTGAATGGAAGTCTTGCTTGTAGGAAGACTCAGAGCCTGGGATTTAACTCCATTTCTGAAGGCAAACACACAGCATAGTTCTGATCCATGGATCACACTCTGCTTTAGAGCGAGAAGCACGCTCTTGCTTTCTAGAGTCTCTAAGGCAGCAGGAAACGTGAGTGTGCTGAGAACAAAAGAACGGTGTTTCCTACTCATACGGACCATATCTAGTCCAACTCTTCTTCTGAAACTGATACAAAGCACTGGTCCTCTAACATCCAATCCTTGTCAAATAAGATGAGAAACGTGTGAGGTTCGTGAACGATGTAGTTCGTTTGAGCAGAAAAGTGACTGCCCTTACCTGAATGGAAGTCTTGCTTGTAGGAAGACTCAGAGCCTGGGATTTAAGTCCATTTCTGAAGGGAAACACACAGCATAGTTCTCATCCATGGATCACACTCTGCTTTAGAGCGAGAAGCACACTCTTGCTTTCTAGAGTATCTAAGACAGCAGGAAATCTGAGTGTGCCCGTAACAAAAGAAGGGTGTTTCCTACACATATGGACCATATCTAGTCCAAATCTTCTTCTGAAACAGATACAAAGCACTGGTACTCTAATATCTAATGCTTGTCAGTTAAGATGAGAAACGTGTGAGCTCAGTGAACGATGTTGTTCGTTTGAGCAGAAAACTGACTGCCCTTACCTGAAACGATGTCTTGCTTGTAGGAAGACTCAGAGCCTGGCATTTAACTCCATTTCTGAAGTGAAACACACAGCAGTGTTCTCATCCATTGATCACACTCTGCTTTAGAACAAGAAGCATGCTTTTGCTTTCTAGAGTCTCTAAGACAGCAGGAAACGTGAGTTTGCTGAGAACAAAAGAACGGTGTTTCCTACACATAAGGACCCAATCTATTCGAACTCTGCTTCTGAAACTGATACAAAGCACTGGTCCTCTAACTTCCAATGCTTGTCAGTTAAAATGAGAAATGTGTGAGCTCAGTGAACGATGTAGTTCGTTTGAGCAGAAAAGTGACTGCCCTTACCTGAAACGAAGTCTTGCTTGTAGGAAGACACAGAGCCTGGGATTTAACTCCATTTATGAAGGCAAACACACAGCATAGTTCCCATCCATGGATCACACTCTGCTTTAGAGCGTGAAGTACTCTCTTGCTTTCGACATTCTCTAAGACAGCAGGAAACGTGAGTGTGCTGAGAACAAAAGAACGGTGTAACCTACACATACGGACCATATCTGGTCCAACTCTTCTTCTGAAACTGATACAAAGCACTGGTCCTCTAACATCCAATGCTTGTCAGTTAAGATGAGAAACGTGTGAGCTTTGTGAATGATGTAGTTCCTTTGAACTGAAAAGTGACTGCCTTTACCTGAAACGAAGTCTTGCTTGTAGTAAGACACAGAGCCTGGGATTTAAGTCCATTTCTGAAGGGAAACACACAACATAGTTCTCATCCATGGATCACACTCTGGTTTAGAGCAAGAAGCACACTCTAGCTTTCTAGAGTCTCTAATACAGCAGGAAATCTGAGTGTGCCCAGGACAAAAGAACGGTTTTTCCTATACATATGGACCATATGTAGTCCAAATATGCTTCTGAAACTGATACAAAGCACTGACCCTCTAACATCCAATGCTTGTCAGTTAAGATGAGAAACGTGTGAGCTTCGTGAACAATGTAGTTAGTTTGAGAAGAAAAATGACTGCCCTTACCTGAATGGAAGTCTTGCTTGTAGGAAGACTCAGAGCCTGGGATTTAACTCCATTTCTGAAGTAAAACACACAGCAGTGTAATCATCCATTGATCACTCTCTGTTTTAGAGTGAGAAGCACGCTCTTGCTACTAGAGTCTCTAAGGCAGCAGGAAACGTGAGTGTGCCCAGAACAAAAGATCGGTGTTTCCTACACATATGGACAATATGTAGTCCAAATCTGCTTCTGAAACTTATACAAAGCACTGACCCTCTAACATCCAATGCTTGTCAGTTAAGATGAGAAACGTGTGAGCTTCATGAACAATGTAGTTCGTTTGAGCAGAAAACTGACTGCCCTTACCTGAAACGAAGTCTTGCTTGTAGGAAGACTCAGAGCCTGGGATTTAACTCCATTTCTGAAGTGAAACACACAGCAGGGTTCTCATCCATTGATCACACTCTGCGTTAGAACAAGTAGCATACTCTTGCTTCCTAGAGTCTCTAAGAGAGCAAGAAACGTGACTTTGCTGAAAACAAAAGAACAGTGTTTCCTACCCATACGGACCATATCTACTCCAACTCTGCTTCTGAAACTGATACAAAGCACTGGTCCTCTAACATCCAATGATTGTCAGTTAAGATGAGAAACGTGTGAGCATCGTGAACGATGTAGTTCGTTTGAGCAGAAAACTGACTGCCCTTACCTGAAACGATGTCTTGCTTGTAGGAAGACTCAGAGCCTGGCATTTAACTCCATTTCTGAAGCCAAACACACAGCATAGTTCCCATCCCTGGATCACACTCTGCTTTAGAGCGAGAAGTACGCTCTTGCATTCTAGAGTCTCTAAGACAGCAGGAAACGTGAGTGTGCTGAGAACAAAAGAGCGGTGTAACCTACACATACAGACCATATCTAGTCCAACTCTTCTTCTGAAACTGATACAAAGCACTGGTCCTCTAACATCCAATGCTTGTCAGTTAAGATGAGAAACGTGTGAGCTTCGTGAACGATGTAGTTCGTTTGAGCATAAAAGTGACTGCCCTTACCTGAAACGAAGTCTTGCATGTAGGAAGACTCAGAGCCTGGGATTTAACTCCATTTCTGAATTGAAACACACAGCATACTTCTCATCCATGGATCACACTCTGCTTTAGAGCAAGAAGCACACTCTTGCTTTCTAGAGTCTCTAAGACAGCAGGAAATCTGAGTGTGCCCAGAACAAAAGAACGGTGTTTCCTACACATACGGACTATATGTAGTCCAAATCTTCTTCTGAAACTGATAGAATGCACTGGTCCTCTAACATCCAATGCTTGTCAGTTAAGATGAGAAACGTGTGAGCTTTGTGAATGATGTAGTTCCTTTGAACTGAAATGTGACTTCCCTTACCTGAAACGAAGTCTTGCTTGTAGTAAGACATAGAGCCTGGGATTTAAGTCCATTTCTGAAGGGAAACACACAACATAGTTCTCATCCATGGATCACACACTGCTTTAGAGCAAGAAGCACACTCTAGCTTTCTAGAGTCTCTAATACAGCAGGAAATCTGAGTGTGCCCAGGACAAAAGAACGGTGTTTCCTATACATATGGACCATATGTATTCCAAATCTGCTTCTGAAACTGATACAAAGCACTGACCCTCTAACATCCAATGCTTGTCAGTTAAGATGAGAAACGTGTGTGCTTTGTGAACGATGTAGTTCCTTTGAGCAGAAAAGTGACTGCCCTTACCTTAAACGAAGTCTTGCTTGTAGGGAGACTCAGAGCCTGGGATTTAACTCCATTTCTGAAGTGAAACACACAGCAGGGTTCTCATCCATTGATCAAACTCTGTGTTAGAACAAGAAGCATACTCTTGCTTCCTAGATTCTATAAGACAGCAAGAAATGTGAGTTTGCTGAAAACAAAAGAACAGTGTTTCCTACACATACGGACCATATCTAGTCCAACTCTGCTTCTGAAACTGATACAAAGCACTGGTCCTCTAACATCCAATGCTTGTCTGTTTAGATGAGAAACATGTGAGCTCTGTGAAAGATGTAGTTCGTTTGAGCTGAAAAGTGACTGCCCTTAACTGAAACGAAGTCTTGCTTGTAGGAAGACATAGAGCCTGGGATTTAACTATATTTATAAAGGGAAACACACAGCATAGTTTTCATCCATGGATCACACTCTGCTTTAGAGCGAGATGCACGCTCTTGCTTTCTAAAGTCTCCAAGAAAGCAGGAAACGTGAGTGTGCTGAGATCAAAGAACGGTGTTTCCTGCACATAGGGACCATATCTAGTCCAACTCTTCTTCTGAAACTGATACAAAGCACTGGTCCTCTAACATCCAATGCTTGTCAGTTAAGATGAGAAACGTGTGAGCTTCATGAACTTTGTAGTTCGTTTGTGCAGAAAAGTGACTGCCCATACCTGAAACGAAGTCTTGCTTGTAGGAAGACTCAAAGCCTGGGATTTAACTCCATTTCTGAAGTGAAACACACAGCATAGTTCTCATCCATGGATCACACTCTGCTTTAGAGCAAGAAGCACACTCTTGCTTTCTAGAGTCTCTAAGACAGCAGGAAACGTGAGTGGGCCCAGAACAAAAGAACGGTGTTTCCTACACATACGGACTATATGTAGTACAAATCTTCTTCTGAAACTGATAGAATGCACTGGTCCTCTAACATTCAATGCTTCTCAGTTAAGATGAGAAACGTGTGAGCATCGTGAACGATGTAGTTCGTTTGAGCAGAAAAGTCACTGCTCATACCTGAATTGAAGTCTTGCTTGTAGGAAGACTCAGAGCCTGGGATTTATCTCCATTTCTGAAGTAAAACACACAGCAGTGTAATCATGCATTGATCAAACTCTGCTTTAGAACAAGAAGCACGCTCTTGCTTTCTAGAGTCTCTAAGACAGCAGGAAACGTGAGTTTGCTGAGAACAAAAGAACGGTGTTTCCTACACATACAGACATTATATAGTCCAACTCTGCTTCTGAAACAGATACAAAGCACTGGTCCTCTAACATCCAATGCTTGTCTGTTAAGATGAGAAACGTGTGAGCTCAGTGAACGATGTAGTTCGTTTGAGCAGAAAAGTGACTGCACTTACCTGAAACGAAGTCTTGCTTGTAGGAAGATACAGAGCCTGGGATTTAACTCCATTTCTGAAGGGAAACACACAGCATAGTTCAGATCCATGGATCACACTCTGCTTTAGAGCGAGAAGCACGCTCTTGCTTTCTAGAGTCTCTAAGACAGCAGGAAACAGGAGTGTGCTGAGAACAAAAGAACGGTGTTTCCTACTCATACGGACCATATCTAGTCCAACTCTTCTTCTGAAACTAATACAAAGCACTGGTCCTCTAACATCCAATCCTTGTCAATTAAGATGAGAAACGTGTGAGCTTCGTGAACGATGTAGTTCGTTTGAGCAGAAAAGTGACTGCCCTTACCTGAATGGAAGTCTTGCTTGTAGGAAGACTCAGAGCCTGGGATTTAACTCCATTTCTGAAGTAAAACACACAGCAGTGTAATCATCCATTGATCACACTCTGCTTTAGAACAAGAAGCACGCTCTTGCTTTCTAGACTCTCAAAGACAACAGGAAACGTGAGTGTGCTGAGAACAAAAGAACGGTGTTTCCTACACATAGGGACCATATCTAGTCCAACTCTGCTTCTGAAACAGATACAAAGCACTGGTCCTCTAACATCCAATGCTTGTCAGTTAAGATGAGAAACGTGTGAGCTACGTGAACGATGTTGTTCCTTTGAGCAGAAAAGTGACTGCCCTTACCTGAAACGAAGTCTTGCTTGTAGGGAGACACAGAGCATGGGATTTAACTCCATTTCTGAAGTGAAACACACAGCATAATCTCATCCATGGATCACACTCTGTTTTAGAGCAAGAAGCACGCTCTTGCTTTCTAGAGTCTCTAAGGCAGCAGGAAACGTGAGTGTGCCCAGAACAAAAGATCGGTGTTTCCTACACATATGGACAATATGTAGTCCAAATCTGCTTCTGAAACTGATACAAAGCACTGACCCTCTAACATCCAATGCTTGTCAGTTAATATGAGAAACGTGTGAGCTTCATGAACAATGTAGTTCGTTTGAGCAGAAAACTGACTGCCCTTACCTGAAACGAAGTCTTGCTTGTAGGAAGACTCAGAGCCTGGGATTTAACTCCATTTCTGAAGTGAAACACACAGCAGGGTTCTCATCCATTGATCACACTCTGCGTTAGAACAAGAAGCATACTCTTGCTTCCTAGAGTCTCTAAGACAGCAAGAAACGTGAGTTTGCTGAAAACAAAAGAATAGTGTTTCAACACATAAGGACCATATCTAGTCCAACTCTGCTTCTGAAACTGATACAAAGCACTGGTCCTCTAACATCCAATGCTTTTCTGTTTAGGTGAGAAACATGTGAGGTCCGTGAAAGATGTAGTTCGTTTGAGCTGAAAAGTGACTGCCCTTACCTGAAACGAACTCTTGCTTGTAGGAAGACATAGAGCCTGGGATTTAACTACATTTATGAAGGGAAACACACAGCATAGTTTTCATTCATGGATCACACTCTGCTTTAGAGCAAGAAGCACGCTCTTGCTTTCTAGAGTCTCTAAGACAGCAGGAAATCTGAGTGTGCCCAGAACAAAAGAAGGGTGTTTCCTACACATATGGACCATATCTAGTCCAAATCTTCTTCTGAAACTGATACAATGCACTGATCCTCTAACATCCAATGCTTGTCAGTTAAGATGAGAAACGTGTGAGGTTCGTGAACGATGTAGTTCGTTTGAGCAGAAAAGTGACTGCCCTTACCTGAATGGAAGTCTTGCTTGTAGGAAGACTCAGAGCCTGGGATTTAACTCCATTTCTGAAGTGAAACACACAGCAGGGTTCTCATCCATTGATCACACTCTGCGTTAGAACAAGAAGCATACTCTTGCTTCCTAGAGTCTCTAAGAGAGCAAGAAACGTGACTTTGCTGAAAACAAAAGAACAGTGTTTCCTACCCATAAGGACCATATCTACTCCAACTCTGCTTCTGAAACTGATACAAAGCACTGGTCCTCTAACATCCAATGATTGTCAGTTAAGATGAGAAACGTGTGAGCATCGTGAACGATGTAGTTCGTTTGAGCAGAAAACTGACTGCCCTTACATGAAACGATGTCTTGCTTGTAGGAAGACTCAGAGCCTGGCATTTAACTCCATTTCTGAAGCCAAACACACAGCATAGTTCCCATCCATGGATCACACTCTGCTTTAGAGCGAGAAGTACGCTCTTGCATTCTAGAGTCTCTAAGACAGCAGGAAACATGAGTGTGCTGAGAACAAAAGAGCGGTGTAACCTACACATACGGACCATATCTAGTCCAACTCTTCTTCTGAAACTGATACAAAGCACTGGTCCTCTAACATCCAATGCTTGTCAGTTAAGATGAGAAACGTGTGAGCTTCGTGAACGATGTAGTTCGTTTGAGCAGAAAAGTGACTGCCCTTACCTGAAACGAAATCTTGCTTGAAGGGAGACATAGAGCCTGGGATTTAACTACATTTATGAAGCCAAACACACAGCATAGTTCCCATCCATGGATCACACTCTGCTTTAGAGCGAGAAGCACACTCTTGCTTTCTAGAGTATCTAAGACAGCAGGAAATCTGAGTGTGCCCAGAACAAAAGAAGGGTGTTTCCTACACATATGGACCATATCTAGTCCAAATCTTCTTCTGAAACAGATACAAAGCACTGGTACTCTAATATCTAATGCTTGTCAGTTAAGATGAGAAACGTGTGAGCTCAGTGAATGATGATGTTCGTTTGAGCAGAAAACTGACTGCCCTTACCTGAAACGATGTCTTGCTTGTAGGAAGACTCAGAGCCTGGCATTTAACTCCATTTCTGAAGTGAAACACACAGCAGTGTTCTCATCCATTGATCACACTCTGCTTTAGAACAAGAAGCATGCTTTTGCTTTCTAGAGTCTCTAAGACAGCAGGAAACGTGAGTTTGCTGAGAACAAAAGAACGGTGTTTCCTACACATAAGGACCCAATCCATTCGAACTCTGCTTCTGAAACTGATACAAAGCACTGGTCCTCTAACTTCCAATGCTTGTCAGTTAAAATGAGAAATGTGTGAGCTCAGTGAACGATGTAGTTCGTTTGAGCAGAAAAGTGACTGCCCTTACCTGAATGGAAGTCTTGCTTGTAGGAAGACTCAGAGCCTGGGATTTAAATCCATTTCTGAAGTAAAACACACAGCAGTGTAATCATCCATTGATCACACTCTGCTTTAGAACAAGAAGCACGCTCTTGCTTTCTAGACTCTCAAAGACAGCAGGAAACGTGAGTGTGCTGAGAACAAAAGAACGGTGTTTCCTACACATAGGGACCATATCTAGTCCAACTCTGCTTCTGAAACAGATACAAAGCACTGGTCCTCTAACATCCAATGCTTGTCAGTTAACATGAGAAACGTGTGAGCTTCGTGAACGATGTTGTTCCTTTGAGCACAAAAGTGACTGCCCTTACCTGAAACGAAGTCTTGCTTGTAGGGAGACACAGAGCATGGGATTTAACTCCATTTCTGAAGTGAAACACACAGCATAGTCTCATCCATGGATCATACTCTGTTTTAGAGCAATAAGCACGCTCTTGCTTTCTAGAGTCTCTAAGGCAGCAGGAAACGTGAGTGTGCCCAGAACAAAAGATTGGTGTTTCCTACACATATGGACAATATGTAGTCCAAATCTGCTTCTGAAACTGATACAAAGCACTGACCCTCTAACATCCAATGCATGTCAGTTAATATGAGAAACGTGTGAGCTTCATGAACAATGTAGTTCGTTTGAGCAGAAAACTGACTGCCCTTACCTGAAACGAAGTCTTGCTTGTAGGAAGACTCAGAGCCTGGGATTTAACTCCATTTCTGAAGTGAAACACACAGCAGGGTTCTCATCCATTGATCACACTCTGCGTTAGAACAAGAAGCATACTCTTGCTTCCTAGAGTCTCTAAGACAGCAAGAAACGTGAGTTTGCTGAAAACAAAAGAATAGTGTTTCAACACATAAGGACCATATCTAGTCCAACTCTGCTTCTGAAACTGATACAAAGCACTGGTCCTCTAACATCCAATGCTTTTCTGTTTAGATGAGAAACATGTGAGCTCCGTGAAAGGTGTAGTTCGTTTGAGCTGAAAAGTGACTGCCCTTACCTGAAACGAACTCTTGCTTGTAGGAAGACATAGAGCCTGGGATTTAACTCCATTTCTGAAGTGAAACACACAGCAGGGTTCTCATCCATGGATCACACTCTGCTTTAGAGCAAGAAGCACACTCTTGCTTTCTAGAGTCTCTAAGACAGCAGGAAACGTGAGTGTGCCCAGAACAAAAGAACGGTGTTTCCTACACATACGGACTATATGTAGTACAAATCTTCTTCTGAAACTGATAGAATGCACTGGTCCTCTAACATTCAATGCTTGTCAGTTAAGATGAGAAACGTGTGAGCTTTGTGAATGATGTAGTTCCTTTGAACTGAAATGTGACATCCCTTACCAGAAAAGAAGTCTTGCTTGTAGTAAGACACAGAGCCTGGGATTTAAGTCCATTTCTGAAGGGAAACACACAACATAGTTCTCATCCATGGATCACACTCTGCTTTAGAGCTAGAAGCACACTCTAGCTTTCTAGAGTCTCTAATACAGCAAGAAATCTGAGTGTGCCCAGGACAAAAGAACGGTGTTTCCTATACATATGGACCATATGTATTCCAAATCTGCTTCTGAAACTGATACAAAGCACTGACCCTCTAACATCCAATGCTTGTCAGTTAAGATGAGAAACGTGTGTGCTTTGTGAACGATGTAGTTCCTTTGAGCAGAAAAGTGACTGCCCTTACCTTAAACGAAGTCTTGCTTGTAGGGACACTCAGAGCCTGGGATTTAACTCCATTTCTAAAGTGAAACACACAGCAAGGTTCTCATCCATTGATCAAACTCTGTGTTAGAACAAGAAGCATACTCTTGCTTCCTAGATTCTATAAGACAGCAAGAAACGTGAGTTTGCTGAAAACAAAAGAACAGTGTTTCCTACACATACGGACCATATCTAGTCCAACTCTGCTTCTGAAACTGATACAAAGCACTGGTCCTCTAACATCCAATGCTTGTCTGTTTAGATGAGAAACATGTGAGCTCTGTGAAAGATGTAGTTCGTTTGAGCTGAAAAGTGACTGCCCTTAACTGAAACGAAGTCTTGCTTGTAGGAAGACATAGAGCCTGGGATTTAACTATATTTATGAAGGGAAACACACAGCATAGTTTTCATCCATGGATCACACTCTGCTTTAGAGCGAGATGCATGCTCTTGCTTTCTAAAGTCTCCAAGACAGCAGGAAACGTGAGTGTGCTGAGAACAAAGAACGGTGTTTCCTGCACATAGGGACCATATCTAGTCCAACTCTTCTTCTGAAACTGATACAAAGCACTGGTCCTCTAACATCCAATGCTTGTCAGTTAAGATGAGAAACGTGTGAGCTTCATGAACTTTGTAGTTCGTTTGTGCAGAAAAGTGACTGCCCTTACCTGAAACGAAGTCTTGCTTGTAGGAAGACTCAAAGCCTGGGATTTAACCCCATTTCTGAAGTGAAACACACAGCATAGTTCTCATCCATGGATCACACTCTGCTTTAGAGCAAGAAGCACACTCTTGCTTTCTAGAGTCTCTAAGACAGCAGGAAACGTGAGTGTGCCCAGAACAAAAGAACGGTGTTTCCTACACATACGGACTATATGTAGTACAAATCTTCTTCTGAAACTGATAGAATGCACTGGTCCTCTAACATTCAATGCTTGTCAGTTAAGATGAGAAACGTGTGAGCTTTGTGAATGATGTAGTTCCTTTGAACTGAAAAGTGACTGCCCTTACCTGAAACGAAGTCTTGCTTGTAGTAAGACACAGAGCCTGGGATTTAAGTCCATTTATGAAGGGAAACACACAACATAGTTCTCATCCATGGATCACACTCTGCTTTAGAGCGAGAAGTACGCTCTTGCTTTCTAGAGTCTCTAAGACAGCAGGAAATCTGAGTGTGCCCAGGACAAAAGAACGGTGTTTCCTATACATATGGACCATATGTAGTCCAAATCTGCTTCTGAAACTGATACAAAGCACTGACACTCTAACATCCAATGGTTGTCAGTTAAGATGAGAAACGTGTGAGCATCGTGAACGATGTAGTTCGTTTGAGCAGAAAAGTGACTGCGCATACCTGAATTGAAGTCTTGCTTGTAGGAAGACTCAGAGCCTGGGATTTATCTCCATTTCTGAAGTAAAACACACAGCAGTGTAATCATGCATTGATCAAAGTCTGCTTTAGAAAAAGAAGCACGCTCTTGCTTTCTAGAGTCTCTAAGACAGCAGGAAACGTGAGTTTGCTGAGAACAAAAGAACGGGGTTTCCTACACATACAGACATTATATAGTCCAAATCTGCTTCTGAAACAGATACAAAGCACTGGTCCTCTAACATCCAATGCTTGTCTGTTAAGATGAGAAACATGTGAGATCAGTGAACGATGTAGTTCGTTTGAGCAGAAAAGTGACTGCTCTTACCTGAAACGAAGTCTTGCTTGTAGGAAGATACAGAGCCTGGGATTTAACTCCATTTCTGAAGGGAAACACACAGCATAGTTCTGATCCATGGATCACACTCTGCTTTAGAGCGAGAAGCACGCTCTTGCTTTCTAGAGTCTCTAAGACAGCAGGAAACGTGAGTGTGCTGAGAACAAAAGAACGGTGTTTCCTACTCATAGGGACCATATCTAGTCCAACTCTTCTTCTGAAACTGATACAAAGCACTTTTCCTCTAACATCCAATCCTTGTCAATTAAGATGAGAAACGTGTGAGCTTCGTGAACGATGTAGTTCGTTTGAGCAGAAAAGTGACTGCCCTTACCTGAATGGAAGTCTTGCTTGTAGGAAGACTCAGAGCCTGGGATTTAACTCCATTTCTGAAGTAAAACACACAGCAGTGTAATCATCCATTGATCACACTCTGCTTTAGAACAAGAAGCACGCTCTTGCTTTCTAGACTCTCAAAGGCAGCAGGAAACGTTAGTGTGCTGAGAACAAAAGAACGGTGTTTCCTACACATAGGGACCATATCTAGTCCAACTCTGCTTCTGAAACAGATACAAAGCACTGGTCCTCTAACATCCAATGCTTGTCAGTTAAGATGAGAAACGTGTGAGCTACGTGAACGATGTTGTTCCTTTGAGCAGAAAAGTGACTGCCCTTACCTGAAACGAAGTCTTGCTTGTAGGGAGACACAGAGCATGGGATTTAACTCCATTTCTGAAGTGAAACACACAGCATAATCTCATCCATGGATCACACTCTGTTTTAGAGCAAGAAGCACGCTCTTGCTTTCTAGAGTCTCTAAGGCAGCAGGAAACGTGAGTGTGCCCAGAACAAAAGATCGGTGTTTCCTACACATATGGACAATATGTAGTCCAAATCTGCTTCTGAAACTGATACAAAGCACTGACCCTCTAACATCCAATGCTTGTCAGTTAATATGAGAAACGTGTGAGCTTCATGAACAATGTAGTTCGTTTGAGCAGAAAACTGACTGCCCTTACCTGAAACGAAGTCTTGCTTGTAGGAAGACTCAGAGCCTGGGATTTAACTCCATTTCTGAAGTGAAACACACAGCAGGGTTCTCATCCATTGATCACACTCTGCGTTAGAACAAGAAGCATACTCTTGCTTCCTAGAGTCTCTAAGACACCAAGAAACGTGAGTTTGCTGAAAACAAAAGAATAGTGTTTCAACACATAAGGACCATATCTAGTCCAACTCTGCTTCTGAAACTGATACAAAGCACTGGTCCTCTAACATCCAATGCTTTTCTGTTTAGGTGAGAAACATGTGAGGTCCGTGAAAGATGTAGTTCGTTTGAGCTGAAAAGTGACTGCCCTTACCTGAAACGAACTCTTGCTTGTAGGAAGACATAGAGCCTGGGATTTAACTACATTTATGAAGGGAAACACACAGCATAGTTTTCATTCATGGATCACACTCTGCTTTAGAGCAAGAAGCACGCTCTTGCTTTCTAGAGTCTCTAAGACAGCAGGAAATCTGAGTGTGCCCAGAACAAAAGAAGGGTGTTTCCTACACATATGGACCATATCTAGTCCAAATCTTCTTCTGAAACTGATACAATGCACTGATCCTCTAACATCCAATGCTTGTCAGTTAAGATGAGAAACGTGTGAGGTTCGTGAACGATGTAGTTCGTTTGAGCAGAAAAGTGACTGCCCTTACCTGAATGGAAGTCTTGCTTGTAGGAAGACTCAGAGCCTGGGATTTAACTCCATTTCTGAAGTAAAACACACAGCAGTGTTATCAACCATTGATCACACATTGCTTTAGAACAAGAAGCACGCTCTTGCTTTCTAGACTCTCAAAGACAGCAGGAAACGTGAGTGTGCTGAGAACAAAAGAACGGTGTTTCCTACACATAGGGACCATATCTAGTCCAACTCTGCTTCTGAAACAGATACAAAGCACTGACCCTCTAACATCCAATGCTTGTCAGTTAAGATGAGAAACGTGTGAGCTTCATGAACAATGTAGTTCGCTTGAGCAGAAAACTGACTGCCCTTACCTGAAACGAAGTCTTGCTTATACAAAGACATAGATCCTGGGATTTAACTACTTTTCTGAAGGGAAACAAACAGCAGGGTTCTCATCCATTGATCACACTCTGTGTTAGAACAAGAAGCATACTCTTGTTTCCTAGAGTCTCTAAGACAGCAAGAAACGTGAGTTTGCTGAAAACAAAAGAACAGTGTTTCAACACATAAGGACCATATCTAGTCCAACTCTGCTTCTGAAACTGATACAAAGCACTGGTCCTCTAACATCCAATGCTTGTCTGTTTAGATGAGAATCATGTGAGCACCGTGAAAGATGTAGTTCGTTTGAGCTGAAAAGTGACTGCCCTTACCTGAAACGAAATCTTGCTTGTAGGAAGACATAGAGCCTGGGATTTAACTACATTTATGAAGCCAAACACACAGCATAGTTCCCATCCATGGATCACACTCTGCTTTAGAGCGAGAAGCACACTCTTGCTTTCTAGAGTATCTAAGACAGCAGGAAATCTGAGTGTGCCCAGAACAAAAGAAGGGTGTTTCCTACACATATGGACCATATCTAGTCCAAATCTTCTTCTGAAACAGATACAAAGCACTGGTACTCTAATATCTAATGCTTGTCAGTTAAGATGAGAAACGTGTGAGCTCAGTGAACGATGTAGTTCGTTTGAGCTGAAAAGTGTCTGCCCTTACCTGAAACGAAGTCTTGCTTGTAGGGAGACTCAGAGCCTGGGATTTAACTCCATTTTTGAAGGGAAACACACAGCATAGTTCTCATCCATTGATCACACTCTGCTTTAGAGCAAGAAGCACGCTCTTGCTTTCTAGAGTCTCTAAGGGAGCAGGTAACGTGAGTGTGCTGAGAACAAAAGAACGGTGTTTCCTACACATATGGACAATATGTAGTCCAAATCTGCTTCTGAAACTGATACAAAGCACTGACCCTCTAACATCCAATGCATGTCAGTTAATATGAGAAACGTGTGAGCTTCATGAACAATGTAGTTCGTTTGAGCAGAAAAGTGACTGCCCTTACCTGAAACGAAGTCTTGCTTGCAGGAAGACTCAGAGCCTGGGATTAAACTCCATTTATGAAGGCAAACACACAGCATAGTTCCCATCCATGGATCACACTCTGCTTTAGAGCGAGAAGTACTCTCTTGCTTTCTAGAGTCTCTAAGACAGCAGGAAACGTGAGTGTGCTGAGAACAAAAGAACGGTGTAACCTACACATACGGACCATATCTAGTCCAACTCTTCTTCTGAAACTGATACAAAGCACTGGTCCTCTAACATCCAATGCTTGTCAGTTAAGATGAGAAACGTGTGAGCTTTGTGAATGATGTAGTTCCTTTGAACTGAAAAGTGACTGCCTTTACCTGAAACGAAGTCTTGCTTGTAGTAAGACACAGAGCCTGGGATTTAAGTCCATTTCTGAAGGGAAACACACAACATAGTTCTCATCCATGGATCACACTCTGGTTTAGAGCAAGAAGCACACTCTAGCTTTCTAGAGTCTCTAATACAGCAGGAAATCTGAGTGTGCCCAGGACAAAAGAACGGTTTTTCCTATACATATGGACCATATGTAGTCCAAATATGCTTCTGAAACTGATACAAAGCACTGACCCTCTAACATCCAATGCTTGTCAGTTAAGATGAGAAACGTGTGAGCTTCGTGAACAATGTAGTTAGTTTGAGAAGAAAAATGACTGCCCTTACCTGAATGGAAGTCTTGCTTGTAGGAAGACTCAGAGCCTGGGATTTAACTCCATTTCTGAAGTAAAACACACAGCAGTGTAATCATCCATTGATCACACTCTGTTTTAGAGTGAGAAGCACGCTCTTGCTACTAGAGTCTCTAAGGCAGCAGGAAACGTGAGTGTGCCCAGAACAAAAGATTGGTGTTTCCTACACATATGGACAATATGTAGTCCAAATCTGCTTCTGAAACTGATACAAAGCACTGACCCTCTAACATCCAATGCTTGTCAGTTAAGATGAGAAACGTGTGAGCTTCATGAACAATGTATTTCGTTTGAGCAGAAAACTGACTGCCCTTACCTGAAACGAAGTCTTGCTTGTAGGAAGACTCAGAGCCTGGGATTTAACTCCATTTCTGAAGTGAAACACACAGCAGGGTTCTCATCCATTGATCACACTCTGCGTTAGAACAAGAAGCATACTCTTGCTTCCTAGAGTCTCTAAGAGAGCAAGAAACGTGACTTTGCTGAAAACAAAAGAACAGTGTTTCCTACCCATAAGGACCATATCTACTCCAACTCTGCTTCTGAAACTGATACAAAGCACTGGTCCTCTAACATCCAATGATTGTCAGTTAAGATGAGAAACGTGTGAGCATCGTGAACGATGTAGTTCGTTTGAGCAGAAAACTGACTGCCCTTACATGAAACGATGTCTTGCTTGTAGGAAGACTCAGAGCCTGGCATTTAACTCCATTTCTGAAGCCAAACACACAGCATAGTTCCCATCCATGGATCACACTCTGCTTTAGAGCGATAAGTACGCTCTTGCATTCTAGAGTCTCTAAGACAGCAGGAAACGTGAGTGTGCTGAGAACAAAAGAGCGGTGTAACCTACACATACGGACCATATCTAGTCCAACTCTTCTTCTGAAACTGATACAAAGCACTGGTCCTCTAACATCCAATGCTTGTCAGTTAAGATGAGAAACGTGTGAGCTTCGTGAACGATGTAGTTCGTTTGAGCAGAAAAGTGACTGCCCTTACCTGAAACGAAATCTTGCTTGTAGGAAGACATAGAGCCTGGGATTTAACTACATTTATGAAGCCAAACACACAGCATAGTTCCCATCCATGGTTCACACTCTGCTTTAGAGCGAGAAGCACACTCTTGCTTTCTAGAGTATCTAAGACAGCAGGAAATCTGAGTGTGCCCAGAACAAAAGAAGGGTGTTTCCTACACATATGGACCATATCTAGTCCAAATCTTCTTCTGAAACAGATACAAAGCACTGGTACTCTAATATCTAATGCTTGTCAGTTAAGATGAGAAACGTGTGAGCTCAGTGAATGATGATGTTCGTTTGAGCAGAAAACTGACTGCCCTTACCTGAAACGATGTCTTGCTTGTAGGAAGACTCAGAGCCTGGCATTTAACTCCATTTCTGAAGTGAAACACACAGCAGTGTTCTCATCCATTGATCACACTCTGCTTTAGAACAAGAAGCATGCTTTTGCTTTCTAGAGTCTCTAAGACAGCAGGAAACGTGAGTTTGCTGAGAACAAAAGAACGGTGTTTCCTACACATAAGGACCCAATCCATTCGAACTCTGCTTCTGAAACTGATACAAAGCACTGGTCCTCTAACTTCCAATGCTTGTCAGTTAAAATGAGAAATGTGTGAGCTCAGTGAACGATGTAGTTCGTTTGAGCAGAAAAGTGACTGCCCTTACCTGAATGGAAGTCTTGCTTGTAGGAAGACTCAGAGCCTGGGATTTAAATCCATTTCTGAAGTAAAACACACAGCAGTGTAATCATCCATTGATCACACTCTGCTTTAGAACAAGAAGCACGCTCTTGCTTTCTAGACTCTCAAAGACAGCAGGAAACGTGAGTGTGCTGAGAACAAAAGAACGGTGTTTCCTACACATAGGGACCATATCTAGTCCAACTCTGCTTCTGAAACAGATACAAAGCACTGGTCCTCTAACATCCAATGCTTGTCAGTTAACATGAGAAACGTGTGAGCTTCGTGAACGATGTTGTTCCTTTGAGCACAAAAGTGACTGCCCTTACCTGAAACGAAGTCTTGCTTGTAGGGAGACACAGAGCATGGGATTTAACTCCATTTCTGAAGTGAAACACACAGCATAGTCTCATCCATGGATCATACTCTGTTTTAGAGCAATAAGCACGCTCTTGCTTTCTAGAGTCTCTAAGGCAGCAGGAAACGTGAGTGTGCCCAGAACAAAAGATTCGTGTTTCCTACACATATGGACAATATGTAGTCCAAATCTGCTTCTGAAACTGATACAAAGCACTGACCCTCTAACATCCAATGCATGTCAGTTAATATGAGAAACGTGTGAGCTTCATGAACAATGTAGTTCGTTTGAGCAGAAAACTGACTGCCCTTACCTGAAACGAAGTCTTGCTTGTAGGAAGACTCAGAGCCTGGGATTTAACTCCATTTCTGAAGTGAAACACACAGCAGGGTTCTCATCCATTGATCACACTCTGCGTTAGAACAAGAAGCATACTCTTGCTTCCTAGAGTCTCTAAGACAGCAAGAAACGTGAGTTTGCTGAAAACAAAAGAATAGTGTTTCAACACATAAGGACCATATCTAGTCCAACTCTGCTTCTGAAACTGATACAAAGCACTGGTCCTCTAACATCCAATGCTTTTCTGTTTAGATGAGAAACATGTGAGCTCCGTGAAAGGTGTAGTTCGTTTGAGCTGAAAAGTGACTGCCCTTACCTGAAACGAACTCTTGCTTGTAGGAAGACATAGAGCCTGGGATTTAACTACATTTATGAAGGGAAACACACAGCATAGTTTTCATTCATGGATCACACTCTGCTTTAGAGCAAGAAGTACGCTCTTGCTTTCTAGAGTCTCTAAGACAGCAGGAAATCTGAGTGTGCCCAGAACAAAAGAAGGGTGTTTCCTACACATATGGACCATATCTAGTCCAAATCTTCTTCTGAAACTGATACAATGCACTGGTCCTCTAACATCCAATGCTTGTCAGTTAAGATGAGAAACGTGTGAGCTCAGTGAACGATGTAGTTCGTTTGAGCAGAAAAGTGACTGCCCTTACCTGAAACGAAGTCTTGCTTGTAGGAAGACTCAGAGCCTGGGATTTAACTCCATTTCTGAAGTAAAACACACAGCAGTGTAATCATCCATTGATCACACTCTGCTTTAGAACAAGAAGCACGCTCTTGCTTTCTAGACTCTCAAAGACAGCAGGAAACGTGAGTGTGCTGAGAACAAAAGAACGGTGTTTCCTACTCATACGGACCATATCTAGTCCAACTCTTCTTCTGAAACTGATACAAAGCACTGGTCCTCTATCATCCAATGCTTGTCAGTTAAGATGAGAAACGTGTGAGCTTCGTGAACGATGTAGTTCGTTTGAGCAGAAAAGTGACTGCCCTTACCTGAAACGAAGTCTTGCATGTAGGAAGACTCAGAGCCTGGGATTTAACTCCATTTCTGAATTGAAACACACAGCATAGTTCTCATCCATGGATCACACTCTGCTTTAGAGCAAGAAGCACACTCTTGCTTTCTAGAGTCTCTAAGACAGCAGGAAATCTGAGTGTGCCCAGAACAAAAGAACGGTGTTTCCTACACATACGGACTATATGTAGTCCAAATCTTCTTCTGAAACTGATAGAATGCACTGGTCCTCTAACATCCAATGCTTGTCAGTTAAGATGAGAAACGTGTGAGCTTTGTGAATGATGTAGTTCCTTTGAACTGAAATGTGACTTCCCTTACCTGAAACGAAGTCTTGCTTGTAGTAAGACACAGAGCCTGGGATTTAAGTCCATTTCTGAAGGGAAACACACAACATAGTTCTCATCCATGGATCACACTCTGCTTTAGAGCTAGAAGCACACTCTAGCTTTCTAGAGTCTCTAATACAGCAAGAAATCTGAGTGTGCCCAGGACAAAAGAACGGTGTTTCCTATACATATGGACCATATGTATTCCAAATCTGCTTCTGAAACTGATACAAAGCACTGACCCTCTAACATCCAATGCTTGTCAGTTAAGATGAGAAACGTGTGTGCTTTGTGAACGATGTAGTTCCTTTGAGCAGAAAAGTGACTGCCCTTACCTTAAACGAAGTCTTGCTTGTAGGGACACTCAGAGCCTGGGATTTAACTCCATTTCTAAAGTGAAACACACAGCAAGGTTCTCATCCATTGATCAAACTCTGTGTTAGAACAAGAAGCATACTCTTGCTTCCTAGATTCTATAAGACAGCAAGAAACGTGAGTTTGCTGAAAACAAAAGAACAGTGTTTCCTACACATACGGACCATATCTAGTCCAACTCTGCTTCTGAAACTGATACAAAGCACTGGTCCTCTAACATCCAATGCTTGTCTGTTTAGATGAGAAACATGTGAGCTCTGTGAAAGATGTAGTTCGTTTGAGCTGAAAAGTGACTGCCCTTAACTGAAACGAAGTCTTGCTTGTAGGAAGACATAGAGCCTGGGATTTAACTATATTTATGAAGGGAAACACACAGCATAGTTTTCATCCATGGATCACACTCTGCTTTAGAGCGAGATGCATGCTCTTGCTTTCTAAAGTCTCCAAGACAGCAGGAAACGTGAGTGTGCTGAGAACAAAGAACGGTGTTTCCTGCACATAGGGACCATATCTAGTCCAACTCTTCTTCTGAAACTGATACAAAGCACTGGTCCTCTAACATCCAATGCTTGTCAGTTAAGATGAGAAACGTGTGAGCTTCATGAACTTTGTAGTTCGTTTGTGCAGAAAAGTGACTGCCCTTACCTGAAACGAAGTCTTGCTTGTAGGAAGACTCAAAGCCTGGGATTTAACTCCATTTCTGAAGTGAAACACACAGCATAGTTCTCATCCATGGATCACACTCTGCTTTAGAGCAAGAAGCACACTCTTGCTTTCTAGAGTCTCTAAGACAGCAGGAAACGTGAGTGTGCCCAGAACAAAAGAACGGTGTTTCCTACACATACGGACTATATGTAGTACAAATCTTCTTCTGAAACTGATAGAATGCACTGGTCCTCTAACATTCAATGCTTGTCAGTTAAGATGAGAAACGTGTGAGCTTTGTGAATGATGTAGTTCCTTTGAACTGAAAAGTGACTGCCCTTACCTGAAACGAAGTCTTGCTTGTAGTAAGACACAGAGCCTGGGATTTAAGTCCATTTATGAAGGGAAACACACAACATAGTTCTCATCCATGGATCACACTCTGCTTTAGAGCGAGAAGTACGCTCTTGCTTTCTAGAGTCTCTAAGACAGCAGGAAATCTGAGTGTGCCCAGGACAAAAGAACGGTGTTTCCTATACATATGGACCATATGTAGTCCAAATCTGCTTCTGAAACTGATACAAAGCACTGACACTCTAACATCCAATGCTTGTCAGTTAAGATGAGAAACGTGTGAGCTCAGTGAACGATGTAGTTCGTTTGAGCAGAAAAGTGACTGCCCTTACCTGAAACGAAGTCTTGCTTGTAGGAAGACTCAGAGCCTGGGATTTAACTCCATTTCTGAAGTAAAACACACAGCAGTGTAATCATCCATTGATCACACTCTGCTTTAGAACAAGAAGCACGCTCTTGCTTTCTAGACTCTCAAAGACAGCAGGAAACGTGAGTGTGCTGAGAACAAAAGAACGGTGTTTCCTACTCATACGGACCATATCTAGTCCAACTCTTCTTCTGAAACTGATACAAAGCACTGGTCCTCTATCATCCAATGCTTGTCAGTTAAGATGAGAAACGTGTGAGCTTCGTGAACGATGTAGTTCGTTTGAGCAGAAAAGTGACTGCCCTTACCTGAAACGAAGTCTTGCATGTAGGAAGACTCAGAGCCTGGGATTTAACTCCATTTCTGAATTGAAACACACAGCATAGTTCTCATCCATGGATCACACTCTGCTTTAGAGCAAGAAGCACACTCTTGCTTTCTAGAGTCTCTAAGACAGCAGGAAATCTGAGTGTGCCCAGAACAAAAGAACGGTGTTTCCTACACATACGGACTATATGTAGTCCAAATCTTCTTCTGAAACTGATAGAATGCACTGGTCCTCTAACATCCAATGCTTGTCAGTTAAGATGAGAAACGTGTGAGCTTTGTGAATGATGTAGTTCCTTTGAACTGAAATGTGACTTCCCTTACCTGAAACGAAGTCTTGCTTGTAGTAAGACACAGAGCCTGGGATTTAAGTCCATTTCTGAAGGGAAACACACAACATAGTTCTCATCCATGGATCACACTCTGCTTTAGAGCTAGAAGCACACTCTAGCTTTCTAGAGTCTCTAATACAGCAAGAAATCTGAGTGTGCCCAGGACAAAAGAACGGTGTTTCCTATACATATGGACCATATGTATTCCAAGTCTGCTTCTGAAACTGATACAAAGCACTGACCCTCTAACATCCAATGCTTGTCAGTTAAGATGAGAAACGTGTGTGCTTTGTGAACGATGTAGTTCCTTTGAGCAGAAAAGTGACTGCCCTTACCTTAAACGAAGTCTTGCTTGTAGGGACACTCAGAGCCTGGGATTTAACTCCATTTCTAAAGTGAAACACACAGCAAGGTTCTCATCCATTGATCAAACTCTGTGTTAGAACAAGAAGCATACTCTTGCTTCCTAGATTCTATAAGACAGCAAGAAACGTGAGTTTGCTGAAAACAAAAGAACAGTGTTTCCTACACATACGGACCATATCTAGTCCAACTCTGCTTCTGAAACTGATACAAAGCACTGGTCCTCTAACATCCAATGCTTGTCTGTTTAGATGAGAAACATGTGAGCTCTGTGAAAGATGTAGTTCGTTTGAGCTGAAAAGTGACTGCCCTTAACTGAAACGAAGTCTTGCTTGTAGGAAGACATAGAGCCTGGGATTTAACTATATTTATGAAGGGAAACACACAGCATAGTTTTCATCCATGGATCACACTCTGCTTTAGAGCGAGATGCATGCTCTTGCTTTCTAAAGTCTCCAAGACAGCAGGAAACGTGAGTGTGCTGAGAACAAAGAACGGTGTTTCCTGCACATAGGGACCATATCTAGTCCAACTCTTCTTCTGAAACTGATACAAAGCACTGGTCCTCTAACATCCAATGCTTGTCAGTTAAGATGAGAAACGTGTGAGCTTCATGAACTTTGTAGTTCGTTTGTGCAGAAAAGTGACTGCCCTTACCTGAAACGAAGTCTTGCTTGTAGGAAGACTCAAAGCCTGGGATTTAACTCCATTTCTGAAGTGAAACACACAGCATAGTTCTCATCCATGGATCACACTCTGCTTTAGAGCAAGAAGCACACTCTTGCTTTCTAGAGTCTCTAAGACAGCAGGAAACGTGAGTGTGCCCAGAACAAAAGAACGGTGTTTCCTACACATACGGACTATATGTAGTACAAATCTTCTTCTGAAACTGATAGAATGCACTGGTCCTCTAACATTCAATGCTTGTCAGTTAAGATGAGAAACGTGTGAGCTTTGTGAATGATGTAGTTCCTTTGAACTGAAAAGTGACTGCCCTTACCTGAAACGAAGTCTTGCTTGTAGTAAGACACAGAGCCTGGGATTTAAGTCCATTTATGAAGGGAAACACACAACATAGTTCTCATCCATGGATCACACTCTGCTTTAGAGCGAGAAGTACGCTCTTGCTTTCTAGAGTCTCTAAGACAGCAGGAAATCTGAGTGTGCCCAGGACAAAAGAACGGTGTTTCCTATACATATGGACCATATGTAGTCCAAATCTGCTTCTGAAACTGATACAAAGCACTGACACTCTAACATCCAATGGTTGTCAGTTAAGATGAGAAACGTGTGAGCATCGTGAACGATGTAGTTCGTTTGAGCAGAAAAGTGACTGCGCATACCTGAATTGAAGTCTTGCTTGTAGGAAGACTCAGAGCCTGGGATTTATCTCCATTTCTGAAGTAAAACACACAGCAGTGTAATCATGCATTGATCAAAGTCTGCTTTAGAAAAAGAAGCACGCTCTTGCTTTCTAGAGTCTCTAAGACAGCAGGAAACGTGAGTTTGCTGAGAACAAAAGAACGGGGTTTCCTACACATACAGACATTATATAGTCCAAATCTGCTTCTGAAACAGATACAAAGCACTGGTCCTCTAACATCCAATGCTTGTCTGTTAAGATGAGAAACATGTGAGATCAGTGAACGATGTAGTTCGTTTGAGCAGAAAAGTGACTGCTCTTACCTGAAACGAAGTCTTGCTTGTAGGAAGATACAGAGCCTGGGATTTAACTCCATTTCTGAAGGGAAACACACAGCATAGTTCTGATCCATGGATCACACTCTGCTTTAGAGCGAGAAGCACGCTCTTGCTTTCTAGAGTCTCTAAGACAGCAGGAAACGTGAGTGTGCTGAGAACAAAAGAACGGTGTTTCCTACTCATAGGGACCATATCTAGTCCAACTCTTCTTCTGAAACTGATACAAAGCACTTTTCCTCTAACATCCAATCCTTGTCAATTAAGATGAGAAACGTGTGAGCTTCGTGAACGATGTAGTTCGTTTGAGCAGAAAAGTGACTGCCCTTACCTGAATGGAAGTCTTGCTTGTAGGAAGACTCAGAGCCTGGGATTTAACTCCATTTCTGAAGTAAAACACACAGCAGTGTAATCATCCATTGATCACACTCTGCTTTAGAACAAGAAGCACGCTCTTGCTTTCTAGACTCTCAAAGGCAGCAGGAAACGTTAGTGTGCTGAGAACAAAAGAACGGTGTTTCCTACACATAGGGACCATATCTAGTCCAACTCTGCTTCTGAAACAGATACAAAGCACTGGTCCTCTAACATCCAATGCTTGTCAGTTAAGATGAGAAACGTGTGAGCTTCGTGAACTATGTTTTTCCTTTGAGCAGAAAAGTGACTGCCCTTACCTGAAACGAAGTCTTGCTTGTAGGGAGACACAGAGCATGGGATTTAACTCCATTTCTGAAGTGAAACACACAGCATAATCTCATCGATGGATCACACTCTGTTTTAGAGCAAGAAGCACGCTCTTGCTTTCTAGAGTCTCTAAGGCAGCAGGAAACGTGAGTGTGCCCAGAACAAAAGATCGGTGTTTCCTACACATATGGACAATATGTAGTCCAAATCTGCTTCTGAAACTGATACAAAGCACTGACCCTCTAACATCCAATGCATGTCAGTTAATATGAGAAACGTGTGAGCTTCATGAACAATGTAGTTCGTTTGAGCAGAAAACTGACTGCCCTTACCTGAAACGAAGTCTTGCTTGTAGGAAGACTCAGAGCCTGGGATTTAACTCCATTTCTGAAGTGAAACACACAGCAGGGTTCTCATCCATTGATCACACTCTGCGTTAGAACAAGAAGCATACTCTTGCTTCCTAGAGTCTCTAAGACAGCAAGAAACGTGAGTTTGCTGAAAACAAAAGAATAGTGTTTCAACACATAAGGACCATATCTAGTCCAACTCTGCTTCTGAAACTGATACAAAGCACTGGTCCTGTAACATCCAATGCTTTTCTGTTTAGATGAGAAACATGTGAGCTCCGTGAAAGGTGTAGTTCGTTTGAGCTGAAAAGTGACTGCCCTTACCTGAAACGAACTCTTGCTTGTAGGAAGACATAGAGCCTGGGATTTAACTACATTTATGAAGGGAAACACACAGCATAGTTTTCATTCATGGATCACACTCTGCTTTAGAGCAAGAAGCACGCTCTTGCTTTCTAGAGTCTCTAAGACAGCAGGAAATCTGAGTGTGCCCAGAACAAAAGAAGGGTGTTTCCTACACATATGGACCATATCTAGTCCAAATCTTCTTCTGAAACTGATACAATGCACTGGTCCTCTAACATCCAATGCTTGTCAGTTAAGATGAGAAACGTGTGAGCTCAGTGAACGATGTAGTTCGTTTGAGCAGAAAAGTGACTGCCCTTACCTGAAACGAAGTCTTGCATGTAGGAAGACTCAGAGCCTGGGATTTAACTCCATTTCTGAAGGCCACCACACAGCATAGTTCTCATCCATGGATCACACTCTGCTTTAGAGCGAGAAGCACGTTCTTGCTTTCTAGAGTCTCTAAGAGAGCAGGAAACGTGAGTGTGCTGAGAACAAAAGAACGGTGTTTCCTACTCATATGGACCATATCTAGTCCAACTCTTCTTCTGAAACTGATATAAAGCACTGGTCCTCTAACATCCAATCCTTGTCAATTAAGATGAGAAACGTGTGAGCTTCGTGAACGATGTAGTTCGTTTGAGCAGAAAAGTGACTGCCCTTACCTGAATGGAAGTCTTGCTTGTAGGAAGACTCAGAGCCTGGGATTTAACTCCATTTCTGAAGTAAAACACAGAGCAGTGTAATCATCCATTGATCACACTCTGCTTTAGAACAAGAAGCACGCTCTTGCTTTCTAGACTCTCAAAGACAGCAGGAAACGTGAGTGTGCTGAGAACAAAAGAACAGTGTTTCCTACACATAGGGACCATATCTAGTCCAAATCTGCTTCTGAAACAGATACAAAGCACTGGTCCTCTAACATCCAATGCTTGTCAGTTAAGATGAGAAACGTGTGAGCTTCGTGAACGATGTTGTTCCTTTGAGCAGAAAAGTGACTGCCCTTACCTGAAACGAAGTCTTGCTTGTAGGGAGACACAGAGCATGGGATTTAACTCCACTTCTGAAGTGAAACACACAGCATAGTCTCATCCATGGATCACACTCTGTTTTAGAGCAAGAAGCACGCTCTTGCTTTCTAGAGTCTCTAAGGCAGCAGGAAACGTGAGTGTGCCCAGAACAAAAGATCGGTGTTTCCTACACATATGGACAATATGTAGTCCAAATCTGCTTCTGAAACTGATACAAAGCACTGACCCTCTAACATCCAATGCTTGTCAGTTAAGATGAGAAACGTGTGAGCTTCGTGAACGATGTAGTTCGTTTGAGCAGAAAAGTGACTGCCCTTACCTGAAACGAAGTCTTGCATGTAGGAAGACTCAGAGCCTGGGATTTAACTCCATTTCTGAATTGAAACACACAGCATAGTTCTCATCCATGGATCACACTCTGCTTTAGAGCAAGAAGCACACTCTTGCTTTCTAGAGTCTCTAAGACAGCAGGAAATCTGAGTGTGCCCAGAACAAAAGAACGGTGTTTCCTACACATACGGACTATATGTAGTCCAAATCTTCTTCTGAAACTGATAGAATGCACTGGTCCTCTAACATCCAATGCTTGTCAGTTAAGATGAGAAACGTGTGAGCTTTGTGAATGATGTAGTTCCTTTGAACTGAAATGTGACTTCCCTTACCTGAAACGAAGTCTTGCTTGTAGTAAGACACAGAGCCTGGGATTTAAGTCCATTTCTGAAGGGAAACACACAACATAGTTCTCATCCATGGATCACACTCTGCTTTAGAGCTAGAAGCACACTCTAGCTTTCTAGAGTCTCTAATACAGCAAGAAATCTGAGTGTGCCCAGGACAAAAGAACGGTGTTTCCTATACATATGGACCATATGTATTCCAAATCTGCTTCTGAAACTGATACAAAGCACTGACCCTCTAACATCCAATGCTTGTCAGTTAAGATGAGAAACGTGTGTGCTTTGTGAACGATGTAGTTCCTTTGAGCAGAAAAGTGACTGCCCTTACCTTAAACGAAGTCTTGCTTGTAGGGACACTCAGAGCCTGGGATTTAACTCCATTTCTAAAGTGAAACACACAGCAAGGTTCTCATCCATTGATCAAACTCTGTGTTAGAACAAGAAGCATACTCTTGCTTCCTAGATTCTATAAGACAGCAAGAAACGTGAGTTTGCTGAAAACAAAAGAACAGTGTTTCCTACACATACGGACCATATCTAGTCCAACTCTGCTTCTGAAACTGATACAAAGCACTGGTCCTCTAACATCCAATGCTTGTCTGTTTAGATGAGAAACATGTGAGCTCTGTGAAAGATGTAGTTCGTTTGAGCTGAAAAGTGACTGCCCTTAACTGAAACGAAGTCTTGCTTGTAGGAAGACATAGAGCCTGGGATTTAACTATATTTATGAAGGGAAACACACAGCATAGTTTTCATCCATGGATCACACTCTGCTTTAGAGCGAGATGCATGCTCTTGCTTTCTAAAGTCTCCAAGACAGCAGGAAACGTGAGTGTGCTGAGAACAAAGAACGGTGTTTCCTGCACATAGGGACCATATCTAGTCCAACTCTTCTTCTGAAACTGATACAAAGCACTGGTCCTCTAACATCCAATGCTTGTCAGTTAAGATGAGAAACGTGTGAGCTTCATGAACTTTGTAGTTCGTTTGTGCAGAAAAGTGACTGCCCTTACCTGAAACGAAGTCTTGCTTGTAGGAAGACTCAAAGCCTGGGATTTAACTCCATTTCTGAAGTGAAACACACAGCATAGTTCTCATCCATGGATCACACTCTGCTTTAGAGCAAGAAGCACACTCTTGCTTTCTAGAGTCTCTAAGACAGCAGGAAACGTGAGTGTGCCCAGAACAAAAGAACGGTGTTTCCTACACATACGGACTATATGTAGTACAAATCTTCTTCTGAAACTGATAGAATGCACTGGTCCTCTAACATTCAATGCTTGTCAGTTAAGATGAGAAACGTGTGAGCTTTGTGAATGATGTAGTTCCTTTGAACTGAAAAGTGACTGCCCTTACCTGAAACGAAGTCTTGCTTGTAGTAAGACACAGAGCCTGGGATTTAAGTCCATTTATGAAGGGAAACACACAACATAGTTCTCATCCATGGATCACACTCTGCTTTAGAGCGAGAAGTACGCTCTTGCTTTCTAGAGTCTCTAAGACAGCAGGAAATCTGAGTGTGCCCAGGACAAAAGAACGGTGTTTCCTATACATATGGACCATATGTAGTCCAAATCTGCTTCTGAAACTGATACAAAGCACTGACACTCTAACATCCAATGGTTGTCAGTTAAGATGAGAAACGTGTGAGCATCGTGAACAATGTAGTTCGTTTGAGCAGAAAAGTGACTGCGCATACCTGAATTGAAGTCTTGCTTGTAGGAAGACTCAGAGCCTGGGATTTATCTCCATTTCTGAAGTAAAACACACAGCAGTGTAATCATGCATTGATCAAAGTCTGCTTTAGAAAAAGAAGCACGCTCTTGCTTTCTAGAGTCTCTAAGACAGCAGGAAACGTGAGTTTGCTGAGAACAAAAGAACGGGGTTTCCTACACATACAGACATTATATAGTCCAAATCTGCTTCTGAAACAGATACAAAGCACTGGTCCTCTAACATCCAATGCTTGTCTGTTAAGATGAGAAACATGTGAGATCAGTGAACGATGTAGTTCGTTTGAGCAGAAAAGTGACTGCTCTTACCTGAAACGAAGTCTTGCTTGTAGGAAGATACAGAGCCTGGGATTTAACTCCATTTCTGAAGGGAAACACACAGCATAGTTCTGATCCATGGATCACACTCTGCTTTAGAGCGAGAAGCACGCTCTTGCTTTCTAGAGTCTCTAAGACAGCAGGAAACGTGAGTGTGCTGAGAACAAAAGAACGGTGTTTCCTACTCATAGGGACCATATCTAGTCCAACTCTTCTTCTGAAACTGATACAAAGCACTTTTCCTCTAACATCCAATCCTTGTCAATTAAGATGAGAAACGTGTGAGCTTCGTGAACGATGTAGTTCGTTTGAGCAGAAAAGTGACTGCCCTTACCTGAATGGAAGTCTTGCTTGTAGGAAGACTCAGAGCCTGGGATTTAACTCCATTTCTGAAGTAAAACACACAGCAGTGTAATCATCCATTGATCACACTCTGCTTTAGAACAAGAAGCACGCTCTTGCTTTCTAGACTCTCAAAGGCAGCAGGAAACGTTAGTGTGCTGAGAACAAAAGAACGGTGTTTCCTACACATAGGGACCATATCTAGTCCAACTCTGCTTCTGAAACAGATACAAAGCACTGGTCCTCTAACATCCAATGCTTGTCAGTTAAGATGAGAAACGTGTGAGCTTCGTGAACTATGTTTTTCCTTTGAGCAGAAAAGTGACTGCCCTTACCTGAAACGAAGTCTTGCTTGTAGGGAGACACAGAGCATGGGATTTAACTCCATTTCTGAAGTGAAACACACAGCATAATCTCATCGATGGATCACACTCTGTTTTAGAGCAAGAAGCACGCTCTTGCTTTCTAGAGTCTCTAAGGCAGCAGGAAACGTGAGTGTGCCCAGAACAAAAGATCGGTGTTTCCTACACATATGGACAATATGTAGTCCAAATCTGCTTCTGAAACTGATACAAAGCACTGACCCTCTAACATCCAATGCATGTCAGTTAATATGAGAAACGTGTGAGCTTCATGAACAATGTAGTTCGTTTGAGCAGAAAACTGACTGCCCTTACCTGAAACGAAGTCTTGCTTGTAGGAAGACTCAGAGCCTGGGATTTAACTCCATTTCTGAAGTGAAACACACAGCAGGGTTCTCATCCATTGATCACACTCTGCGTTAGAACAAGAAGCATACTCTTGCTTCCTAGAGTCTCTAAGACAGCAAGAAACGTGAGTTTGCTGAAAACAAAAGAATAGTGTTTCAACACATAAGGACCATATCTAGTCCAACTCTGCTTCTGAAACTGATACAAAGCACTGGTCCTGTAACATCCAATGCTTTTCTGTTTAGATGAGAAACATGTGAGCTCCGTGAAAGGTGTAGTTCGTTTGAGCTGAAAAGTGACTGCCCTTACCTGAAACGAACTCTTGCTTGTAGGAAGACATAGAGCCTGGGATTTAACTACATTTATGAAGGGAAACACACAGCATAGTTTTCATTCATGGATCACACTCTGCTTTAGAGCAAGAAGCACGCTCTTGCTTTCTAGAGTCTCTAAGACAGCAGGAAATCTGAGTGTGCCCAGAACAAAAGAAGGGTGTTTCCTACACATATGGACCATATCTAGTCCAAATCTTCTTCTGAAACTGATACAATGCACTGGTCCTCTAACATCCAATGCTTGTCAGTTAAGATGAGAAACGTGTGAGCTCAGTGAACGATGTAGTTCGTTTGAGCAGAAAAGTGACTGCCCTTACCTGAAACGAAGTCTTGCTTGTAGGAAGACTCAGAGCCTGGGATTTAACTCCATTTCTGAAGGCCACCACACAGCATAGTTCTCATCCATGGATCACACTCTGCTTTAGAGCGAGAAGCACGTTCTTGCTTTCTAGAGTCTCTAAGAGAGCAGGAAACGTGAGTGTGCTGAGAACAAAAGAACGGTGTTTCCTACTCATATGGACCATATCTAGTCCAACTCTTCTTCTGAAACTGATATAAAGCACTGGTCCTCTAACATCCAATCCTTGTCAATTAAGATGAGAAACGTGTGAGCTTCGTGAACGATGTAGTTCGTTTGAGCAGAAAAGTGACTGCCCTTACCTGAATGGAAGTCTTGCTTGTAGGAAGACTCAGAGCCTGGGATTTAACTCCATTTCTGAAGTAAAACACAGAGCAGTGTAATCATCCATTGATCACACTCTGCTTTAGAACAAGAAGCACGCTCTTGCTTTCTAGACTCTCAAAGACAGCAGGAAACGTGAGTGTGCTGAGAACAAAAGAACAGTGTTTCCTACACATAGGGACCATATCTAGTCCAAATCTGCTTCTGAAACAGATACAAAGCACTGGTCCTCTAACATCCAATGCTTGTCAGTTAAGATGAGAAACGTGTGAGCTTCGTGAACGATGTTGTTCCTTTGAGCAGAAAAGTGACTGCCCTTACCTGAAACGAAGTCTTGCTTGTAGGGAGACACAGAGCATGGGATTTAACTCCACTTCTGAAGTGAAACACACAGCATAGTCTCATCCATGGATCACACTCTGTTTTAGAGCAAGAAGCACGCTCTTGCTTTCTAGAGTCTCTAAGGCAGCAGGAAACGTGAGTGTGCCCAGAACAAAAGATTGGTGTTTCCTACACATATGGACAATATGTAGTCCAAATCTGCTTCTGAAACTGATACAAAGCACTGACCCTCTAACATCCAATGCATGTCAGTTAATATGAGAAACGTGTGAGCTTCATGAACAATGTAGTTCGTTTGAGCAGAAAATTGACTGCCCTTACCTGAAACGAAGTCTTGCTTGTAGGAAGACTCAGAGCCTGGGATTTAACTCCATTTCTGAAGTGAAACACACAGCAGGGTTCTCATCCATTGATCACACTCTGCGTTAGAACAAGAAGCATACTCTTGCTTCCTAGAGTCTCTAAGACAGCAAGAAACGTGAGTTTGCTGAAAACAAAAGAATAGTGTTTCAACACATAAGGACCATATCTAGTCCAACTCTGCTTCTGAAACTGATACAAAGCACTGGTCCTCTAACATCCAATGCTGTTCTGTTTAGATGAGAAACATGTGAGCTCCGTGAAAGGTGTAGTTCGTTTGAGCTGAAAAGTGACTGCCCTTACCTGAAACGAACTCTTGCTTGTAGGAAGACATAGAGCCTGGGATTTAACTACATTTATGAAGGGAAACACACAGCATAGTTTTCATTCATGGATCACACTCTGCTTTAGAGCAAGAAGCACGCTCTTGCTTTCTAGAGTCTCTAAGACAGCAGGAAATATGAGTGTGCCCAGAACAAAAGAAGGGTGTTTCCTACACATATGGACCATATCTAGTCCAAATCTTCTTCTGAAACTGATACAATGCACTGGTCCTCTAACATCCAATGCTTGTCAGTTAAGATGAGAAACGTGTGAGCTCAGTGAACGATGTAGTTCGTTTGAGCAGAAAAGTGACTGCCCTTACCTGAAACGAAGTCTTGCTTGTAGGAAGACTCAGAGCCTGGGATTTAACTCCATTTCTGAAGGCCACCACACAGCATAGTTCTCATCCATGGATCACACTCTGCTTTAGAGCGAGAAGCACGTTCTTGCTTTCTAGAGTCTCTAAGAGAGCAGGAAACGTGAGTGTGCTGAGAACAAAAGAACGGTGTTTCCTACTCATACGGACCATATCTAGTCCAACTCTTCTTCTGAAACTGATACAAAGCACTGGTCCTCTAACATCCAATCCTTGTCAATTAAGATGAGAAACGTGTGAGCTTCGTGAACGATGTAGTTCGTTTGAGCAGAAAAGTGACTGCCCTTACCTGAATGGAAGTCTTGCTTGTAGGAAGACTCAGAGCCTGGGATTTAACTCCATTTCTGAAGTAAAACACACAGCAGTGTAATCATCCATTGATCACACTCTGCTTTAGAACAAGAAGCACGCTCTTGCTTTCTAGACTCTCAAAGACAGCAGGAAACGTGAGTGTGCTGAGAACAAAAGAACGGTGTTTCCTACACATAGGGACCATATCTAGTCCAACTCTGCTTCTGAAACAGATACAAAGCACTGGTCCTCTAACATCCAATGCTTGTCAGTTAAGATGAGAAACGTGTGAGCTTCGTGAACGATGTTGTTCCTTTGAGCAGAAAAGTGACTGCCCTTACCTGAAACGAAGTCTTGCTTGTAGGGAGACACAGAGCATGGGATTTAACTCCATTTCTGAAGTGAAACACACAGCATAGTCTCATCCATGGATCACACTCTGTTTTAGAGCGAGAAGCACGCTCTTGCTTTCTAGAGTCTCTAAGGCAGCAGGAAACTTGAGTGTGCCCAGAACAAAAGATCAGTGTTTCCTACACATATGGACAATATGTAGTCCAAATCTGCTTCTGAAACTGATGCAAAGCACTGACCCTCTAACATCCAATGCTTGTCAGTTAAGATGAGAAACGTGTGAGCTTCATGAACAATGTAGTTCGCTTGAGCAGAAAACTGACTGCCCTTACCTGAAACGAAGTCTTGCTTGTACGAAGACATAGAGCCTGGGATTTAACTACTTTTCTGAAGGGAAACAAACAGCAGGGTTCTCATCCATTGATCACACTCTGCGTTAGAACAAGAAGCATACTCTTGTTTCCTAGAGTCTCTAAGACAGCAAGAAACTTGAGTTTGCTGAAAACAAAAGAACAGTGTTTCAACACATAAGGACCATATCTAGTCCAACTCTGCTTCTGAAACTGATACAAAGCACTGGTCCTCTAACATCCAATGCTTGTCTGTTTAGATGAGAATCATGTGAGCACCGTGAAAGATGTAGTTCGTTTGAGCTGAAAAGTGACTGCCCTTACCTGAAACGAAATCTTGCTTGTAGGAAGACATAGAGCCTGGGATTTAACTACTTTTATGAAGGGAAACACACAGCATAGTTTTCATCCATGGATCACACTCTGCTTTAGAGCGAGAAGCACACTCTTGCTTTCTAGAGTATCTAAGACAGCAGGAAATCTGAGTGTGCCCAGAACAAAAGAAGGGTGTTTCCTACACATATGGACCATATCTAGTCCAAATCTTCTTCTGAAACAGATACAAAGCACTGGTACTCTAATATCTAATGCTTGTCAGTTAAGATGAGAAACGTGTGAGCTTCGTGAACGATGTAGTTCGTTTGAGCAGAAAAGTGACTGCCCTTACCTGAAACGAAGTCTTGCATGTAGGAAGACTCAGAGCCTGGGATTTAACTCCATTTCTGAATTAAAACACACAGCATAGTTCTCATCCATGGATCACACTCTGCTTTAGAGCAAGAAGCACACTCTTGCTTTCTAGAGTCTCTAAGACAGCAGGAAATCTGAGTGTGCCCAGAACAAAAGAACGGTGTTTCCTACACATACGGACTATATGTAGTCCAAATCTTCTTCTGAAACTGATAGAATGCACTGGTCCTCTAACATCCAATGCTTGTCAGTTAAGATGAGAAACGTGTGAGCTTTGTGAATGATGTAGTTCCTTTGAACTGAAATGTGACTTCCCTTACCTGAAACGAAGTCTTGCTTGTAGTAAGACACAGAGCCTGGGATTTAAGTCCATTTCGGAAGAGAAACACACAACATAGTTCTCATCCATGGATCACACTCTGCTTTAGAGCGAGAAGCACGTTCTTGCTTTCTAGAGTCTCTAAGAGAGCAGGAAACGTGAGTGTGCTGAGAACAAAGAACGGTGTTTCCTACTCATACGGACCATATCTAGTCCAACTCTTCTTCTGAAACTGATACAAAGCACTGGTCCTCTAACATCCAATCCTTGTCAATTAAGATGAGAAACGTGTGAGCTTCGTGAACGATGTAGTTCGTTTGAGCAGAAAAGTGACTGCCCTTACCTGAATGGAAGTCTTGCTTGTAGGAAGACTCAGAGCCTGGGATTTAACTCCATTTTTGAAGGGAAACACACAGCATAGTTCTCATCCATTGATCACACTCTGCTTTAGAGCAAGAAGCACGCTCTTGCTTTCTAGAGTCTCTAAGGGAGCAGGTAACGTGAGTGTGCTGAGAACAAAAGAACGGTGTTTCCTACACATATGGACATTATATACTCCAACTCTTCTTCTGAAATTGATACAAAGCACTGGTCCTTTAACATCCAATGATTGTCAGTTAAGATGAGAAACGTGTGAGCATCGTGAACGATGTAGTTCGTTTGAGCAGAAAACTGACTGCCCTTACCTGAAACGATGTCTTGCTTGTAGGAAGACTCAGAGCCTGGCATTTAACTCCATTTCTGAAGTGAAACACACAGCAGTGTTCTCATCCATTGATCACACTCTGCTTTAGAACAAGAAGCATGCTTTGCTTTCTAGAGTCTCTAAGACAGCAGGAAACGTGAGTTTGCTGAGAACAAAAGAACGGTGTTTCCTACACATAAGGACCCAATCCAGTCGAACTCTGCTTCTGAAACTGATACAAAGCACTGGTCCTCTAACTTCCAATGCTTGTCAGTTAAAATGAGAAATGTGTGAGCTCAGTGAACGATGTAGTTCGTTTGAGCAGAAAAGTGACTGCCCTTACCTGAAACGAAGTCTTGCTTGTAGGAAGACTCAGAGCCTGGGATTTAACTCCATTTCTGATGTAAAACACACAGCAGTGTAATCATCCATTGATCACACTCTGCATTAGAACAAGAAGCACGCTCTTGCTTTCTAGAGTCTCTAAGGCAGCAGGAAACGTGAGTGTGCTGAGAACAAAAGAACGGTGTTTCCTACTCATATGGACCATATCTAGTCCAACTCTTCTTCTGAAACTGATACAAAGCACTGGTCCTCTAACATCCAATCCTTGTCAATTAAGATGAGAAACGTGTGAGGTTCGTGAACGATGTAGTTCGTTTGAGCAGAAAAGTGACTGCCCTTACCTGAATGGAAGTCTTGCTTGTAGGAAGACTCAGAGCCTGGGATTTAACTCCATTTCTGAAGTAAAACACAGAGCAGTGTAATCATCCATTGATCACACTCTGCTTTAGAACAAGAAGCACGCTCTTGCTTTGTAGACTCTCAAAGACAGCAGGAAACGTGAGTGTGCTGAGAACAAAAGAACGGTGTTTCCTACACATAGGGACCATATCTAGTCCAACTCTGCTTCTGAAACAGATACAAAGCACTGGTCCTCTAACATCCAATGCTTGTCAGTTAAGATGAGAAACGTGTGAGCTTCGTGAACGATGTTGTTCCTTTGAGCATAAAAGTGACTGCCCTTACCTGAAACGAAGTCTTGCTTGTAGGGAGACACAGAGCATGGGATTTAACTCCATTTCTGAAGTGAAACACACAGCATAGTCTAATCCATGGATCACACTCTGTTTTAGAGCAAGAAGCACGCTCTTGCTTTCTAGAGTCTCTAAGGCAGCAGGAAACGTGAGAGTGCCCAGAACAAAAGATCGGTGTTTCCTACACATATGGACAATATGTAGTCCAAATCTGCTTCTGAAACTGATACAAAGCACTGACTCTCTAACATCCAATGCTTGTCAGTTAATATGAGAAACGTGTGAGCTTCATGAACAATGTAGTTCGTTTGAGCAGAAAACTGACTGCCCTTACCTGAAACGAAGTCTTGCTTGTAGGAAGACTCAGAGCCTGGGATTTAACTCCATTTCGGAAGTGAAACACACAGCAGGGTTCTCATCCATTGATCACACTCTGCGTTAGAACAAGAAGCATACTCTTGCTTCCTAGAGTCTCTAAGACAGCAAGAAACGTGAGTTTGCTGAAAACAAAAGAACGGTGTTTCAACACATAAGGACCATATCTAGTCCAACTCTGCTTCTGAAACTGATACAAAGCACTGGTCCTCTAACATCCAATGCTTGTCTGTTTAGATGAGAAACATGTGAGCTCTGTGAAAGATGTAGTTCGTTTGAGCTGAAAAGTGACCGCCCTTACCTGAAACGAACTCTTGCTTGTAAGAAGACATAGAGCCTGGGATTTAACTACATTTATGAAGGGAAACACACAGCATAGTTTTCATCCATGGATCACACTCTGCTTTAGAGCAAGAAGCACGCTCTTGCTTTCTAGAGTCTCTAAGACAGCAGGAAATCTGAGTGTGCCCAGAACAAAAGAAGGGTGTTTCCTACACATATGGACCATATCTAGTCCAAATCTTCTTCTGAAACTGATACAATGCACTGGTCGTCTAACATCCAATGCTTGTCAGTTAAGATGAGAAACGTGTGAGCTTCGTGAACGATGTTGTTCCTTTGAGCAGAAAAGTGACTGCCCTTACCTGAAACGAAGTCTTGCTTGTAGGGAGACACAGAGCATGGTATTTAACTCCATTTCTGAAGTGAAACACACAGCAGTGTTCTCATCCATTGATCACACTCTGCTTTAGAACAAGAAGCATGCTTTGCTTTCTAGAGTCTCTAAGACAGCAGGAAACGTGAGTTTGCTGAGAACAAAAGAACGGTGTTTCCTACACATAAGGACCCAATCCAGTCGAACTCTGCTTCTGAAACTGATACAAAGCACTGGTCCTCTAACTTCCAATGCTTGTCAGTTAAAATGAGAAATGTGTGAGCTCAGTGAACGATGTAGTTCGTTTGAGCAGAAAAGTGACTGCCCTTACCTGAAACGAAGTCTTGCTTGTAGGAAGACTCAGAGCCTGGGATTTAACTCCATTTCTGATGTAAAACACACAGCAGTGTAATCATCCATTGATCACACTCTGCATTAGAACAAGAAGCACGCTCTTGCTTTCTAGAGTCTCTAAGGCAGCAGGAAACGTGAGTGTGCTGAGAACAAAAGAACGGTGTTTCCTACTCATATGGACCATATCTAGTCCAACTCTTCTTCTGAAACTGATACAAAGCACTGGTCCTCTAACATCCAATCCTTGTCAATTAAGATGAGAAACGTGTGAGGTTCGTGAACGATGTAGTTCGTTTGAGCAGAAAAGTGACTGCCCTTACCTGAATGGAAGTCTTGCTTGTAGGAAGACTCAGAGCCTGGGATTTAACTCCATTTCTGAAGTAAAACACAGAGCAGTGTAATCATCCATTGATCACACTCTGCTTTAGAACAAGAAGCACGCTCTTGCTTTGTAGACTCTCAAAGACAGCAGGAAACGTGAGTGTGCTGAGAACAAAAGAACGGTGTTTCCTACACATAGGGACCATATCTAGTCCAACTCTGCTTCTGAAACAGATACAAAGCACTGGTCCTCTAACATCCAATGCTTGTCAGTTAAGATGAGAAACGTGTGAGCTTCGTGAACGATGTTGTTCCTTTGAGCATAAAAGTGACTGCCCTTACCTGAAACGAAGTCTTGCTTGTAGGGAGACACAGAGCATGGGATTTAACTCCATTTCTGAAGTGAAACACACAGCATAGTCTAATCCATGGATCACACTCTGTTTTAGAGCAAGAAGCACGCTCTTGCTTTCTAGAGTCTCTAAGGCAGCAGGAAACGTGAGAGTGCCCAGAACAAAAGATCGGTGTTTCCTACACATATGGACAATATGTAGTCCAAATCTGCTTCTGAAACTGATACAAAGCACTGACTCTCTAACATCCAATGCTTGTCAGTTAATATGAGAAACGTGTGAGCTTCATGAACAATGTAGTTCGTTTGAGCAGAAAACTGACTGCCCTTACCTGAAACGAAGTCTTGCTTGTAGGAAGACTCAGAGCCTGGGATTTAACTCCATTTCGGAAGTGAAACACACAGCAGGGTTCTCATCCATTGATCACACTCTGCGTTAGAACAAGAAGCATACTCTTGCTTCCTAGAGTCTCTAAGACAGCAAGAAACGTGAGTTTGCTGAAAACAAAAGAACGGTGTTTCAACACATAAGGACCATATCTAGTCCAACTCTGCTTCTGAAACTGATACAAAGCACTGGTCCTCTAACATCCAATGCTTGTCTGTTTAGATGAGAAACATGTGAGCTCTGTGAAAGATGTAGTTCGTTTGAGCTGAAAAGTGACCGCCCTTACCTGAAACGAACTCTTGCTTGTAAGAAGACATAGAGCCTGGGATTTAACTACATTTATGAAGGGAAACACACAGCATAGTTTTCATCCATGGATCACACTCTGCTTTAGAGCAAGAAGCACGCTCTTGCTTTCTAGAGTCTCTAAGACAGCAGGAAATCTGAGTGTGCCCAGAACAAAAGAAGGGTGTTTCCTACACATATGGACCATATCTAGTCCAAATCTTCTTCTGAAACTGATACAATGCACTGGTCGTCTAACATCCAATGCTTGTCAGTTAAGATGAGAAACGTGTGAGCTTCGTGAACGATGTTGTTCCTTTGAGCAGAAAAGTGACTGCCCTTACCTGAAACGAAGTCTTGCTTGTAGGGAGACACAGAGCATGGTATTTAACTCCATTTCTGAAGTGAAACACACAGCATAGTCTCATCCATGGATCACACTCTGCTTTAGAGCGAGAAGCACGCTCTTGCTTTCTAGAGTCTCTAAGGCAGCAGGAAACTTGAGTGTGCTGAGAACAAAAGAACGGTGTTTCCTACACATACAGACCCTATCTAGTCCAACTCTGCTTCTGAAACTGATACAAAGCACTGGTCCTCTAACATCCAATGCTTGTCTGTTAAGATGAGAAACGTGTGAGCTCAGTGAACGATGTAGTTCCTTTGAGCTGAAAAGGGACTGCCCTTACCTGAAACGAAGTCTTGCTTGTAGGAAGACTCAGAGCCTGGGATTTAACTCCATTTCTGAAGTAAAACACACAGCAGTGTAATCATCCATTGATCACACTCTGCTTTAGAACAAGAAGCACGCTCTTGCTTTCTAGACTCTCAAAGACAGCAGGAAACGTGAGTGTGCTGAGAACAAAAGAACGGTGTTTCCTACACATAGGGACCATATCTAGTCCAACTCTGCTTCTGAAACAGATACAAAGCACTGGTCCTCTAACATCCAATGCTTGTCAGTTAAGATGAGAAACGTGTGAGCTTCGTGAACGATGTTGTTCCTTTGAGCAGAAAAGTGACTGCCCTTACCTGAAACGAAGTCTTGCTTGTAGGGAGACACAGAGCATGGGATTTAACTCCATTTCTGAAGTGAAACACACAGCATAGTCTCATCCATGGATCACACTCTGTTTTAGAGCAAGAAGCACGCTCTTGCTTTCTAGAGTCTCTAAGGCAGCAGGAAACTTGAGTGTGCCCAGAACAAAAGATCGGTGTTTCCTACACATATGGACAATATGTAGTCCAAATCTGCTTCTGAAACTGATGCAAAGCACTGACCCTCTAACATCCAATGCTTGTCAGTTAAGATGAGAAACGTGTGAGCTTCATGAACAATGTAGTTCGCTTGAACAGAAAACTGACTGCCCTTACCTGAAACGAAGTCTTGCTTGTACAAAGACATAGAGCCTGGGATTTAACTACTTTTCTGAAGGGAAACAAACAGCAGGGTTCTCATCCATTGATCACACTCTGCGTTAGAACAAGAAGCATACTCTTGTTTCCTAGAGTCTCTAAGATAGCAAGAAACGTGAGTTTGCTGAAAACAAAAGAACAGTGTTTCAACACATAAGGACCATATCTAGTCCAACTCTGCTTCTGAAACTGATACAAAGCACTGGTCCTCTAACATCCAATGCTTGTCTGTTTAGATGAGAATCATGTGAGCACTGTGAAAGATGTAGTTCGTTTGAGCTGAAAAGTGACTGCCCTTACCTGAAACGAAATCTTGCTTGTAGGAAGACATAGAGCCTGGGATTTAACTACATTTATGAAGGGAAACACACAGCATAGTTTTCATCCATGGATCACACTCTGCTTTAGAGCGAGAAGCACACTCTTGCTTTCTAGAGTATCTAAGACAGCAGGAAATCTGAGTGTGCCCAGAACAAAAGAAGGGTGTTTCCTACACATATGGACCATATCTAGTCCAAATCTTCTTCTGAAACAGATACAAAGCACTGGTACTCTAATATCTAATGCTTGTCAGTTAAGATGAGAAACGTGTGAGCTCAGTGAACGATGTAGTTCGTTTGAGCTGAAAAGTGACTGCCCTTACCTGAAACGAAGTCTTGCTTGTAGGGAGACTCAGAGCCTGGGATTTAACTCCATTTTTGAAGGGAAACACACAGCATAGTTCTCATCCATTGATCACACTCTGCTTTAGAGCAAGAAGCACGCTCTTGCTTTCTAGAGTCTCTAAGGGAGCAGGTAACGTGAGTGTGCTGAGAACAAAAGAACGGTGTTTCCTACACATATGGACATTATATAGTCCAACTCTTCTTCTGAAATTGATACAAAGCACTGGTCCTCTAACATCCAATGATTGTCAGTTAAGATGAGAAACGTGTGAGCATCGTGAACGATGTAGTTCGTTTGAGCAGAAAACTGACTGCCCTTACCTGAAACGATGTCTTGCTTGTAGGAAGACTCAGAGCCTGGCATTTAACTCCATTTCTGAAGTGAAACACACAGCAGTGTTCTCATCCATTGATCACACTCTGCTTTAGAACAAGAAGCATGCTTTGCTTTCTAGAGTCTCTAAGACAGCAGGAAACGTGAGTTTGCTGAGAACAAAAGAACGGTGTTTCCTACACATAAGGACCCAATCCAGTCGAACTCTGCTTCTGAAACTGATACAAAGCACTGGTCCTCTAACTTCCAATGCTTGTCAGTTAAAATGAGAAATGTGTGAGCTCAGTGAACGATGTAGTTCGTTTGAGCAGAAAAGTGACTGCCCTTACCTGAAACGAAGTCTTGCTTGTAGGAAGACTCAGAGCCTGGGATTTAACTCCATTTCTGATGTAAAACACACAGCAGTGTAATCATCCATTGATCACACTCTGCATTAGAACAAGAAGCACGCTCTTGCTTTCTAGAGTCTCTAAGGCAGCAGGAAACGTGAGTGTGCTGAGAACAAAAGAACGGTGTTTCCTACTCATATGGACCATATCTAGTCCAACTCTTCTTCTGAAACTGATACAAAGCACTGGTCCTCTAACATCCAATCCTTGTCAATTAAGATGAGAAACGTGTGAGGTTCGTGAACGATGTAGTTCGTTTGAGCAGAAAAGTGACTGCCCTTACCTGAATGGAAGTCTTGCTTGTAGGAAGACTCAGAGCCTGGGATTTAACTCCATTTCTGAATTGAAACACACAGCATAGTTCTCATCCATGGATCACACTCTGCTTTAGAGCAAGAAGCACACTCTTGCTTTCTAGAGTCTCTAAGACAGCAGGAAATCTGAGTGTGCCCAGAACAAAAGAACGGTGTTTCCTACACATACGGACTATATGTAGTCCAAATCTTCTTCTGAAACTGATAGAATGCACTGGTCCTCTAACATCCAATGCTTGTCAGTTAAGATGAGAAACGTGTGAGCTTTGTGAATGATGTAGTTCCTTTTAACTGAAATGTGACTTCCCTTACCTGAAACGAATTCTTGCTTGTAGTAAGACACAGAGCCTGGGATTTAAGTCCATTTCTGAAGGGAAACACACAACATAGTTCTCATCCATGGATCACACTCTGCTTTAGAGCTAGAAGCACACTCTAGCTTTCTAGAGTCTCTAATACAGCAAGAAATCTGAGTGTGCCCAGGACAAAAGAACGGTGTTTCCTATACATATGGACCATATGTATTCCAAATCTGCTTCTGAAACTGATACAAAGCACTGACCCTCTAACATCCAATGCTTGTCAGTTAAGATGAGAAACGTGTGTGCTTTGTGAACGATGTAGTTCCTTTGAGCAGAAAAGTGACTGCCCTTACCTTAAACGAAGTCTTGCTTGTAGGGACACTCAGAGCCTGGGATTTAACTCCATTTCTAAAGTGAAACACACAGCAAGGTTCTCATCCATTGATCAAACTCTGTGTTAGAACAAGAAGTATACTCTTGCTTCCTAGATTCTATAAGACAGCAAGAAACGTGAGTTTGCTGAAAACAAAAGAACAGTGTTTCCTACACATACGGACCATATCTAGTCCAACTCTGCTTCTGAAACTGATACAAAGCACTGGTCCTCTAACATCCAATGCTTGTCTGTTTAGATGAGAAACATGTGAGCTCTGTGAAAGATGTAGTTCGTTTGAGCTGAAAAGTGACTGCCCTTAACTGAAACGAAGTCTTGCTTGTAGGAAGACATAGAGCCTGGGATTTAACTATATTTATGAAGGGAAACACACAGCATAGTTTTCATCCATGGATCACACTCTGCTTTAGAGCGAGATGCATGCTCTTGCTTTCTAAAGTCTCCAAGACAGCAGGAAACGTGAGTGTGCTGAGAACAAAGAACGGTGTTTCCTGCACATAGGGACCATATCTAGTCCAACTCTTCTTCTGAAACTGATACAAAGCACTGGTCCTCTAACATCCAATGCTTGTCAGTTAAGATGAGAAACGTGTGAGCTTCATGAACTTTGTAGTTCGTTTGTGCAGAAAAGTGACTGCCCTTACCTGAAACGAAATCTTGCTTGTAGGAAGACTCAAAGCCTGGGATTTAACTCCATTTCTGAAGTGAAACACACAGCATAGTTCTCATCCATGGATCACACTCTGCTTTAGAGCAAGAAGCACACTCTTGCTTTCTAGAGTCTCTAAGACAGCAGGAAACGTGAGTGTGCCCAGAACAAAAGAACGGTGTTTCCTACACATACGGACTATATGTAGTACAAATCTTCTTCTGAAACTGATAGAATGCACTGGTCCTCTAACATTCAATGCTTGTCAGTTAAGATGAGAAACGTGTGAGCTTTGTGAATGATGTAGTTCCTTTGAACTGAAAAGTGACTGCCCTTACCTGAAACGAAGTCTTGCTTGTAGTAAGACACAGAGCCTGGGATTTAAGTCCATTTATGAAGGGAAACACACAACATAGTTCTCATCCATGGATCACACTCTGCTTTAGAGCGAGAAGTACGCTCTTGCTTTCTAGAGTCTCTAAGACAGCAGGAAATCTGAGTGTGCCCAGGACAAAAGAACGGTGTTTCCTATACATATGGACCATATGTAGTCCAAATCTGCTTCTGAAACTGATACAAAGCACTGACACTCTAACATCCAATGGTTGTCAGTTAAGATGAGAAACGTGTGAGCATCGTGAACGATGTAGTTCGTTTGAGCAGAAAAGTTACTGCGCATACCTGAATTGAAGTCTTGCTTGTAGGAAGACTCAGAGCCTGGGATTTATCTCCATTTCTGAAGTAAAACACACAGCAGTGTAATCATGCATTGATCAAAGTCTGCTTTAGAAAAAGAAGCACGCTCTTGCTTTCTAGAGTCTCTAAGACAGCAGGAAACGTGAGTTTGCTGAGAACAAAAGAACGGGGTTTCCTACACATACAGACATTATATAGTCCAAATCTGCTTCTGAAACAGATACAAAGCACTGGTCCTCTAACATCCAATGCTTGTCTGTTAAGATGAGAAACATGTGAGATCAGTGAACGATGTAGTTCGTTTGAGCAGAAAAGTGACTGCTCTTACCTGAAACGAAGTCTTGCTTGTAGGAAGATACAGAGCCTGGGATTTAACTCCATTTCTGAAGGGAAACACACAGCATAGTTCTGATCCATGGATCACACTCTGCTTTAGAGCGAGAAGCACGCTCTTGCTTTCTAGAGTCTCTAAGACAGCAGGAAACGTGAGTGTGCTGAGAACAAAAGAACGGTGTTTCCTACTCATAGGGACCATATCTAGTCCAACTCTTCTTCTGAAACTGATACAAAGCACTTTTCCTCTAACATCCAATCCTTGTCAATTAAGATGAGAAACGTGTGAGCTTCGTGAACGATGTAGTTCGTTTGAGCAGAAAAGTGACTGCCCTTACCTGAATGGAAGTCTTGCTTGTAGGAAGACTCAGAGCCTGGGATTTAACTCCATTTCTGAATTGAAACACACAGCATAGTTCTCATCCATGGATCACACTCTGCTTTAGAGCAAGAAGCACACTCTTGCTTTCTAGAGTCTCTAAGACAGCAGGAAATCTGAGTGTGCCCAGAACAAAAGAACGGTGTTTCCTACACATACGGACTATATGTAGTCCAAATCTTCTTCTGAAACTGATAGAATGCACTGGTCCTCTAACATCCAATGCTTGTCAGTTAAGATGAGAAACGTGTGAGCTTTGTGAATGATGTAGTTCCTTTTAACTGAAATGTGACTTCCCTTACCTGAAACGAATTCTTGCTTGTAGTAAGACACAGAGCCTGGGATTTAAGTCCATTTCTGAAGGGAAACACACAACATAGTTCTCATCCATGGATCACACTCTGCTTTAGAGCTAGAAGCACACTCTAGCTTTCTAGAGTCTCTAATACAGCAAGAAATCTGAGTGTGCCCAGGACAAAAGAACGGTGTTTCCTATACATATGGACCATATGTATTCCAAATCTGCTTCTGAAACTGATACAAAGCACTGACCCTCTAACATCCAATGCTTGTCAGTTAAGATGAGAAACGTGTGTGCTTTGTGAACGATGTAGTTCCTTTGAGCAGAAAAGTGACTGCCCTTACCTTAAACGAAGTCTTGCTTGTAGGGACACTCAGAGCCTGGGATTTAACTCCATTTCTAAAGTGAAACACACAGCAAGGTTCTCATCCATTGATCAAACTCTGTGTTAGAACAAGAAGTATACTCTTGCTTCCTAGATTCTATAAGACAGCAAGAAACGTGAGTTTGCTGAAAACAAAAGAACAGTGTTTCCTACACATACGGACCATATCTAGTCCAACTCTGCTTCTGAAACTGATACAAAGCACTGGTCCTCTAACATCCAATGCTTGTCTGTTTAGATGAGAAACATGTGAGCTCTGTGAAAGATGTAGTTCGTTTGAGCTGAAAAGTGACTGCCCTTAACTGAAACGAAGTCTTGCTTGTAGGAAGACATAGAGCCTGGGATTTAACTATATTTATGAAGGGAAACACACAGCATAGTTTTCATCCATGGATCACACTCTGCTTTAGAGCGAGATGCATGCTCTTGCTTTCTAAAGTCTCCAAGACAGCAGGAAACGTGAGTGTGCTGAGAACAAAGAACGGTGTTTCCTGCACATAGGGACCATATCTAGTCCAACTCTTCTTCTGAAACTGATACAAAGCACTGGTCCTCTAACATCCAATGCTTGTCAGTTAAGATGAGAAACGTGTGAGCTTCATGAACTTTGTAGTTCGTTTGTGCAGAAAAGTGACTGCCCTTACCTGAAACGAAATCTTGCTTGTAGGAAGACTCAAAGCCTGGGATTTAACTCCATTTCTGAAGTGAAACACACAGCATAGTTCTCATCCATGGATCACACTCTGCTTTAGAGCAAGAAGCACACTCTTGCTTTCTAGAGTCTCTAAGACAGCAGGAAACGTGAGTGTGCCCAGAACAAAAGAACGGTGTTTCCTACACATACGGACTATATGTAGTACAAATCTTCTTCTGAAACTGATAGAATGCACTGGTCCTCTAACATTCAATGCTTGTCAGTTAAGATGAGAAACGTGTGAGCTTTGTGAATGATGTAGTTCCTTTGAACTGAAAAGTGACTGCCCTTACCTGAAACGAAGTCTTGCTTGTAGTAAGACACAGAGCCTGGGATTTAAGTCCATTTATGAAGGGAAACACACAACATAGTTCTCATCCATGGATCACACTCTGCTTTAGAGCGAGAAGTACGCTCTTGCTTTCTAGAGTCTCTAAGACAGCAGGAAATCTGAGTGTGCCCAGGACAAAAGAACGGTGTTTCCTATACATATGGACCATATGTAGTCCAAATCTGCTTCTGAAACTGATACAAAGCACTGACACTCTAACATCCAATGGTTGTCAGTTAAGATGAGAAACGTGTGAGCATCGTGAACGATGTAGTTCGTTTGAGCAGAAAAGTTACTGCGCATACCTGAATTGAAGTCTTGCTTGTAGGAAGACTCAGAGCCTGGGATTTATCTCCATTTCTGAAGTAAAACACACAGCAGTGTAATCATGCATTGATCAAAGTCTGCTTTAGAAAAAGAAGCACGCTCTTGCTTTCTAGAGTCTCTAAGACAGCAGGAAACGTGAGTTTGCTGAGAACAAAAGAACGGGGTTTCCTACACATACAGACATTATATAGTCCAAATCTGCTTCTGAAACAGATACAAAGCACTGGTCCTCTAACATCCAATGCTTGTCTGTTAAGATGAGAAACATGTGAGATCAGTGAACGATGTAGTTCGTTTGAGCAGAAAAGTGACTGCTCTTACCTGAAACGAAGTCTTGCTTGTAGGAAGATACAGAGCCTGGGATTTAACTCCATTTCTGAAGGGAAACACACAGCATAGTTCTGATCCATGGATCACACTCTGCTTTAGAGCGAGAAGCACGCTCTTGCTTTCTAGAGTCTCTAAGACAGCAGGAAACGTGAGTGTGCTGAGAACAAAAGAACGGTGTTTCCTACTCATAGGGACCATATCTAGTCCAACTCTTCTTCTGAAACTGATACAAAGCACTTTTCCTCTAACATCCAATCCTTGTCAATTAAGATGAGAAACGTGTGAGCTTCGTGAACGATGTAGTTCGTTTGAGCAGAAAAGTGACTGCCCTTACCTGAATGGAAGTCTTGCTTGTAGGAAGACTCAGAGCCTGGGATTTAACTCCATTTCTGAAGTAAAACACACAGCAGTGTAATCATCCATTGATCACACTCTGCTTTAGAACAAGAAGCACGCTCTTGCTTTCTAGACTCTCAAAGGCAGCAGGAAACGTTAGTGTGCTGAGAACAAAAGAACAGTGTTTCCTACACATAGGGACCATATCTAGTCCAACTCTGCTTCTGAAACAGATACAAAGCACTGGTCCTCTAACATCCAATGCTTGTCAGTTAAGATGAGAAACGTGTGAGCTTCGTGAACTATTTTTTTCCTTTGAGCAGAAAAGTGACTGCCCTTACCTGAAACGAAGTCTTGCTTGTAGGGAGACACAGAGCATGGGATTTAACTCCATTTCTGAAGTGAAACACACAGCATAATCTCATCGATGGATCACACTCTGTTTTAGAGCAAGAAGCACGCTCTTGCTTTCTAGAGTCTCTAAGGCAGCAGGAAACGTGAGTGTGCCCAGAACAAAAGATCGGTGTTTCCTACACATATGGACAATATGTAGTCCAAATCTGCTTCTGAAACTGATACAAAGCACTGACCCTCTAACATCCAATGCATGTCAGTTAATATGAGAAACGTGTGAGCTTCATGAACAATGTAGTTCGTTTGAGCAGAAAACTGACTGCCCTTACCTGAAACGAAGTCTTGCTTGTACGAAGACATAGAGCCTGGGATTTAACTACTTTTCTGAAGGGAAACAAACAGCAGGGTTCTCATCCATTGATCACACTCTGCGTTAGAACAAGAAGCATACTCTTGTTTCCTAGAGTCTCTAAGACAGCAAGAAACGTGAGTTTGCTGAAAACAAAAGAACAGTGTTTCAACACATAAGGACCATATCTAGTCCAACTCTGCTTCTGAAACTGATACAAAGCACTGGTCCTCTAACATCCAATGCTTGTCTGTTTAGATGAGAATCATGTGAGCACCGTGAAAGATGTAGTTCGTTTGAGCTGAAAAGTGACTGCCCTTACCTGAAACGAAATCTTGCTTGTAGGAAGACATAGAGCCTGGGATTTAACTACATTTATGAAGGGAAACACACAGCATAGTTTTCATCCATGGATCACACTCTGCTTTAGAGCGAGAAGCACACTCTTGCTTTCTAGAGTATCTAAGACAGCAGGAAATCTGAGTGTGCCCAGAACAAAAGAAGGTTGTTTCCTACACATATGGACCATATCTAGTCCAAATCTTCTTCTGAAACAGATACAAAGCACTGGTACTCTAATATCTAATGCTTGTCAGTTAAGATGAGAAACGTGTGAGCTTCGTGAACGATGTAGTTCGTTTGAGCAGAAAAGTGACTGCCCTTACCTGAAACGAAGTCTTGCATGTAGGAAGACTCAGAGCCTGGGATTTAACTCCATTTCTGAATTGAAACACACAGCATAGTTCTCATCCATGGATCACACTCTGCTTTAGAGCAAGAAGCACACTCTTGCTTTCTAGAGTCTCTAAGACAGCAGGAAATCTGAGTGTGCCCAGAACAAAAGAACGGTGTTTCCTACACATACGGACTATATGTAGTCCAAATCTTCTTCTGAAACTGATAGAATGCACTGGTCCTCTAACATCCAATGCTTGTCAGTTAAGATGAGAAACGTGTGAGCTTTGTGAATGATGTAGTTCCTTTGAACTGAAATGTGACTTCCCTTACCTGAAACGAAGTCTTGCTTGTAGTAAGACACAGAGCCTGGGATTTAAGTCCATTTCTGAAGAGAAACACACAACATAGTTCTCATCCATGGATCACACTCTGCTTTAGAGCGAGAAGCACGTTCTTGCTTTCTAGAGTCTCTAAGAGAGCAGGAAACGTGAGTGTGCTGAGAACAAAAGAACGGTGTTTCCTACTCATACGGACCATATCTAGTCCAACTCTTCTTCTGAAACTGATACAAAGCACTGGTCCTCTAACATCCAATCCTTGTCAATTAAGATGAGAAACGTGTGAGCTTCGTGAACGATGTAGTTCGTTTGAGCAGAAAAGTGACTGCCCTTACCTGAATGGAAGTCTTGCTTGTAGGAAGACTCAGAGCCTGGGATTTAACTCCATTTCTGAAGTAAAACACACAGCAGTGTAATCATCCATTGATCACACTCTGCTTTAGAACAAGAAGCACGCTCTTGCTTTCTAGACTCTCAAAGACAGCAGGAAACGTGAGTGTGCTGAGAACAAAAGAACGGTGTTTCCTACACATAGGGACCATATCTAGTCCAACTCTGCTTCTGAAACAGATACAAAGCACTGGTCCTCTAACATCCAATGCTTGTCAGTTAAGATGAGAAACGTGTGAGCTTCGTGAACGATGTTGTTCCTTTGAGCAGAAATGTGACTGCCCTTACCTGAAACGAAGTCTTGCTTGTAGGGAGACACAGAGCATGGGATTTAACTCCATTTCTGAAGTGAAACACACAGCATAGTCTCATCCATGGATCACACTCTGTTTTAGAGCGAGAAGCACGCTCTTGCTTTCTAGAGTCTCTAAGGCAGCAGGAAACTTGAGTGTGCCCAGAACAAAAGATCGGTGTTTCCTACACATATGGACAATATGTAGTCCAAATCTGCTTCTGAAACTGATGCAAAGCACTGACCCTCTAACATCCAATGCTTGTCAGTTAAGATGAGAAACGTGTGAGCTTCATGAACAATGTAGTTCGCTTGAGCAGAAAACTGACTGCCCTTACCTGAAACGAAGTCTTGCTTGTACGAAGACATAGAGCCTGGGATTTAACTACTTTTCTGAAGGGAAACAAACAGCAGGGTTCTCATCCATTGATCACACTCTGCGTTAGAACAAGAAGCATACTCTTGTTTCCTAGAGTCTCTAAGACAGCAAGAAACGTGAGTTTGCTGAAAACAAAAGAACAGTGTTTCAACACATAAGGACCATATCTAGTCCAACTCTGCTTCTGAAACTGATACAAAGCACTGGTCCTCTAACATCCAATGCTTGTCTGTTTAGATGAGAATCATGTGAGCACCGTGAAAGATGTAGTTCGTTTGAGCTGAAAAGTGACTGCCCTTACCTGAAACGAAATCTTGCTTGTAGGAAGACATAGAGCCTGGGATTTAACTACATTTATGAAGGGAAACACACAGCATAGTTTTCATCCATGGATCACACTCTGCTTTAGAGCGAGAAGCACGCTCTTGCTTTCTAGAGTCTCTAAGGCAGCAGGAAACGTGAGTGTGCCCAGAACAAAAGATCGGTGTTTCCTACACATATGGACAATATGTAGTCCAAATCTGCTTCTGAAACTGATACAAAGCACTGACCCTCTAACATCCAATGCATGTCAGTTAATATGAGAAACGTGTGAGCTTCATGAACAATGTAGTTCGTTTGAGCAGAAAACTGACTGCCCTTACCTGAAACGAAGTCTTGCTTGTAGGAAGACTCAGAGCCTGGGATTTAACTCCATTTCTGAAGTGAAACACACAGCAGGGTTCTCATCCATTGATCACACTCTGCGTTAGAACAAGAAGCATACTCTTGCTTCCTAGAGTCTCTAAGACAGCAAGAAACGTGAGTTTGCTGAAAACAAAAGAATAGTGTTTCAACACATAAGGACCATATCTAGTCCAACTCTGCTTCTGAAACTGATACAAAGCACTGGTCCTGTAACATCCAATGCTTTTCTGTTTAGATGAGAAACATGTGAGCTCCGTGAAAGGTGTAGTTCGTTTGAGCTGAAAAGTGACTGCCCTTACCTGAAACGAACTCTTGCTTGTAGGAAGACATAGAGCCTGGGATTTAACTACATTTATGAAGGGAAACACACAGCATAGTTTTCATTCATGGATCACACTCTGCTTTAGAGCAAGAAGCACGCTCTTGCTTTCTAGAGTCTCTAAGACAGCAGGAAATCTGAGTGTGCCCAGAACAAAAGAAGGGTGTTTCCTACACATATGGACCATATCTAGTCCAAATCTTCTTCTGAAACTGATACAATGCACTGGTCCTCTAACATCCAATGCTTGTCAGTTAAGATGAGAAACGTGTGAGCTCAGTGAACGATGTAGTTCGTTTGAGCAGAAAAGTGACTGCCCTTACCTGAAACGAAGTCTTGCTTGTAGGAAGACTCAGAGCCTGGGATTTAACTCCATTTCTGAAGGCCACCACACAGCATAGTTCTCATCCATGGATCACACTCTGCTTTAGAGCGAGAAGCACGTTCTTGCTTTCTAGAGTCTCTAAGAGAGCAGGAAACGTGAGTGTGCTGAGAACAAAAGAACGGTGTTTCCTACTCATATGGACCATATCTAGTCCAACTCTTCTTCTGAAACTGATATAAAGCACTGGTCCTCTAACATCCAATCCTTGTCAATTAAGATGAGAAACGTGTGAGCTTCGTGAACGATGTAGTTCGTTTGAGCAGAAAAGTGACTGCCCTTACCTGAATGGAAGTCTTGCTTGTAGGAAGACTCAGAGCCTGGGATTTAACTCCATTTCTGAAGTAAAACACAGAGCAGTGTAATCATCCATTGATCACACTCTGCTTTAGAACAAGAAGCACGCTCTTGCTTTCTAGACTCTCAAAGACAGCAGGAAACGTGAGTGTGCTGAGAACAAAAGAACAGTGTTTCCTACACATAGGGACCATATCTAGTCCAAATCTGCTTCTGAAACAGATACAAAGCACTGGTCCTCTAACATCCAATGCTTGTCAGTTAAGATGAGAAACGTGTGAGCTTCGTGAACGATGTTGTTCCTTTGAGCAGAAAAGTGACTGCCCTTACCTGAAACGAAGTCTTGCTTGTAGGGAGACACAGAGCATGGGATTTAACTCCACTTCTGAAGTGAAACACACAGCATAGTCTCATCCATGGATCACACTCTGTTTTAGAGCAAGAAGCACGCTCTTGCTTTCTAGAGTCTCTAAGGCAGCAGGAAACGTGAGTGTGCCCAGAACAAAAGATTGGTGTTTCCTACACATATGGACAATATGTAGTCCAAATCTGCTTCTGAAACTGATACAAAGCACTGACCCTCTAACATCCAATGCATGTCAGTTAATATGAGAAACGTGTGAGCTTCATGAACAATGTAGTTCGTTTGAGCAGAAAATTGACTGCCCTTACCTGAAACGAAGTCTTGCTTGTAGGAAGACTCAGAGCCTGGGATTTAACTCCATTTCTGAAGTGAAACACACAGCAGGGTTCTCATCCATTGATCACACTCTGCGTTAGAACAAGAAGCATACTCTTGCTTCCTAGAGTCTCTAAGACAGCAAGAAACGTGAGTTTGCTGAAAACAAAAGAATAGTGTTTCAACACATAAGGACCATATCTAGTCCAACTCTGCTTCTGAAACTGATACAAAGCACTGGTCCTCTAACATCCAATGCTGTTCTGTTTAGATGAGAAACATGTGAGCTCCGTGAAAGGTGTAGTTCGTTTGAGCTGAAAAGTGACTGCCCTTACCTGAAACGAACTCTTGCTTGTAGGAAGACATAGAGCCTGGGATTTAACTACATTTATGAAGGGAAACACACAGCATAGTTTTCATTCATGGATCACACTCTGCTTTAGAGCAAGAAGCACGCTCTTGCTTTCTAGAGTCTCTAAGACAGCAGGAAATATGAGTGTGCCCAGAACAAAAGAAGGGTGTTTCCTACACATATGGACCATATCTAGTCCAAATCTTCTTCTGAAACTGATACAATGCACTGGTCCTCTAACATCCAATGCTTGTCAGTTAAGATGAGAAACGTGTGAGCTCAGTGAACGATGTAGTTCGTTTGAGCAGAAAAGTGACTGCCCTTACCTGAAACGAAGTCTTGCTTGTAGGAAGACTCAGAGCCTGGGATTTAACTCCATTTCTGAAGGCCACCACACAGCATAGTTCTCATCCATGGATCACACTCTGCTTTAGAGCGAGAAGCACGTTCTTGCTTTCTAGAGTCTCTAAGAGAGCAGGAAACGTGAGTGTGCTGAGAACAAAAGAACGGTGTTTCCTACTCATACGGACCATATCTAGTCCAACTCTTCTTCTGAAACTGATACAAAGCACTGGTCCTCTAACATCCAATCCTTGTCAATTAAGATGAGAAACGTGTGAGCTTCGTGAACGATGTAGTTCGTTTGAGCAGAAAAGTGACTGCCCTTACCTGAATGGAAGTCTTGCTTGTAGGAAGACTCAGAGCCTGGGATTTAACTCCATTTCTGAAGTAAAACACACAGCAGTGTAATCATCCATTGATCACACTCTGCTTTAGAACAAGAAGCACGCTCTTGCTTTCTAGACTCTCAAAGACAGCAGGAAACGTGAGTGTGCTGAGAACAAAAGAACGGTGTTTCCTACACATAGGGACCATATCTAGTCCAACTCTGCTTCTGAAACAGATACAAAGCACTGGTCCTCTAACATCCAATGCTTGTCAGTTAAGATGAGAAACGTGTGAGCTTCGTGAACGATGTTGTTCCTTTGAGCAGAAAAGTGACTGCCCTTACCTGAAACGAAGTCTTGCTTGTAGGGAGACACAGAGCATGGGATTTAACTCCATTTCTGAAGTGAAACACACAGCATAGTCTCATCCATGGATCACACTCTGTTTTAGAGCGAGAAGCACGCTCTTGCTTTCTAGAGTCTCTAAGGCAGCAGGAAACTTGAGTGTGCCCAGAACAAAAGATCAGTGTTTCCTACACATATGGACAATATGTAGTCCAAATCTGCTTCTGAAACTGATGCAAAGCACTGACCCTCTAACATCCAATGCTTGTCAGTTAAGATGAGAAACGTGTGAGCTTCATGAACAATGTAGTTCGCTTGAGCAGAAAACTGACTGCCCTTACCTGAAACGAAGTCTTGCTTGTACGAAGACATAGAGCCTGGGATTTAACTACTTTTCTGAAGGGAAACAAACAGCAGGGTTCTCATCCATTGATCACACTCTGCGTTAGAACAAGAAGCATACTCTTGTTTCCTAGAGTCTCTAAGACAGCAAGAAACTTGAGTTTGCTGAAAACAAAAGAACAGTGTTTCAACACATAAGGACCATATCTAGTCCAACTCTGCTTCTGAAACTGATACAAAGCACTGGTCCTCTAACATCCAATGCTTGTCTGTTTAGATGAGAATCATGTGAGCACCGTGAAAGATGTAGTTCGTTTGAGCTGAAAAGTGACTGCCCTTACCTGAAACGAAATCTTGCTTGTAGGAAGACATAGAGCCTGGGATTTAACTACTTTTATGAAGGGAAACACACAGCATAGTTTTCATCCATGGATCACACTCTGCTTTAGAGCGAGAAGCACACTCTTGCTTTCTAGAGTATCTAAGACAGCAGGAAATCTGAGTGTGCCCAGAACAAAAGAAGGGTGTTTCCTACACATATGGACCATATCTAGTCCAAATCTTCTTCTGAAACAGATACAAAGCACTGGTACTCTAATATCTAATGCTTGTCAGTTAAGATGAGAAACGTGTGAGCTTCGTGAACGATGTAGTTCGTTTGAGCAGAAAAGTGACTGCCCTTACCTGAAACGAAGTCTTGCATGTAGGAAGACTCAGAGCCTGGGATTTAACTCCATTTCTGAATTAAAACACACAGCATAGTTCTCATCCATGGATCACACTCTGCTTTAGAGCAAGAAGCACACTCTTGCTTTCTAGAGTCTCTAAGACAGCAGGAAATCTGAGTGTGCCCAGAACAAAAGAACGGTGTTTCCTACACATACGGACTATATGTAGTCCAAATCTTCTTCTGAAACTGATAGAATGCACTGGTCCTCTAACATCCAATGCTTGTCAGTTAAGATGAGAAACGTGTGAGCTTTGTGAATGATGTAGTTCCTTTGAACTGAAATGTGACTTCCCTTACCTGAAACGAAGTCTTGCTTGTAGTAAGACACAGAGCCTGGGATTTAAGTCCATTTCGGAAGAGAAACACACAACATAGTTCTCATCCATGGATCACACTCTGCTTTAGAGCGAGAAGCACGTTCTTGCTTTCTAGAGTCTCTAAGAGAGCAGGAAACGTGAGTGTGCTGAGAACAAAGAACGGTGTTTCCTACTCATACGGACCATATCTAGTCCAACTCTTCTTCTGAAACTGATACAAAGCACTGGTCCTCTAACATCCAATCCTTGTCAATTAAGATGAGAAACGTGTGAGCTTCGTGAACGATGTAGTTCGTTTGAGCAGAAAAGTGACTGCCCTTACCTGAATGGAAGTCTTGCTTGTAGGAAGACTCAGAGCCTGGGATTTAACTCCATTTTTGAAGGGAAACACACAGCATAGTTCTCATCCATTGATCACACTCTGCTTTAGAGCAAGAAGCACGCTCTTGCTTTCTAGAGTCTCTAAGGGAGCAGGTAACGTGAGTGTGCTGAGAACAAAAGAACGGTGTTTCCTACACATATGGACATTATATACTCCAACTCTTCTTCTGAAATTGATACAAAGCACTGGTCCTTTAACATCCAATGATTGTCAGTTAAGATGAGAAACGTGTGAGCATCGTGAACGATGTAGTTCGTTTGAGCAGAAAACTGACTGCCCTTACCTGAAACGATGTCTTGCTTGTAGGAAGACTCAGAGCCTGGCATTTAACTCCATTTCTGAAGTGAAACACACAGCAGTGTTCTCATCCATTGATCACACTCTGCTTTAGAACAAGAAGCATGCTTTGCTTTCTAGAGTCTCTAAGACAGCAGGAAACGTGAGTTTGCTGAGAACAAAAGAACGGTGTTTCCTACACATAAGGACCCAATCCAGTCGAACTCTGCTTCTGAAACTGATACAAAGCACTGGTCCTCTAACTTCCAATGCTTGTCAGTTAAAATGAGAAATGTGTGAGCTCAGTGAACGATGTAGTTCGTTTGAGCAGAAAAGTGACTGCCCTTACCTGAAACGAAGTCTTGCTTGTAGGAAGACTCAGAGCCTGGGATTTAACTCCATTTCTGATGTAAAACACACAGCAGTGTAATCATCCATTGATCACACTCTGCATTAGAACAAGAAGCACGCTCTTGCTTTCTAGAGTCTCTAAGGCAGCAGGAAACGTGAGTGTGCTGAGAACAAAAGAACGGTGTTTCCTACTCATATGGACCATATCTAGTCCAACTCTTCTTCTGAAACTGATACAAAGCACTGGTCCTCTAACATCCAATCCTTGTCAATTAAGATGAGAAACGTGTGAGGTTCGTGAACGATGTAGTTCGTTTGAGCAGAAAAGTGACTGCCCTTACCTGAATGGAAGTCTTGCTTGTAGGAAGACTCAGAGCCTGGGATTTAACTCCATTTCTGAAGTAAAACACAGAGCAGTGTAATCATCCATTGATCACACTCTGCTTTAGAACAAGAAGCACGCTCTTGCTTTGTAGACTCTCAAAGACAGCAGGAAACGTGAGTGTGCTGAGAACAAAAGAACGGTGTTTCCTACACATAGGGACCATATCTAGTCCAACTCTGCTTCTGAAACAGATACAAAGCACTGGTCCTCTAACATCCAATGCTTGTCAGTTAAGATGAGAAACGTGTGAGCTTCGTGAACGATGTTGTTCCTTTGAGCATAAAAGTGACTGCCCTTACCTGAAACGAAGTCTTGCTTGTAGGGAGACACAGAGCATGGGATTTAACTCCATTTCTGAAGTGAAACACACAGCATAGTCTAATCCATGGATCACACTCTGTTTTAGAGCAAGAAGCACGCTCTTGCTTTCTAGAGTCTCTAAGGCAGCAGGAAACGTGAGAGTGCCCAGAACAAAAGATCGGTGTTTCCTACACATATGGACAATATGTAGTCCAAATCTGCTTCTGAAACTGATACAAAGCACTGACTCTCTAACATCCAATGCTTGTCAGTTAATATGAGAAACGTGTGAGCTTCATGAACAATGTAGTTCGTTTGAGCAGAAAACTGACTGCCCTTACCTGAAACGAAGTCTTGCTTGTAGGAAGACTCAGAGCCTGGGATTTAACTCCATTTCGGAAGTGAAACACACAGCAGGGTTCTCATCCATTGATCACACTCTGCGTTAGAACAAGAAGCATACTCTTGCTTCCTAGAGTCTCTAAGACAGCAAGAAACGTGAGTTTGCTGAAAACAAAAGAACGGTGTTTCAACACATAAGGACCATATCTAGTCCAACTCTGCTTCTGAAACTGATACAAAGCACTGGTCCTCTAACATCCAATGCTTGTCTGTTTAGATGAGAAACATGTGAGCTCTGTGAAAGATGTAGTTCGTTTGAGCTGAAAAGTGACCGCCCTTACCTGAAACGAACTCTTGCTTGTAAGAAGACATAGAGCCTGGGATTTAACTACATTTATGAAGGGAAACACACAGCATAGTTTTCATCCATGGATCACACTCTGCTTTAGAGCAAGAAGCACGCTCTTGCTTTCTAGAGTCTCTAAGACAGCAGGAAATCTGAGTGTGCCCAGAACAAAAGAAGGGTGTTTCCTACACATATGGACCATATCTAGTCCAAATCTTCTTCTGAAACTGATACAATGCACTGGTCGTCTAACATCCAATGCTTGTCAGTTAAGATGAGAAACGTGTGAGCTTCGTGAACGATGTTGTTCCTTTGAGCAGAAAAGTGACTGCCCTTACCTGAAACGAAGTCTTGCTTGTAGGGAGACACAGAGCATGGTATTTAACTCCATTTCTGAAGTGAAACACACAGCAGTGTTCTCATCCATTGATCACACTCTGCTTTAGAACAAGAAGCATGCTTTGCTTTCTAGAGTCTCTAAGACAGCAGGAAACGTGAGTTTGCTGAGAACAAAAGAACGGTGTTTCCTACACATAAGGACCCAATCCAGTCGAACTCTGCTTCTGAAACTGATACAAAGCACTGGTCCTCTAACTTCCAATGCTTGTCAGTTAAAATGAGAAATGTGTGAGCTCAGTGAACGATGTAGTTCGTTTGAGCAGAAAAGTGACTGCCCTTACCTGAAACGAAGTCTTGCTTGTAGGAAGACTCAGAGCCTGGGATTTAACTCCATTTCTGATGTAAAACACACAGCAGTGTAATCATCCATTGATCACACTCTGCATTAGAACAAGAAGCACGCTCTTGCTTTCTAGAGTCTCTAAGGCAGCAGGAAACGTGAGTGTGCTGAGAACAAAAGAACGGTGTTTCCTACTCATATGGACCATATCTAGTCCAACTCTTCTTCTGAAACTGATACAAAGCACTGGTCCTCTAACATCCAATCCTTGTCAATTAAGATGAGAAACGTGTGAGGTTCGTGAACGATGTAGTTCGTTTGAGCAGAAAAGTGACTGCCCTTACCTGAATGGAAGTCTTGCTTGTAGGAAGACTCAGAGCCTGGGATTTAACTCCATTTCTGAAGTAAAACACAGAGCAGTGTAATCATCCATTGATCACACTCTGCTTTAGAACAAGAAGCACGCTCTTGCTTTGTAGACTCTCAAAGACAGCAGGAAACGTGAGTGTGCTGAGAACAAAAGAACGGTGTTTCCTACACATAGGGACCATATCTAGTCCAACTCTGCTTCTGAAACAGATACAAAGCACTGGTCCTCTAACATCCAATGCTTGTCAGTTAAGATGAGAAACGTGTGAGCTTCGTGAACGATGTTGTTCCTTTGAGCATAAAAGTGACTGCCCTTACCTGAAACGAAGTCTTGCTTGTAGGGAGACACAGAGCATGGGATTTAACTCCATTTCTGAAGTGAAACACACAGCATAGTCTAATCCATGGATCACACTCTGTTTTAGAGCAAGAAGCACGCTCTTGCTTTCTAGAGTCTCTAAGGCAGCAGGAAACGTGAGAGTGCCCAGAACAAAAGATCGGTGTTTCCTACACATATGGACAATATGTAGTCCAAATCTGCTTCTGAAACTGATACAAAGCACTGACTCTCTAACATCCAATGCTTGTCAGTTAATATGAGAAACGTGTGAGCTTCATGAACAATGTAGTTCGTTTGAGCAGAAAACTGACTGCCCTTACCTGAAACGAAGTCTTGCTTGTAGGAAGACTCAGAGCCTGGGATTTAACTCCATTTCGGAAGTGAAACACACAGCAGGGTTCTCATCCATTGATCACACTCTGCGTTAGAACAAGAAGCATACTCTTGCTTCCTAGAGTCTCTAAGACAGCAAGAAACGTGAGTTTGCTGAAAACAAAAGAACGGTGTTTCAACACATAAGGACCATATCTAGTCCAACTCTGCTTCTGAAACTGATACAAAGCACTGGTCCTCTAACATCCAATGCTTGTCTGTTTAGATGAGAAACATGTGAGCTCTGTGAAAGATGTAGTTCGTTTGAGCTGAAAAGTGACCGCCCTTACCTGAAACGAACTCTTGCTTGTAAGAAGACATAGAGCCTGGGATTTAACTACATTTATGAAGGGAAACACACAGCATAGTTTTCATCCATGGATCACACTCTGCTTTAGAGCAAGAAGCACGCTCTTGCTTTCTAGAGTCTCTAAGACAGCAGGAAATCTGAGTGTGCCCAGAACAAAAGAAGGGTGTTTCCTACACATATGGACCATATCTAGTCCAAATCTTCTTCTGAAACTGATACAATGCACTGGTCGTCTAACATCCAATGCTTGTCAGTTAAGATGAGAAACGTGTGAGCTTCGTGAACGATGTTGTTCCTTTGAGCAGAAAAGTGACTGCCCTTACCTGAAACGAAGTCTTGCTTGTAGGGAGACACAGAGCATGGTATTTAACTCCATTTCTGAAGTGAAACACACAGCATAGTCTCATCCATGGATCACACTCTGCTTTAGAGCGAGAAGCACGCTCTTGCTTTCTAGAGTCTCTAAGGCAGCAGGAAACTTGAGTGTGCTGAGAACAAAAGAACGGTGTTTCCTACACATACAGACCCTATCTAGTCCAACTCTGCTTCTGAAACTGATACAAAGCACTGGTCCTCTAACATCCAATGCTTGTCTGTTAAGATGAGAAACGTGTGAGCTCAGTGAACGATGTAGTTCCTTTGAGCTGAAAAGGGACTGCCCTTACCTGAAACGAAGTCTTGCTTGTAGGAAGACTCAGAGCCTGGGATTTAACTCCATTTCTGAAGTAAAACACACAGCAGTGTAATCATCCATTGATCACACTCTGCTTTAGAACAAGAAGCACGCTCTTGCTTTCTAGACTCTCAAAGACAGCAGGAAACGTGAGTGTGCTGAGAACAAAAGAACGGTGTTTCCTACACATAGGGACCATATCTAGTCCAACTCTGCTTCTGAAACAGATACAAAGCACTGGTCCTCTAACATCCAATGCTTGTCAGTTAAGATGAGAAACGTGTGAGCTTCGTGAACGATGTTGTTCCTTTGAGCAGAAAAGTGACTGCCCTTACCTGAAACGAAGTCTTGCTTGTAGGGAGACACAGAGCATGGGATTTAACTCCATTTCTGAAGTGAAACACACAGCATAGTCTCATCTATGGATCACACTCTGTTTTAGAGCAAGAAGCACGCTCTTGCTTTCTAGAGTCTCTAAGGCAGCAGGAAACTTGAGTGTGCCCAGAACAAAAGATCGGTGTTTCCTACACATATGGACAATATGTAGTCCAAATCTGCTTCTGAAACTGATGCAAAGCACTGACCCTCTAACATCCAATGCTTGTCAGTTAAGATGAGAAACGTGTGAGCTTCATGAACAATGTAGTTCGCTTGAACAGAAAACTGACTGCCCTTACCTGAAACGAAGTCTTGCTTGTACAAAGACATAGAGCCTGGGATTTAACTACTTTTCTGAAGGGAAACAAACAGCAGGGTTCTCATCCATTGATCACACTCTGCGTTAGAACAAGAAGCATACTCTTGTTTCCTAGAGTCTCTAAGATAGCAAGAAACGTGAGTTTGCTGAAAACAAAAGAACAGTGTTTCAACACATAAGGACCATATCTAGTCCAACTCTGCTTCTGAAACTGATACAAAGCACTGGTCCTCTAACATCCAATGCTTGTCTGTTTAGATGAGAATCATGTGAGCACTGTGAAAGATGTAGTTCGTTTGAGCTGAAAAGTGACTGCCCTTACCTGAAACGAAATCTTGCTTGTAGGAAGACATAGAGCCTGGGATTTAACTACATTTATGAAGGGAAACACACAGCATAGTTTTCATCCATGGATCACACTCTGCTTTAGAGCGAGAAGCACACTCTTGCTTTCTAGAGTATCTAAGACAGCAGGAAATCTGAGTGTGCCCAGAACAAAAGAAGGGTGTTTCCTACACATATGGACCATATCTAGTCCAAATCTTCTTCTGAAATTGATACAAAGCACTGGTCCTCTAACATCCAATGATTGTCAGTTAAGATGAGAAACGTGTGAGCATCGTGAACGATGTAGTTCGTTTGAGCAGAAAACTGACTGCCCTTACCTGAAACGATGTCTTGCTTGTAGGAAGACTCAGAGCCTGGCATTTAACTCCATTTCTGAAGTGAAACACACAGCAGTGTTCTCATCCATTGATCACACTCTGCTTTAGAACAAGAAGCATGCTTTGCTTTCTAGAGTCTCTAAGACAGCAGGAAACGTGAGTTTGCTGAGAACAAAAGAACGGTGTTTCCTACACATAAGGACCCAATCCAGTCGAACTCTGCTTCTGAAACTGATACAAAGCACTGGTCCTCTAACTTCCAATGCTTGTCAGTTAAAATGAGAAATGTGTGAGCTCAGTGAACGATGTAGTTCGTTTGAGCAGAAAAGTGACTGCCCTTACCTGAAACGAAGTCTTGCTTGTAGGAAGACTCAGAGCCTGGGATTTAACTCCATTTCTGATGTAAAACACACAGCAGTGTAATCATCCATTGATCACACTCTGCATTAGAACAAGAAGCACGCTCTTGCTTTCTAGAGTCTCTAAGGCAGCAGGAAACGTGAGTGTGCTGAGAACAAAAGAACGGTGTTTCCTACTCATATGGACCATATCTAGTCCAACTCTTCTTCTGAAACTGATACAAAGCACTGGTCCTCTAACATCCAATCCTTGTCAATTAAGATGAGAAACGTGTGAGGTTCGTGAACGATGTAGTTCGTTTGAGCAGAAAAGTGACTGCCCTTACCTGAATGGAAGTCTTGCTTGTAGGAAGACTCAGAGCCTGGGATTTAACTCCATTTCTGAATTGAAACACACAGCATAGTTCTCATCCATGGATCACACTCTGCTTTAGAGCAAGAAGCACACTCTTGCTTTCTAGAGTCTCTAAGACAGCAGGAAATCTGAGTGTGCCCAGAACAAAAGAACGGTGTTTCCTACACATACGGACTATATGTAGTCCAAATCTTCTTCTGAAACTGATAGAATGCACTGGTCCTCTAACATCCAATGCTTGTCAGTTAAGATGAGAAACGTGTGAGCTTTGTGAATGATGTAGTTCCTTTTAACTGAAATGTGACTTCCCTTACCTGAAACGAATTCTTGCTTGTAGTAAGACACAGAGCCTGGGATTTAAGTCCATTTCTGAAGGGAAACACACAACATAGTTCTCATCCATGGATCACACTCTGCTTTAGAGCTAGAAGCACACTCTAGCTTTCTAGAGTCTCTAATACAGCAAGAAATCTGAGTGTGCCCAGGACAAAAGAACGGTGTTTCCTATACATATGGACCATATGTATTCCAAATCTGCTTCTGAAACTGATACAAAGCACTGACCCTCTAACATCCAATGCTTGTCAGTTAAGATGAGAAACGTGTGTGCTTTGTGAACGATGTAGTTCCTTTGAGCAGAAAAGTGACTGCCCTTACCTTAAACGAAGTCTTGCTTGTAGGGACACTCAGAGCCTGGGATTTAACTCCATTTCTAAAGTGAAACACACAGCAAGGTTCTCATCCATTGATCAAACTCTGTGTTAGAACAAGAAGTATACTCTTGCTTCCTAGATTCTATAAGACAGCAAGAAACGTGAGTTTGCTGAAAACAAAAGAACAGTGTTTCCTACACATACGGACCATATCTAGTCCAACTCTGCTTCTGAAACTGATACAAAGCACTGGTCCTCTAACATCCAATGCTTGTCTGTTTAGATGAGAAACATGTGAGCTCTGTGAAAGATGTAGTTCGTTTGAGCTGAAAAGTGACTGCCCTTAACTGAAACGAAGTCTTGCTTGTAGGAAGACATAGAGCCTGGGATTTAACTATATTTATGAAGGGAAACACACAGCATAGTTTTCATCCATGGATCACACTCTGCTTTAGAGCGAGATGCATGCTCTTGCTTTCTAAAGTCTCCAAGACAGCAGGAAACGTGAGTGTGCTGAGAACAAAGAACGGTGTTTCCTGCACATAGGGACCATATCTAGTCCAACTCTTCTTCTGAAACTGATACAAAGCACTGGTCCTCTAACATCCAATGCTTGTCAGTTAAGATGAGAAACGTGTGAGCTTCATGAACTTTGTAGTTCGTTTGTGCAGAAAAGTGACTGCCCTTACCTGAAACGAAATCTTGCTTGTAGGAAGACTCAAAGCCTGGGATTTAACTCCATTTCTGAAGTGAAACACACAGCATAGTTCTCATCCATGGATCACACTCTGCTTTAGAGCAAGAAGCACACTCTTGCTTTCTAGAGTCTCTAAGACAGCAGGAAACGTGAGTGTGCCCAGAACAAAAGAACGGTGTTTCCTACACATACGGACTATATGTAGTACAAATCTTCTTCTGAAACTGATAGAATGCACTGGTCCTCTAACATTCAATGCTTGTCAGTTAAGATGAGAAACGTGTGAGCTTTGTGAATGATGTAGTTCCTTTGAACTGAAAAGTGACTGCCCTTACCTGAAACGAAGTCTTGCTTGTAGTAAGACACAGAGCCTGGGATTTAAGTCCATTTATGAAGGGAAACACACAACATAGTTCTCATCCATGGATCACACTCTGCTTTAGAGCGAGAAGTACGCTCTTGCTTTCTAGAGTCTCTAAGACAGCAGGAAATCTGAGTGTGCCCAGGACAAAAGAACGGTGTTTCCTATACATATGGACCATATGTAGTCCAAATCTGCTTCTGAAACTGATACAAAGCACTGACACTCTAACATCCAATGGTTGTCAGTTAAGATGAGAAACGTGTGAGCATCGTGAACGATGTAGTTCGTTTGAGCAGAAAAGTTACTGCGCATACCTGAATTGAAGTCTTGCTTGTAGGAAGACTCAGAGCCTGGGATTTATCTCCATTTCTGAAGTAAAACACACAGCAGTGTAATCATGCATTGATCAAAGTCTGCTTTAGAAAAAGAAGCACGCTCTTGCTTTCTAGAGTCTCTAAGACAGCAGGAAACGTGAGTTTGCTGAGAACAAAAGAACGGGGTTTCCTACACATACAGACATTATATAGTCCAAATCTGCTTCTGAAACAGATACAAAGCACTGGTCCTCTAACATCCAATGCTTGTCTGTTAAGATGAGAAACATGTGAGATCAGTGAACGATGTAGTTCGTTTGAGCAGAAAAGTGACTGCTCTTACCTGAAACGAAGTCTTGCTTGTAGGAAGATACAGAGCCTGGGATTTAACTCCATTTCTGAAGGGAAACACACAGCATAGTTCTGATCCATGGATCACACTCTGCTTTAGAGCGAGAAGCACGCTCTTGCTTTCTAGAGTCTCTAAGACAGCAGGAAACGTGAGTGTGCTGAGAACAAAAGAACGGTGTTTCCTACTCATAGGGACCATATCTAGTCCAACTCTTCTTCTGAAACTGATACAAAGCACTTTTCCTCTAACATCCAATCCTTGTCAATTAAGATGAGAAACGTGTGAGCTTCGTGAACGATGTAGTTCGTTTGAGCAGAAAAGTGACTGCCCTTACCTGAATGGAAGTCTTGCTTGTAGGAAGACTCAGAGCCTGGGATTTAACTCCATTTCTGAATTGAAACACACAGCATAGTTCTCATCCATGGATCACACTCTGCTTTAGAGCAAGAAGCACACTCTTGCTTTCTAGAGTCTCTAAGACAGCAGGAAATCTGAGTGTGCCCAGAACAAAAGAACGGTGTTTCCTACACATACGGACTATATGTAGTCCAAATCTTCTTCTGAAACTGATAGAATGCACTGGTCCTCTAACATCCAATGCTTGTCAGTTAAGATGAGAAACGTGTGAGCTTTGTGAATGATGTAGTTCCTTTTAACTGAAATGTGACTTCCCTTACCTGAAACGAATTCTTGCTTGTAGTAAGACACAGAGCCTGGGATTTAAGTCCATTTCTGAAGGGAAACACACAACATAGTTCTCATCCATGGATCACACTCTGCTTTAGAGCTAGAAGCACACTCTAGCTTTCTAGAGTCTCTAATACAGCAAGAAATCTGAGTGTGCCCAGGACAAAAGAACGGTGTTTCCTATACATATGGACCATATGTATTCCAAATCTGCTTCTGAAACTGATACAAAGCACTGACCCTCTAACATCCAATGCTTGTCAGTTAAGATGAGAAACGTGTGTGCTTTGTGAACGATGTAGTTCCTTTGAGCAGAAAAGTGACTGCCCTTACCTTAAACGAAGTCTTGCTTGTAGGGACACTCAGAGCCTGGGATTTAACTCCATTTCTAAAGTGAAACACACAGCAAGGTTCTCATCCATTGATCAAACTCTGTGTTAGAACAAGAAGTATACTCTTGCTTCCTAGATTCTATAAGACAGCAAGAAACGTGAGTTTGCTGAAAACAAAAGAACAGTGTTTCCTACACATACGGACCATATCTAGTCCAACTCTGCTTCTGAAACTGATACAAAGCACTGGTCCTCTAACATCCAATGCTTGTCTGTTTAGATGAGAAACATGTGAGCTCTGTGAAAGATGTAGTTCGTTTGAGCTGAAAAGTGACTGCCCTTAACTGAAACGAAGTCTTGCTTGTAGGAAGACATAGAGCCTGGGATTTAACTATATTTATGAAGGGAAACACACAGCATAGTTTTCATCCATGGATCACACTCTGCTTTAGAGCGAGATGCATGCTCTTGCTTTCTAAAGTCTCCAAGACAGCAGGAAACGTGAGTGTGCTGAGAACAAAGAACGGTGTTTCCTGCACATAGGGACCATATCTAGTCCAACTCTTCTTCTGAAACTGATACAAAGCACTGGTCCTCTAACATCCAATGCTTGTCAGTTAAGATGAGAAACGTGTGAGCTTCATGAACTTTGTAGTTCGTTTGTGCAGAAAAGTGACTGCCCTTACCTGAAACGAAATCTTGCTTGTAGGAAGACTCAAAGCCTGGGATTTAACTACATTTCTGAAGTGAAACACACAGCATAGTTCTCATCCATGGATCACACTCTGCTTTAGAGCAAGAAGCACACTCTTGCTTTCTAGAGTCTCTAAGACAGCAGGAAACGTGAGTGTGCCCAGAACAAAAGAACGGTGTTTCCTACACATACGGACTATATGTAGTACAAATCTTCTTCTGAAACTGATAGAATGCACTGGTCCTCTAACATTCAATGCTTGTCAGTTAAGATGAGAAACGTGTGAGCTTTGTGAATGATGTAGTTCCTTTGAACTGAAAAGTGACTGCCCTTACCTGAAACGAAGTCTTGCTTGTAGTAAGACACAGAGCCTGGGATTTAAGTCCATTTATGAAGGGAAACACACAACATAGTTCTCATCCATGGATCACACTCTGCTTTAGAGCGAGAAGTACGCTCTTGCTTTCTAGAGTCTCTAAGACAGCAGGAAATCTGAGTGTGCCCAGGACAAAAGAACGGTGTTTCCTATACATATGGACCATATGTAGTCCAAATCTGCTTCTGAAACTGATACAAAGCACTGACACTCTAACATCCAATGGTTGTCAGTTAAGATGAGAAACGTGTGAGCATCGTGAACGATGTAGTTCGTTTGAGCAGAAAAGTTACTGCGCATACCTGAATTGAAGTCTTGCTTGTAGGAAGACTCAGAGCCTGGGATTTATCTCCATTTCTGAAGTAAAACACACAGCAGTGTAATCATGCATTGATCAAAGTCTGCTTTAGAAAAAGAAGCACGCTCTTGCTTTCTAGAGTCTCTAAGACAGCAGGAAACGTGAGTTTGCTGAGAACAAAAGAACGGGGTTTCCTACACATACAGACATTATATAGTCCAAATCTGCTTCTGAAACAGATACAAAGCACTGGTCCTCTAACATCCAATGCTTGTCTGTTAAGATGAGAAACATGTGAGATCAGTGAACGATGTAGTTCGTTTGAGCAGAAAAGTGACTGCTCTTACCTGAAACGAAGTCTTGCTTGTAGGAAGATACAGAGCCTGGGATTTAACTCCATTTCTGAAGGGAAACACACAGCATAGTTCTGATCCATGGATCACACTCTGCTTTAGAGCGAGAAGCACGCTCTTGCTTTCTAGAGTCTCTAAGACAGCAGGAAACGTGAGTGTGCTGAGAACAAAAGAACGGTGTTTCCTACTCATAGGGACCATATCTAGTCCAACTCTTCTTCTGAAACTGATACAAAGCACTTTTCCTCTAACATCCAATCCTTGTCAATTAAGATGAGAAACGTGTGAGCTTCGTGAACGATGTAGTTCGTTTGAGCAGAAAAGTGACTGCCCTTACCTGAATGGAAGTCTTGCTTGTAGGAAGACTCAGAGCCTGGGATTTAACTCCATTTCTGAAGTAAAACACACAGCAGTGTAATCATCCATTGATCACACTCTGCTTTAGAACAAGAAGCACGCTCTTGCTTTCTAGACTCTCAAAGGCAGCAGGAAACGTTAGTGTGCTGAGAACAAAAGAACGGTGTTTCCTACACATAGGGACCATATCTAGTCCAACTCTGCTTCTGAAACAGATACAAAGCACTGGTCCTCTAACATCCAATGCTTGTCAGTTAAGATGAGAAACGTGTGAGCTTCGTGAACTATTTTTTTCCTTTGAGCAGAAAAGTGACTGCCCTTACCTGAAACGAAGTCTTGCTTGTAGGGAGACACAGAGCATGGGATTTAACTCCATTTCTGAAGTGAAACACACAGCATAATCTCATCGATGGATCACACTCTGTTTTAGAGCAAGAAGCACGCTCTTGCTTTCTAGAGTCTCTAAGGCAGCAGGAAACGTGAGTGTGCCCAGAACAAAAGATCGGTGTTTCCTACACATATGGACAATATGTAGTCCAAATCTGCTTCTGAAACTGATACAAAGCACTGACCCTCTAACATCCAATGCATGTCAGTTAATATGAGAAACGTGTGAGCTTCATGAACAATGTAGTTCGTTTGAGCAGAAAACTGACTGCCCTTACCTGAAACGAAGTCTTGCTTGTACGAAGACATAGAGCCTGGGATTTAACTACTTTTCTGAAGGGAAACAAACAGCAGGGTTCTCATCCATTGATCACACTCTGCGTTAGAACAAGAAGCATACTCTTGTTTCCTAGAGTCTCTAAGACAGCAAGAAACGTGAGTTTGCTGAAAACAAAAGAACAGTGTTTCAACACATAAGGACCATATCTAGTCCAACTCTGCTTCTGAAACTGATACAAAGCACTGGTCCTCTAACATCCAATGCTTGTCTGTTTAGATGAGAATCATGTGAGCACCGTGAAAGATGTAGTTCGTTTGAGCTGAAAAGTGACTGCCCTTACCTGAAACGAAATCTTGCTTGTAGGAAGACATAGAGCCTGGGATTTAACTACATTTATGAAGGGAAACACACAGCATAGTTTTCATCCATGGATCACACTCTGCTTTAGAGCGAGAAGCACACTCTTGCTTTCTAGAGTATCTAAGACAGCAGGAAATCTGAGTGTGCCCAGAACAAAAGAAGGTTGTTTCCTACACATATGGACCATATCTAGTCCAAATCTTCTTCTGAAACAGATACAAAGCACTGGTACTCTAATATCTAATGCTTGTCAGTTAAGATGAGAAACGTGTGAGCTTCGTGAACGATGTAGTTCGTTTGAGCAGAAAAGTGACTGCCCTTACCTGAAACGAAGTCTTGCATGTAGGAAGACTCAGAGCCTGGGATTTAACTCCATTTCTGAATTGAAACACACAGCATAGTTCTCATCCATGGATCACACTCTGCTTTAGAGCAAGAAGCACACTCTTGCTTTCTAGAGTCTCTAAGACAGCAGGAAATCTGAGTGTGCCCAGAACAAAAGAACGGTGTTTCCTACACATACGGACTATATGTAGTCCAAATCTTCTTCTGAAACTGATAGAATGCACTGGTCCTCTAACATCCAATGCTTGTCAGTTAAGATGAGAAACGTGTGAGCTTTGTGAATGATGTAGTTCCTTTGAACTGAAATGTGACTTCCCTTACCTGAAACGAAGTCTTGCTTGTAGTAAGACACAGAGCCTGGGATTTAAGTCCATTTCTGAAGAGAAACACACAACATAGTTCTCATCCATGGATCACACTCTGCTTTAGAGCGAGAAGCACGTTCTTGCTTTCTAGAGTCTCTAAGAGAGCAGGAAACGTGAGTGTGCTGAGAACAAAAGAACGGTGTTTCCTACTCATACGGACCATATCTAGTCCAACTCTTCTTCTGAAACTGATACAAAGCACTGGTCCTCTAACATCCAATCCTTGTCAATTAAGATGAGAAACGTGTGAGCTTCGTGAACGATGTAGTTCGTTTGAGCAGAAAAGTGACTGCCCTTACCTGAATGGAAGTCTTGCTTGTAGGAAGACTCAGAGCCTGGGATTTAACTCCATTTCTGAAGTAAAACACACAGCAGTGTAATCATCCATTGATCACACTCTGCTTTAGAACAAGAAGCACGCTCTTGCTTTCTAGACTCTCAAAGACAGCAGGAAACGTGAGTGTGCTGAGAACAAAAGAACGGTGTTTCCTACACATAGGGACCATATCTAGTCCAACTCTGCTTCTGAAACAGATACAAAGCACTGGTCCTCTAACATCCAATGCTTGTCAGTTAAGATGAGAAACGTGTGAGCTTCGTGAACGATGTTGTTCCTTTGAGCAGAAATGTGACTGCCCTTACCTGAAACGAAGTCTTGCTTGTAGGGAGACACAGAGCATGGGATTTAACTCCATTTCTGAAGTGAAACACACAGCATAGTCTCATCCATGGATCACACTCTGTTTTAGAGCGAGAAGCACGCTCTTGCTTTCTAGAGTCTCTAAGGCAGCAGGAAACTTGAGTGTGCCCAGAACAAAAGATCGGTGTTTCCTACACATATGGACAATATGTAGTCCAAATCTGCTTCTGAAACTGATGCAAAGCACTGACCCTCTAACATCCAATGCTTGTCAGTTAAGATGAGAAACGTGTGAGCTTCATGAACAATGTAGTTCGCTTGAGCAGAAAACTGACTGCCCTTACCTGAAACGAAGTCTTGCTTGTACGAAGACATAGAGCCTGGGATTTAACTACTTTTCTGAAGGGAAACAAACAGCAGGGTTCTCATCCATTGATCACACTCTGCGTTAGAACAAGAAGCATACTCTTGTTTCCTAGAGTCTCTAAGACAGCAAGAAACGTGAGTTTGCTGAAAACAAAAGAACAGTGTTTCAACACATAAGGACCATATCTAGTCCAACTCTGCTTCTGAAACTGATACAAAGCACTGGTCCTCTAACATCCAATGCTTGTCTGTTTAGATGAGAATCATGTGAGCACCGTGAAAGATGTAGTTCGTTTGAGCTGAAAAGTGACTGCCCTTACCTGAAACGAAATCTTGCTTGTAGGAAGACATAGAGCCTGGGATTTAACTACATTTATGAAGGGAAACACACAGCATAGTTTTCATCCATGGATCACACTCTGCTTTAGAGCGAGAAGCACACTCTTGCTTTCTAGAGTATCTAAGACAGCAGGAAATCTGAGTGTGCCCAGAACAAAAGAAGGGTGTTTCCTACACATATGGACCATATCTAGTCCAAATCTTCTTCTGAAACAGATACAAAGCACTGGTACTCTAATATCTAATGCTTGTCAGTTAAGATGAGAAACGTGTGAGCTCAGTGAACGATGTAGTTCGTTTGAGCTGAAAAGTGACTGCCCTTACCTGAAACGAAGTCTTGCTTGTAGGGAGACTCAGAGCCTGGGATTTAACTCCATTTTTGAAGGGAAACACACAGCATAGTTCTCATCCATTGATCACACTCTGCTTTAGAGCAAGAAGCACGCTCTTGCTTTCTAGAGTCTCTAAGGGAGCAGGTAACGTGAGTGTGCTGAGAACAAAAGAACGGTGTTTCCTACACATATGGACATTATATAGTCCAACTCTTCTTCTGAAATTGATACAAACCACTGGTCCTCTAACATCCAATGATTGTCAGTTAAGATGAGAAACGTGTGAGCATCGTGAACGATGTAGTTCGTTTGAGCAGAAAACTGACTGCCCTTACCTGAAACGATGTCTTGCTTGTAGGAAGACTCAGAGCCTGGCATTTAACTCCATTTCTGAAGTGAAACACACAGCAGTGTTCTCATCCATTGATCACACTCTGCTTTAGAACAAGAAGCATGCTTTGCTTTCTAGAGTCTCTAAGACAGCAGGAAACGTGAGTTTGCTGAGAACAAAAGAACGGTGTTTCCTACACATAAGGACCCAATCCAGTCGAACTCTGCTTCTGAAACTGATACAAAGCACTGGTCCTCTAACATCCAATCCTTGTCAATTAAGATGAGAAACGTGTGAGGTTCGTGAACGATGTAGTTCGTTTGAGCAGAAAAGTGACTGCCCTTACCTGAATGGAAGTCTTGCTTGTAGGAAGACTCAGAGCCTGGGATTTAACTCCATTTCTGAAGTAAAACACAGAGCAGTGTAATCATCCATTGATCACACTCTGCTTTAGAACAAGAAGCACGCTCTTGCTTTGTAGACTCTCAAAGACAGCAGGAAACGTGAGTGTGCTGAGAACAAAAGAACGGTGTTTCCTACACATACGGACCATATCTAGTCCAACTCTGCTTCTGAAACAGATACAAAGCACTGGTCCTCTAACATCCAATGCTTGTCAGTTAAGATGAGAAACGTGTGAGCTTCGTGAACGATGTTGTTCCTTTGAGCAGAAAAGTGACTGCCCTTACCTGAAACGAAGTCTTGCTTGTAGGGAGACACAGAGCATGGGATTTAACTCCATTTCTGAAGTGAAACACACAGCATAGTCTCATCCATGGATCACACTCTGTTTTAGAGCAAGAAGCACGCTCTTGCTTTCTAGAGTCTCTAAGGCAGCAGGAAACGTGAGAGTGCCCAGAACAAAAGATCGGTGTTTCCTACACATATGGACAATATGTAGTCCAAATCTGCTTCTGAAACTGATACAAAGCACTGACCCTCTAACATCCAATGCTTGTCAGTTAATATGAGAAACGTGTGAGCTTCATGAACAATGTAGTTCGTTTGAGCAGAAAACTGACTGCCCTTACCTGAAACGAAGTCTTGCTTGTAGGAAGACTCAGAGCCTGGGATTTAACTCCATTTCGGAAGTGAAACACACAGCAGGGTTCTCATCCATTGATCACACTCTGCGTTAGAACAAGAAGCATACTCTTGCTTCCTAGAGTCTCTAAGACAGCAAGAAACGTGAGTTTGCTGAAAACAAAAGAACGGTGTTTCAACACATAAGGACCATATCTAGTCCAACTCTGCTTCTGAAACTGATACAAAGCACTGGTCCTCTAACATCCAATGCTTGTCTGTTTAGATGAGAAACATGTGAGCTCTGTGAAAGATGTAGTTCGTTTGAGCTGAAAAGTGACCGCCCTTACCTGAAACGAACTCTTGCTTGTAAGAAGACATAGAGCCTGGGATTTAACTACATTTATGAAGGGAAACACACAGCATAGTTTTCATCCATGGATCACACTCTGCTTTAGAGCAAGAAGCACGCTCTTGCTTTCTAGAGTCTCTAAGACAGCAGGAAATCTGAGTGTGCCCAGAACAAAAGAAGGGTGTTTCCTACACATATGGACCATATCTAGTCCAAATCTTCTTCTGAAACTGATACAATGCACTGGTCGTCTAACATCCAATGCTTGTCAGTTAAGATGAGAAACGTGTGAGCTTCGTGAACGATGTTGTTCCTTTGAGCAGAAAAGTGACTGCCCTTACCTGAAACGAAGTCTTGCTTGTAGGGAGACACAGAGCATGGTATTTAACTCCATTTCTGAAGTGAAACACACAGCATAGTCTCATCCATGGATCACACTCTGCTTTAGAGCGAGAAGCACGCTCTTGCTTTCTAGAGTCTCTAAGGCAGCAGGAAACTTGAGTGTGCTGAGAACAAAAGAACGGTGTTTCCTACACATACAGACCCTATCTAGTCCAACTCTGCTTCTGAAACTGATACAAAGCACTGGTCCTCTAACATCCAATGCTTGTCTGTTAAGATGAGAAACGTGTGAGCGCAGTGAACGATGTAGTTCCTTTGAGCTGAAAAGGGACTGCCCTTACCTGAAACGAAGTCTTGCTTGTAGGAAGACTCAGAGCCTGGGATTTAACTCCATTTCTGAAGTAAAACACACAGCAGTGTAATCATCCATTGATCACACTCTGCTTTAGAACAAGAAGCACGCTCTTGCTTTCTAGACTCTCAAAGACAGCAGGAAACGTGAGTGTGCTGAGAACAAAAGAACGGTGTTTCCTACACATAGGGACCATATCTAGTCCAACTCTGCTTCTGAAACAGATACAAAGCACTGGTCCTCTAACATCCAATGCTTGTCAGTTAAGATGAGAAACGTGTGAGCTTCGTGAACGATGTTGTTCCTTTGAGCAGAAAAGTGACTGCCCTTACCTGAAACGAAGTCTTGCTTGTAGGGAGACACAGAGCATGGGATTTAACTCCATTTCTGAAGTGAAACACAAAGCATAGTCTCATCCATGGATCACACTCTGTTTTAGAGCAAGAAGCACGCTCTTGCTTTCTAGAGTCTCTAAGGCAGCAGGAAACTTGAGTGTGCCCAGAACAAAAGATCGGTGTTTCCTACACATATGGACAATATGTAGTCCAAATCTGCTTCTGAAACTGATGCAAAGCACTGACCCTCTAACATCCAATGCTTGTCAGTTAAGATGAGAAACGTGTGAGCTTCATGAACAATGTAGTTCGCTTGAACAGAAAACTGACTGCCCTTACCTGAAACGAAGTCTTGCTTGTACGAAGACATAGAGCCTGGGATTTAACTACTTTTCTGAAGGGAAACAAACAGCAGGGTTCTCATCCATTGATCACACTCTGCGTTAGAACAAGAAGCATACTCTTGTTTCCTAGAGTCTCTAAGATAGCAAGAAACGTGAGTTTGCTGAAAACAAAAGAACAGTGTTTCAACACATAAGGACCATATCTAGTCCAACTCTGCTTCTGAAACTGATACAAAGCACTGGTCCTCTAACATCCAATGCTTGTCTGTTTAGATGAGAATCATGTGAGCACTGTGAAAGATGTAGTTCGTTTGAGCTGAAAAGTGACTGCCCTTACCTGAAACGAAATCTTGCTTGTAGGAAGACATAGAGCCTGGGATTTAACTACATTTATGAAGGGAAACACACAGCATAGTTTTCATCCATGGATCACACTCTGCTTTAGAGCGAGAAGCACACTCTTGCTTTCTAGAGTATCTAAGACAGCAGGAAATCTGAGTGTGCCCAGAACAAAAGAAGGGTGTTTCCTACACATATGGACCATATCTAGTCCAAATCTTCTTCTGAAACAGATACAAAGCACTGGTACTCTAATATCTAATGCTTGTCAGTTAAGATGAGAAACGTGTGAGCTCAGTGAACGATGTAGTTCGTTTGAGCTGAAAAGTGACTGCCCTTACCTGAAACGAAGTCTTGCTTGTAGGGAGACTCAGAGCCTGGGATTTAACTCCATTTTTGAAGGGAAACACACAGCATAGTTCTCATCCATTGATCACACTCTGCTTTAGAGCAAGAAGCACGCTCTTGCTTTCTAGAGTCTCTAAGGGAGCAGGTAACGTGAGTGTGCTGAGAACAAAAGAACGGTGTTTCCTACACATATGGACATTATATAGTCCAACTCTTCTTCTGAAATTGATACAAAGCACTGGTCCTCTAACATCCAATGATTGTCAGTTAAGATGAGAAACGTGTGAGCATCGTGAACGATGTAGTTCGTTTGAGCAGAAAACTGACTGCCCTTACCTGAAACGATGTCTTGCTTGTAGGAAGACTCAGAGCCTGGCATTTAACTCCATTTCTGAAGTGAAACACACAGCAGTGTTCTCATCCATTGATCACACTCTGCTTTAGAACAAGAAGCATGCTTTGCTTTCTAGAGTCTCTAAGACAGCAGGAAACGTGAGTTTGCTGAGAACAAAAGAACGGTGTTTCCTACACATAAGGACCCAATCCAGTCGAACTCTGCTTCTGAAACTGATACAAAGCACTGGTCCTCTAACTTCCAATGCTTGTCAGTTAAAATGAGAAATGTGTGATCTCAGTGAACGATGTAGTTCATTTGAGCAGAAAAGTGACTGCCCTTACCTGAAACGAAGTCTTGCTTGTAGGAAGACTCAGAGCCTGGGATTTAACTCCATTTCTGATGTAAAACACAAGCAGTGTAATCATCCATTGATCACACTCTGCATTAGAACAAGAAGCACGCTCTTGCTTTCTAGAGTCTCTAAGGAAGCAGGAAACGTGAGTGTGCTGAGAACAAAAGAACGGTGTTTCCTACTCATATGGACCATATCTAGTCCAACTCTTCTTCTGAAACTGATACAAAGCACTGGTCCTCTAACATCCAATCCTTGTCAATTAAGATGAGAAACGTGTGAGGTTCGTGAACGATGTAGTTCGTTTGAGCAGAAAAGTGACTGCCCTTACCTGAATGGAAGTCTTGCTTGTAGGAAGACTCAGAGCCTGGGATTTAACTCCATTTCTGAATTGAAACACACAGCATAGTTCTCATCCATGGATCACACTCTGCTTTAGAGCAAGAAGCACACTCTTGCTTTCTAGAGTCTCTAAGACAGCAGGAAATCTGAGTGTGCCCAGAACAAAAGAACGGTGTTTCCTACACATACGGACTATATGTAGTCCAAATCTTCTTCTGAAACTGATAGAATGCACTGGTCCTCTAACATCCAATGCTTGTCAGTTAAGATGAGAAACGTGTGAGCTTTGTGAATGATGTAGTTCCTTTTAACTGAAATGTGACTTCCCTTACCTGAAACGAATTCTTGCTTGTAGTAAGACACAGAGCCTGGGATTTAAGTCCATTTCTGAAGGGAAACACACAACATAGTTCTCATCCATGGATCACACTCTGCTTTAGAGCTAGAAGCACACTCTAGCTTTCTAGAGTCTCTAATACAGCAAGAAATCTGAGTGTGCCCAGGACAAAAGAACGGTGTTTCCTATACATATGGACCATATGTATTCCAAATCTGCTTCTGAAACTGATACAAAGCACTGACCCTCTAACATCCAATGCTTGTCAGTTAAGATGAGAAACGTGTGTGCTTTGTGAACGATGTAGTTCCTTTGAGCAGAAAAGTGACTGCCCTTACCTTAAACGAAGTCTTGCTTGTAGGGACACTCAGAGCCTGGGATTTAACTCCATTTCTAAAGTGAAACACACAGCAAGGTTCTCATCCATTGATCAAACTCTGTGTTAGAACAAGAAGCATACTCTTGCTTCCTAGATTCTATAAGACAGCAAGAAACGTGAGTTTGCTGAAAACAAAAGAACAGTGTTTCCTACACATACGGACCATATCTAGTCCAACTCTGCTTCTGAAACTGATACAAAGCACTGGTCCTCTAACATCCAATGCTTGTCTGTTTAGATGAGAAACATGTGAGCTCTGTGAAAGATGTAGTTCGTTTGAGCTGAAAAGTGACTGCCCTTAACTGAAACGAAGTCTTGCTTGTAGGAAGACATAGAGCCTGGGATTTAACTATATTTATGAAGGGAAACACACAGCATAGTTTTCATCCATGGATCACACTCTGCTTTAGAGCGAGATGCATGCTCTTGCTTTCTAAAGTCTCCAAGACAGCAGGAAACGTGAGTGTGCTGAGAACAAAGAACGGTGTTTCCTGCACATAGGGACCATATCTAGTCCAACTCTTCTTCTGAAACTGATACAAAGCACTGGTCCTCTAACATCCAATGCTTGTCAGTTAAGATGAGAAACATGTGAGCTTCATGAACTTTGTAGTTCGTTTGTGCAGAAAAGTGACTGCCCTTACCTGAAACGAAATCTTGCTTGTAGGAAGACTCAAAGCCTGGGATTTAACTCCATTTCTGAAGTGAAACACACAGCATAGTTCTCATCCATGGATCACACTCTGCTTTAGAGCAAGAAGCACACTCTTGCTTTCTAGAGTCTCTAAGACAGCAGGAAACGTGAGTGTGCCCAGAACAAAAGAACGGTGTTTCCTACACATACGGACTATATGTAGTACAAATCTTCTTCTGAAACTGATAGAATGCACTGGTCCTCTAACATTCAATGCTTGTCAGTTAAGATGAGAAACGTGTGAGCTTTGTGAATGATGTAGTTCCTTTGAACTGAAAAGTGACTGCCCTTACCTGAAACGAAGTCTTGCTTGTAGTAAGACACAGAGCCTGGGATTTAAGTCCATTTATGAAGGGAAACACACAACATAGTTCTCATCCATGGATCACACTCTGCTTTAGAGCGAGAAGTACGCTCTTGCTTTCTAGAGTCTCTAAGACAGCAGGAAATCTGAGTGTGCCCAGGACAAAAGAACGGTGTTTCCTATACATATGGACCATATGTAGTCCAAATCTGCTTCTGAAACAGATACAAAGCACTGGTCCTCTAACATCCAATGCTTGTCTGTTAAGATGAGAAACATGTGAGATCAGTGAACGATGTAGTTCGTTTGAGCAGAAAAGTGACTGCTCTTACCTGAAACGAAGTCTTGCTTGTAGGAAGATACAGAGCCTGGGATTTAACTCCATTTCTGAAGGGAAACACACAGCATAGTTCTGATCCATGGATCACACTCTGCTTTAGAGCGAGAAGCACGCTCTTGCTTTCTAGAGTCTCTAAGACAGCAGGAAACGTGAGTGTGCTGAGAACAAAAGAACGGTGTTTCCTACTCATAGGGACCATATCTAGTCCAACTCTTCTTCTGAAACTGATACAAAGCACTTTTCCTCTAACATCCAATCCTTGTCAATTAAGATGAGAAACGTGTGAGCTTCGTGAACGATGTAGTTCGTTTGAGCAGAAAAGTGACTGCCCTTACCTGAATGGAAGTCTTGCTTGTAGGAAGACTCAGAGCCTGGGATTTAACTCCATTTCTGAAGTAAAACACACAGCAGTGTAATCATCCATTGATCACACTCTGCTTTAGAACAAGAAGCACGCTCTTGCTTTCTAGACTCTCAAAGGCAGCAGGAAACGTTAGTGTGCTGAGAACAAAAGAACGGTGTTTCCTACACATAGGGACCATATCTAGTCCAACTCTGCTTCTGAAACAGATACAAAGCACTGGTCCTCTAACATCCAATGCTTGTCAGTTAAGATGAGAAACGTGTGAGCTTCGTGAACTATTTTTTTCCTTTGAGCAGAAAAGTGACTGCCCTTACCTGAAACGAAGTCTTGCTTGTAGGGAGACACAGAGCATGGGATTTAACTCCATTTCTGAAGTGAAACACACAGCATAATCTCATCGATGGATCACACTCTGTTTTAGAGCAAGAAGCACGCTCTTGCTTTCTAGAGTCTCTAAGGCAGCAGGAAACGTGAGTGTGCCCAGAACAAAAGATCGGTGTTTCCTACACATATGGACAATATGTAGTCCAAATCTGCTTCTGAAACTGATACAAAGCACTGACCCTCTAACATCCAATGCATGTCAGTTAATATGAGAAACGTGTGAGCTTCATGAACAATGTAGTTCGTTTGAGCAGAAAACTGACTGCCCTTACCTGAAACGAAGTCTTGCTTGTAGGAAGACTCAGAGCCTGGGATTTAACTCCATTTCTGAAGTGAAACACACAGCAGGGTTCTCATCCATTGATCACACTCTGCGTTAGAACAAGAAGCATACTCTTGCTTCCTAGAGTCTCTAAGACAGCAAGAAACGTGAGTTTGCTGAAAACAAAAGAATAGTGTTTCAACACATAAGGACCATATCTAGTCCAACTCTGCTTCTGAAACTGATACAAAGCACTGGTCCTCTAACATCCAATGCTTTTCTGTTTAGATGAGAAACATGTGAGCTCCGTGAAAGGTGTAGTTCGTTTGAGCTGAAAAGTGACTGCCCTTACCTGAAACGAACTCTTGCTTGTAGGAAGACATAGAGCCTGGGATTTAACTACATTTATGAAGGGAAACACACAGCATAGTTTTCATTCATGGATCACACTCTGCTTTAGAGCAAGAAGCACGCTCTTGCTTTCTAGAGTCTCTAAGACAGCAGGAAATCTGAGTGTGCCCAGAACAAAAGAAGGGTGTTTCCTACACATATGGACCATATCTAGTCCAAATCTTCTTCTGAAACTGATACAATGCACTGGTCCTCTAACATCCAATGCTTGTCAGTTAAGATGAGAAACGTGTGAGCTCAGTGAACGATGTAGTTCGTTTGAGCAGAAAAGTGACTGCCCTTACCTGAAACGAAGTCTTGCTTGTAGGAAGACTCAGAGCCTGGGATTTAACTCCATTTCTGAAGGCCACCACACAGCATAGTTCTCATCCATGGATCACACTCTGCATTAGAGCGAGAAGCACGTTCTTGCTTTCTAGAGTCTCTAAGAAAGCAGGAAACGTGAGTGTGCTGAGAACAAAAGAACGGTGTTTCCTACTCATATGGACCATATCTAGTCCAACTCTTCTTCTGAAACTGATATAAAGCACTGGTCCTTTAACATCCAATCCTTGTCAATTAAGATGAGAAACGTGTGAGCTTCGTGAACGATGTAGTTCGTTTGAGCAGAAAAGTGAATGCCCTTACCTGAATGGAAGTCTTGCTTGTAGGAAGACTCAGAGCCTGGGATTTAACTCCATTTCTGAAGTAAAACACACAGCAGTGTAATCATCCATTGATCACACTCTGCTTTAGAACAAGAAGCACGCTCTTGCTTTCTAGACTCTCAAAGACAGCAGGAAACGTGAGTGTGCTGAGAACAAAAGAACAGTGTTTCCTACACATAGGGACCATATCTAGTCCAAATCTGCTTCTGAAACAGATACAAAGCACTGGTCCTCTAACATCCAATGCTTGTCAGTTAAGATGAGAAACGTGTGAGCTTCGTGAACGATGTTGTTCCTTTGAGCAGAAAAGTGACTGCCCTTACCTGAAACGAAGTCTTGCTTGTAGGGAGACACAGAGCATGGGATTTAACTCCACTTCTGAAGTGAAACACACAGCATAGTCTCATCCATGGATCACACTCTGTTTTAGAGCAAGAAGCACGCTCTTGCTTTCTAGAGTCTCTAAGGCAGCAGGAAACGTGAGTGTGCCCAGAACAAAAGATCGGTGTTTCCTACACATATGGACAATATGTAGTCCAAATCTGCTTCTGAAACTGATACAAAGCACTGACCCTCTAACATCCAATGCATGTCAGTTAATATGAGAAACGTGTGAGCTTCATGAACAATGTAGTTCGTTTGAGCAGAAAATTGACTGCCCTTACCTGAAACGAAGTCTTGCTTGTAGGAAGACTCAGAGCCTGGGATTTAACTCCATTTCTGAAGTGAAACACACAGCAGGGTTCTCATCCATTGATCACACTCTGCGTTAGAACAAGAAGCATACTCTTGCTTCCTAGAGTCTCTAAGACAGCAAGAAACGTGAGTTTGCTGAAAACAAAAGAATAGTGTTTCAACACATAAGGACCATATCTAGTCCAACTCTGCTTCTGAAACTGATACAAAGCACTGGTCCTCTAACATCCAATGCTTTTCTGTTTAGATGAGAAACATGTGAGCTCCGTGAAAGGTGTAGTTCGTTTGAGCTGAAAAGTGACTGCCCTTACCTGAAACGAACTCTTGCTTGTAGGAAGACATAGAGCCTGGGATTTAACTACATTTATGAAGGGAAACACACAGCATAGTTTTCATTCATGGATCACACTCTGCTTTAGAGCAAGAAGCACGCTCTTGCTTTCTAGAGTCTCTAAGACAGCAGGAAATCTGAGTGTGCCCAGAACAAAAGAAGGGTGTTTCCTACACATATGGACCATATCTAGTCCAAATCTTCTTCTGAAACTGATACAATGCACTGGTCCTCTAACATCCAATGCTTGTCAGTTAAGATGAGAAACGTGTGAGCTCAGTGAACGATGTAGTTCGTTTGAGCAGAAAAGTGACTGCCCTTACCTGAAACGAAGTCTTGCTTGTAGGAAGACTCAGAGCCTGGGATTTAACTCCATTTCTGAAGGCCACCACACAGCATAGTTCTCATCCATGGATCACACTCTGCTTTAGAGCGAGAAGCACTTTCTTGCTTTCTAGAGTCTCTAAGAGAGCAGGAAACGTGAGTGTGCTGAGAACAAAAGAACGGTGTTTCCTACTCATACGGACCATATCTAGTCCAACTCTTCTTCTGAAACTGATACAAAGCACTGGTCCTCTAACATCCAATCCTTGTCAATTAAGATGAGAAACGTGTGAGCTTCGTGAACGATGTAGTTCGTTTGAGCAGAAAAGTGACTGCCCTTACCTGAATGGAAGTCTTGCTTGTAGGAAGACTCAGAGCCTGGGATTTAACTCCATTTCTGAAGTAAAACACACAGCAGTGTAATCATCCATTGATCACACTCTGCTTTAGAACAAGAAGCACGCTCTTGCTTTCTAGACTCTCAAAGACAGCAGGAAACGTGAGTGTGCTGAGAACAAAAGAACGGTGTTTCCTACACATAGGGACCATATCTAGTCCAACTCTGCTTCTGAAACAGATACAAAGCACTGGTCCTCTAACATCCAATGCTTGTCAGTTAAGATGAGAAACGTGTGAGCTTCGTGAACGATGTTGTTCCTTTGAGCAGAAAAGTGACTGCCCTTACCTGAAACGAAGTCTTGCTTGTAGGGAGACACAGAGCATGGGATTTAACTCCATTTCTGAAGTGAAACACACAGCATAGTCTCATCCATGGATCACACTCTGTTTTAGAGCGAGAAGCACGCTCTTGCTTTCTAGAGTCTCTAAGGCAGCAGGAAACTTGAGTGTGCCCAGAACAAAAGATCGGTGTTTCCTACACATATGGACAATATGTAGTCCAAATCTGCTTCTGAAACTGATGCAAAGCACTGACCCTCTAACATCCAATGCTTGTCAGTTAAGATGAGAAACGTGTGAGCTTCATGAACAATGTAGTTCGCTTGAGCAGAAAACTGACTGCCCTTACCTGAAACGAAGTCTTGCTTGTACGAAGACATAGAGCCTGGGATTTAACTACTTTTCTGAAGGGAAACAAACAGCAGGGTTCTCATCCATTGATCACACTCTGCGTTAGAACAAGAAGCATACTCTTGTTTCCTAGAGTCTCTAAGACAGCAAGAAACGTGAGTTTGCTGAAAACAAAAGAACAGTGTTTCAACACATAAGGACCATATCTAGTCCAACTCTGCTTCTGAAACTGATACAAAGCACTGGTCCTCTAACATCCAATGCTTGTCTGTTTAGATGAGAATCATGTGAGCACCGTGAAAGATGTAGTTCGTTTGAGCTGAAAAGTGACTGCCCTTACCTGAAACGAAATCTTGCTTGTAGGAAGACATAGAGCCTGGGATTTAACTACATTTATGAAGGGAAACACACAGCATAGTTTTCATCCATGGATCACACTCTGCTTTAGAGCGAGAAGCACACTCTTGCTTTCTAGAGTATCTAAGACAGCAGGAAATCTGAGTGTGCCCAGAACAAAAGAAGGTTGTTTCCTACACATATGGACCATATCTAGTCCAAATCTTCTTCTGAAACAGATACAAAGCACTGGTACTCTAATATCTAATGCTTGTCAGTTAAGATGAGAAACGTGTGAGCTTCGTGAACGATGTAGTTCGTTTGAGCAGAAAAGTGACTGCCCTTACCTGAAACGAAGTCTTGCATGTAGGAAGACTCAGAGCCTGGGATTTAACTCCATTTCTGAATTGAAACACACAGCATAGTTCTCATCCATGGATCACACTCTGCTTTAGAGCAAGAAGCACACTCTTGCTTTCTAGAGTCTCTAAGACAGCAGGAAATCTGAGTGTGCCCAGAACAAAAGAACGGTGTTTCCTACACATACGGACTATATGTAGTCCAAATCTTCTTCTGAAACTGATAGAATGCACTGGTCCTCTAACATCCAATGCTTGTCAGTTAAGATGAGAAACGTGTGAGCTTTGTGAATGATGTAGTTCCTTTGAACTGAAATGTGACTTCCCTTACCTGAAACGAAGTCTTGCTTGTAGTAAGACACAGAGCCTGGGATTTAAGTCCATTTCTGAAGAGAAACACACAACATAGTTCTCATCCATGGATCACACTCTGCTTTAGAGCGAGAAGCACGTTCTTGCTTTCTAGAGTCTCTAAGAGTAGGAAACGTGAGTGTGCTGAGAACAAAAGAACGGTGTTTCCTACTCATACGGACCATATCTAGTCCAACTCTTCTTCTGAAACTGATACAAAGCACTGGTCCTCTAACATCCAATCCTTGTCAATTAAGATGAGAAACGTGTGAGCTTCGTGAACGATGTAGTTCGTTTGAGCAGAAAAGTGACTGCCCTTACCTGAATGGAAGTCTTGCTTGTAGGAAGACTCAGAGCCTGGGATTTAACTCCATTTCTGATGTAAAACACACAGCAGTGTAATCATCCATTGATCACACTCTGCTTTAGAACAAGAAGCACGCTCTTGCTTTCTAGACTCTCAAAGACAGCAGGAAACGTGAGTGTGCTGAGAACAAAAGAACGGTGTTTCCTACACATAGGGACCATATCTAGTCCAACTCTGCTTCTGAAACAGATACAAAGCACTGGTCCTCTAACATCCAATGCTTGTCAGTTAAGATGAGAAACGTGTGAGCTTCGTGAACGATGTTGTTCCTTTGAGCAGAAATGTGACTGCCCTTACCTGAAACGAAGTCTTGCTTGTAGGGAGACACAGAGCATGGGATTTAACTCCATTTCTGAAGTGAAACACACAGCATAGTCTCATCCATGGATCACACTCTGTTTTAGAGCGAGAAGCACGCTCTTGCTTTCTAGAGTCTCTAAGGCAGCAGGAAACTTGAGTGTGCCCAGAACAAAAGATCGGTGTTTCCTACACATATGGACAATATGTAGTCCAAATCTGCTTCTGAAACTGATGCAAAGCACTGACCCTCTAACATCCAATGCTTGTCAGTTAAGATGAGAAACGTGTGAGCTTCATGAACAATGTAGTTCGCTTGAGCAGAAAACTGACTGCCCTTACCTGAAACGAAGTCTTGCTTGTACGAAGACATAGAGCCTGGGATTTAACTACTTTTCTGAAGGGAAACAAACAGCAGGGTTCTCATCCATTGATCACACTCTGCGTTAGAACAAGAAGCATACTCTTGTTTCCTAGAGTCTCTAAGACAGCAAGAAACGTGAGTTTGCTGAAAACAAAAGAACAGTGTTTCAACACATAAGGACCATATCTAGTCCAACTCTGCTTCTGAAACTGATACAAAGCACTGGTCCTCTAACATCCAATGCTTGTCTGTTTAGATGAGAATCATGTGAGCACCGTGAAAGATGTAGTTCGTTTGAGCTGAAAAGTGACTGCCCTTACCTGAAACGAAATCTTGCTTGTAGGAAGACATAGAGCCTGGGATTTAACTACATTTATGAAGGGAAACACACAGCATAGTTTTCATCCATGGATCACACTCTGCTTTAGAGCGAGAAGCACACTCTTGCTTTCTAGAGTATCTAAGACAGCAGGAAATCTGAGTGTGCCCAGAACAAAAGAAGGGTGTTTCCTACACATATGGACCATATCTAGTCCAAATCTTCTTCTGAAACAGATACAAAGCACTGGTACTCTAATATCTAATGCTTGTCAGTTAAGATGAGAAACGTGTGAGCTCAGTGAACGATGTAGTTCGTTTGAGCTGAAAAGTGACTGCCCTTACCTGAAACGAAGTCTTGCTTGTAGGGAGACTCAGAGCCTGGGATTTAACTCCATTTTTGAAGGGAAACACACAGCATAGTTCTCATCCATTGATCACACTCTGCTTTAGAGCAAGAAGCACGCTCTTGCTTTCTAGAGTCTCTAAGGGAGCAGGTAACGTGAGTGTGCTGAGAACAAAAGAACGGTGTTTCCTACACATATGGACATTATATAGTCCAACTCTTCTTCTGAAATTGATACAAAGCACTGGTCCTCTAACATCCAATGATTGTCAGTTAAGATGAGAAACGTGTGAGCATCGTGAACGATGTAGTTCGTTTGAGCAGAAAACTGACTGCCCTTACCTGAAACGATGTCTTGCTTGTAGGAAGACTCAGAGCCTGGCATTTAACTCCATTTCTGAAGTGAAACACACAGCAGTGTTCTCATCCATTGATCACACTCTGCTTTAGAACAAGAAGCATGCTTTGCTTTCTAGAGTCTCTAAGACAGCAGGAAACGTGAGTTTGCTGAGAACAAAAGAACGGTGTTTCCTACACATAAGGACCCAATCCAGTCGAACTCTGCTTCTGAAACTGATACAAAGCACTGGTCCTCTAACTTCCAATGCTTGTCAGTTAAAATGAGAAATGTGTGAGCTCAGTGAACGATGTAGTTCGTTTGAGCAGAAAAGTGACTGCCCTTACCTGAAACGAAGTCTTGCTTGTAGGAAGACTCAGAGCCTGGGATTTAACTCCATTTCTGATGTAAAACACACAGCAGTGTAATCATCCATTGATCACACTCTGCATTAGAACAAGAAGCACGCTCTTGCTTTCTAGAGTCTCTAAGGCAGCAGGAAACGTGAGTGTGCTGAGAACAAAAGAACGGTGTTTCCTACTCATATGGACCATATCTAGTCCAACTCTTCTTCTGAAACTGATACAAAGCACTGGTCCTCTAACATCCAATCCTTGTCAATTAAGATGAGAAACGTGTGAGGTTCGTGAACGATGTAGTTCGTTTGAGCAGAAAAGTGACTGCCCTTACCTGAATGGAAGTCTTGCTTGTAGGAAGACTCAGAGCCTGGGATTTAACTCCATTTCTGAAGTAAAACACACAGCAGTGTAATCATCCATTGATCACACTCTGCTTTAGAACAAGAAGCACGCTCTTGCTTTGTAGACTCTCAAAGACAGCAGGAAACGTGAGTGTGCTGAGAACAAAAGAACGGTGTTTCCTACACATAGGGACCATATCTAGTCCAACTCTGCTTCTGAAACAGATACAAAGCACTGGTCCTCTAACATCCAATGCTTGTCAGTTAAGATGAGAAACGTGTGAGCTTCGTGAACGATGTTGTTCCTTTGAGCAGAAAAGTGACTGCCCTTACCTGAAACGAAGTCTTGCTTGTAGGGAGACACAGAGCATGGGATTTAACTCCATTTCTGAAGTGAAACACACAGCATAGTCTCATCCATGGATCACACTCTGTTTTAGAGCAAGAAGCACGCTCTTGCTTTCTAGAGTCTCTAAGGCAGCAGGAAACGTGAGAGTGCCCAGAACAAAAGATCGGTGTTTCCTACACATATGGACAATATGTAGTCCAAATCTGCTTCTGAAACTGATACAAAGCACTGACCCTCTAACATCCAATGCTTGTCAGTTAATATGAGAAACGTGTGAGCTTCATGAACAATGTAGTTCGTTTGAGCAGAAAACTGACTGCCCTTACCTGAAACGAAGTCTTGCTTGTAGGAAGACTCAGAGCCTGGGATTTAACTCCATTTCGGAAGTGAAACACACAGCAGGGTTCTCATCCATTGATCACACTCTGCGTTAGAACAAGAAGCATACTCTTGCTTCCTAGAGTCTCTAAGACAGCAAGAAACGTGAGTTTGCTGAAAACAAAAGAACAGTGTTTCAACACATAAGGACCATATCTAGTCCAACTCTGCTTCTGAAACTGATACAAAGCACTGGTCCTCTAACATCCAATGCTTGTCTGTTTAGATGAGAAACATGTGAGCTCTGTGAAAGATGTAGTTCGTTTGAGCTGAAAAGTGACCGCCCTTACCTGAAACGAACTCTTGCTTGTAAGAAGACATAGAGCCTGGGATTTGACTACATTTATGAAGGGAAACACACAGCATAGTTTTCATCCATGGATCACACTCTGCTTTAGAGCAAGAAGCACGCTCTTGCTTTCTAGAGTCTCTAAGACAGCAGGAAATCTGAGTGTGCCCAGAACAAAAGAAGGGTGTTTCCTACACATATGGACCATATCTAGTCCAAATCTTCTTCTGAAACTGATACAATGCACTGGTCGTCTAACATCCAATGCTTGTCAGTTAAGATGAGAAACGTGTGAGCTTCGTGAACGATGTGGTTCCTTTGAGCAGAAAAGTGACTGCCCTTACCTGAAACGAAGTCTTGCTTGTAGGGAGACACAGAGCGTGGTATTTAACTCCATTTCTGAAGTGAAACACACAGCATAGTCTCATCCATGGATCACACTCTGCTTTAGAGCGAGAAGCACGCTCTTGCTTTCTAGAGTCTCTAAGGCAGCAGGAAACTTGAGTGTGCTGAGAACAAAAGAACGGTGTTTCCTACACATACAGACCCTATCTAGTCCAACTCTGCTTCTGAAACTGATACAAAGCACTGGTCCTCTAACATCCAATGCTTGTCTGTTAAGATGAGAAACGTGTGAGCTCAGTGAACGATGTAGTTCCTTTGAGCTGAAAAGGGACTGCCCTTACCTGAAACGAAGTCTTGCTTGTAGGAAGACTCAGAGCCTGGGATTTAACTCCATTTCTGAAGTAAAACACACAGCAGTGTAATCATCCATTGATCACACTCTGCTTTAGAACAAGAAGCACGCTCTTGCTTTCTAGACTCTCAAAGACAGCAGGAAACGTGAGTGTGCTGAGAACAAAAGAACGGTGTTTCCTACACATAGGGACCATATCTAGTCCAACTCTGCTTCTGAAACAGATACAAAACACTGTTCCTCTAACATCCAATGCTTGTCAGTTAAGATGAGAAACGTGTGAGCTTCGTGAACGATGTTGTTCCTTTGAGCAGAAAAGTGACTGCCCTTACCTGAAACGAAGTCTTGCTTGTAGGGAGACACAGAGCATGGGATTTAACTCCATTTCTGAAGTGAAACACACAGCATAGTCTCATCCATGGATCACACTCTGTTTTAGAGCAAGAAGCACGCTCTTGCTTTCTAGAGTCTCTAAGGCAGCAGGAAACTTGAGTGTGCCCAGAACAAAAGATCGGTGTTTCCTACACATATGGACAATATGTAGTCCAAATCTGCTTCTGAAACTGATGCAAAGCACTGACCCTCTAACATCCAATGCTTGTCAGTTAAGATGAGAAACGTGTGAGCTTCATGAACAATGTAGTTCGCTTGAACAGAAAACTGACTGCCCTTACCTGAAACGAAGTCTTGCTTGTATGAAGACATAGAGCCTGGGATTTAACTACTTTTCTGAAGGGAAACAAACAGCAGGGTTCTCATCCATTGATCACACTCTGCGTTAGAACAAGAAGCATACTCTTGTTTCCTAGAGTCTCTAAGATAGCAAGAAACGTGAGTTTGCTGAAAACAAAAGAACAGTGTTTCAACACATAAGGACCATATCTAGTCCAACTCTGCTTCTGAAACTGATACAAAGCACTGGTCCTCTAACATCCAATGCTTGTCTGTTTAGATGAGAATCATGTGAGCACCGTGAAAGATGTAGTTCGTTTGAGCTGAAAAGTGACTGCCCTTACCTGAAACGAAATCTTGCTTGTAGGAAGACATAGAGCCTGGGATTTAACTACATTTATGAAGGGAAACACACAGCATAGTTTTCATCCATGGATCACACTCTGCTTTAGAGCGAGAAGCACACTCTTGCTTTCTAGAGTATCTAAGACAGCAGGAAATCTGAGTGTGCCCAGAACAAAAGAAGGGTGTTTCCTACACATATGGACCATATCTAGTCCAAATCTTCTTCTGAAACAGATACAAAGCACTGGTACTCTAATATCTAATGCTTGTCAGTTAAGATGAGAAACGTGTGAGCTCAGTGAACGATGTAGTTCGTTTGAGCTGAAAAGTGACTGCCCTTACCTGAAACGAAGTCTTGCTTGTAGGGAGACTCAGAGCCTGGGATTTAACTCCATTTTTGAAGGGAAACACACAGCATAGTTCTCATCCATTGATCACACTCTGCTTTAGAGCAAGAAGCACGCTCTTGCTTTCTAGAGTCTCTAAGGGAGCAGGTAACGTGAGTGTGCTGAGAACAAAAGAACGGTGTTTCCTACACATATGGACATTATATAGTCCAACTCTTCTTCTGAAATTGATACAAAGCACTGGTCCTCTAACATCCAATGATTGTCAGTTAAGATGAGAAACGTGTGAGCATCGTGAACGATGTAGTTCGTTTGAGCAGAAAACTGACTGCCCTTACCTGAAACGATGTCTTGCTTGTAGGAAGACTCAGAGCCTGGCATTTAACTCCATTTCTGAAGTGAAACACACAGCAGTGTTCTCATCCATTGATCACACTCTGCTTTAGAACAAGAAGCATGCTTTGCTTTCTAGAGTCTCTAAGACAGCAGGAAACGTGAGTTTGCTGAGAACAAAAGAACGGTGTTTCCTACACATAAGGACCCAATCCAGTCGAACTCTGCTTCTGAAACTGATACAAAGCACTGGTCCTCTAACTTCCAATGCTTGTCAGTTAAAATGAGAAATGTGTGAGCTCAGTGAACGATGTAGTTCGTTTGAGCAGAAAAGTGACTGCCCTTACCTGAAACGAAGTCTTGCTTGTAGGAAGACTCAGAGCCTGGGATTTAACTCCATTTCTGATGTAAAACACACAGCAGTGTAATCATCCATTGATCACACTCTGCATTAGAACAAGAAGCACGCTCTTGCTTTCTAGAGTCTCTAAGGCAGCAGGAAACGTGAGTGTGCTGAGAACAAAAGAACGGTGTTTCCTACTCATATGGACCATATCTAGTCCAACTCTTCTTCTGAAACTGATACAAAGCACTGGTCCTCTAACATCCAATCCTTGTCAATTAAGATGAGAAACGTGTGAGGTTCGTGAACGATGTAGTTCGTTTGAGCAGAAAAGTGACTGCCCTTACCTGAATGGAAGTCTTGCTTGTAGGAAGACTCAGAGCCTGGGATTTAACTCCATTTCTGAAGTAAAACACAGAGCAGTGTAATCATCCATTGATCACACTCTGCTTTAGAACAAGAAGCACGCTCTTGCTTTGTAGACTCTCAAAGACAGCAGGAAACGTGAGTGTGCTGAGAACAAAAGAACGGTGTTTCCTACACATAGGGACCATATCTAGTCCAACTCTGCTTCTGAAACAGATAGAAAGCACTGGTCCTCTAACATCCAATGCTTGTCAGTTAAGATGAGAAACGTGTGAGCTTCGTGAACGATGTTGTTCCTTTGAGCAGAAAAGTGACTGCCCTTACCTGAAACGAAGTCTTGCTTGTAGGGAGACACAGAGCATGGGATTTAACTCCATTTCTGAAGTGAAACACACAGCATAGTCTCATCCATGGATCACACTCTGTTTTAGAGCAAGAAGCACGCTCTTGCTTTCTAGAGTCTCTAAGGCAGCAGGAAACGTGAGAGTGCCCAGAACAAAAGATCGGTGTTTCCTACACATATGGACAATATGTAGTCCAAATCTGCTTCTGAAACTGATACAAAGCACTGACCCTCTAACATCCAATGCTTGTCAGTTAAGATGAGAAACGTGTGAGCTTCATGAACAATGTAGTTCGCTTGAACAGAAAACTGACTGCCCTTACCTGAAACGAAGTCTTGCTTGTATGAAGACATAGAGCCTGGGATTTAACTACTTTTCTGAAGGGAAACAAACAGCAGGGTTCTCATCCATTGATCACACTCTGCGTTAGAACAAGAAGCATACTCTTGTTTCCTAGAGTCTCTAAGATAGCAAGAAACGTGAGTTTGCTGAAAACAAAAGAACAGTGTTTCAACACATAAGGACCATATCTAGTCCAACTCTGCTTCTGAAACTGATACAAAGCACTGGTCCTCTAACATCCAATGCTTGTCTGTTTAGATGAGAATCATGTGAGCACCGTGAAAGATGTAGTTCGTTTGAGCTGAAAAGTGACTGCCCTTACCTGAAACGAAATCTTGCTTGTAGGAAGACATAGAGCCTGGGATTTAACTACATTTATGAAGGGAAACACACAGCATAGTTTTCATCCATGGATCACACTCTGCTTTAGAGCGAGAAGCACACTCTTGCTTTCTAGAGTATCTAAGACAGCAGGAAATCTGAGTGTGCCCAGAACAAAAGAAGGGTGTTTCCTACACATATGGACCATATCTAGTCCAAATCTTCTTCTGAAACAGATACAAAGCACTGGTACTCTAATATCTAATGCTTGTCAGTTAAGATGAGAAACGTGTGAGCTCAGTGAACGATGTAGTTCGTTTGAGCTGAAAAGTGACTGCCCTTACCTGAAACGAAGTCTTGCTTGTAGGGAGACTCAGAGCCTGGGATTTAACTCCATTTTTGAAGGGAAACACACAGCATAGTTCTCATCCATTGATCACACTCTTCTTTAGAGCAAGAAGCACGCTCTTGCTTTCTAGAGTCTCTAAGGGAGCAGGTAACGTGAGTGTGCTGAGAACAAAAGAACGGTGTTTCCTACACATATGGACATTATATAGTCCAACTCTTCTTCTGAAATTGATACAAAGCACTGGTCCTCTAACATCCAATGATTGTCAGTTAAGATGAGAAACGTGTGAGCATCGTGAACGATGTAGTTCGTTTGAGCAGAAAACTGACTGCCCTTACCTGAAACGATGTCTTGCTTGTAGGAAGACTCAGAGCCTGGCATTTAACTCCATTTCTGAAGTGAAACACACAGCAGTGTTCTCATCCATTGATCACACTCTGCTTTAGAACAAGAAGCATGCTTTGCTTTCTAGAGTCTCTAAGACAGCAGGAAACGTGAGTTTGCTGAGAACAAAAGAACGGTGTTTCCTACACATAAGGACCCAATCCAGTCGAACTCTGCTTCTGAAACTGATACAAAGCACTGGTCCTCTAACTTCCAATGCTTGTCAGTTAAAATGAGAAATGTGTGAGCTCAGTGAACGATGTAGTTCGTTTGAGGAGAAAAGTGACTGCCCTTACCTGAAACGAAGTCTTGCTTGTAGGAAGACTCAGAGCCTGGGATTTAACTCCATTTCTGATGTAAAACACACAGCAGTGTAATCATCCATTGATCACACTCTGCATTAGAACAAGAAGCACGCTCTTGCTTTCTAGAGTCTCTAAGGCAGCAGGAAACGTGAGTGTGCTGAGAACAAAAGAACGGTGTTTCCTACTCATATGGACCATATCTAGTCCAACTCTTCTTCTGAAACTGATACAAAGCACTGGTCCTCTAACATCCAATCCTTGTCAATTAAGATGAGAAACGTGTGAGGTTCGTGAACGATGTAGTTCGTTTGAGCAGAAAAGTGACTGCCCTTACCTGAATGGAAGTCTTGCTTGTAGGAAGACTCAGAGCCTGGGATTTAACTCCATTTCTGAAGTAAAACACAGAGCAGTGTAATCATCCATTGATCACACTCTGCTTTAGAACAAGAAGCACGCTCTTGCTTTGTAGACTCTCAAAGACAGCAGGAAACGTGAGTGTGCTGAGAACAAAAGAACGGTGTTTCCTACACATAGGGACCATATCTAGTCCAACTCTGCTTCTGAAACAGATAGAAAGCACTGGTCCTCTAACATCCAATGCTTGTCAGTTAAGATGAGAAACGTGTGAGCTTCGTGAACGATGTTGTTCCTTTGAGCAGAAAAGTGACTGCCCTTACCTGAAACGAAGTCTTGCTTGTAGGGAGACACAGAGCATGGGATTTAACTCCATTTCTGAAGTGAAACACACAGCATAGTCTCATCCATGGATCACACTCTGTTTTAGAGCAAGAAGCACGCTCTTGCTTTCTAGAGTCTCTAAGGCAGCAGGAAACGTGAGAGTGCCCAGAACAAAAGATCGGTGTTTCCTACACATATGGACAATATGTAGTCCAAATCTGCTTCTGAAACTGATACAAAGCACTGACCCTCTAACATCCAATGCTTGTCAGTTAATATGAGAAACGTGTGAGCTTCATGAACAATGTAGTTCGTTTGAGCAGAAAACTGACTGCCCTTACCTGAAACGAAGTCTTGCTTGTAGGAAGACTCAGAGCCTGGGATTTAACTCCATTTCGGAAGTGAAACACACAGCAGGGTTCTCATCCATTGATCACACTCTGCGTTAGAACAAGAAGCATACTCTTGCTTCCTAGAGTCTCTAAGACAGCAAGAAACGTGAGTTTGCTGAAAACAAAAGAACAGTGTTTCAACACATAAGGACCATATCTAGTCCAACTCTGCTTCTGAAACTGATACAAAGCACTGGTCCTCTAACATCCAATGCTTGTCTGTTTAGATGAGAAACATGTGAGCTCCGTGAAAGATGTAGTTCGTTTGAGCTGAAAAGTGACCGCCCTTACCTGAAACGAAATCTTGCTTGTAAGAAGACATAGAGCCTGGGATTTAACTACATTTATGAAGGGAAACACACAGCATAGTTTTCATCCATGGATCACACTCTGCTTTAGAGCGAGAAGCACACTCTTGCTTTCTATAGTATCTAAGACAGCAGGAAATCTGAGTGTGCCCAGAACAAAAGAAGGGTGTTTCCTACACATATGGACCATATCTAGTCCAAATCTTCTTCTGAAACAGATACAAAGCACTGGTACTCTAATATCTAATGCTTGTCAGTTAAGATGAGAAACGTGTGAGCTCAGTGAACGATGTAGTTCGTTTGAGCTGAAAAGTGACTGCCCTTACCTGAAACGAAGTCTTGCTTGTAGGGAGACTCAGAGCCTGGGATTTAACTCCATTTTTGAAGGGAAACACACAGCATAGTTCTCATCCATTGATCACACTCTGCTTTAGAGCAAGAAGCACGCTCTTGCTTTCTAGAGTCTCTAAGGGAGCAGGTAACGTGAGTGTGCTGAGAACAAAAGAACGGTGTTTCCTACACATATGGACATTATATAGTCCAACTCTTCTTCTGAAATTGATACAAAGCACTGGTCCTCTAACATCCAATGATTGTCAGTTAAGATGAGAAACGTGTGAGCATCGTGAACGATGTAGTTCGTTTGAGCAGAAAACTGACTGCCCTTACCTGAAACGATGTCTTGCTTGTAGGAAGACTCAGAGCCTGGCATTTAACTCCATTTCTGAAGTGAAACACACAGCAGTGTTCTCATCCATTGATCACACTCTGCTTTAGAACAAGAAGCATGCTTTTGCTTTCTAGAGTCTCTAAGACAGCAGGAAACGTGAGTTTGCTGAGAACAAAAGAATGGTGTTTCCTACACATAAGGACCCAATCCAGTCGAACTCTGCTTCTGAAACTGATACAAAGCACTGGTCCTCTAACTTCCAACGCTTGTCAGTTAAAATGAGAAATGTGTGAGCTCAGTGAACGATGTAGTTCGTTTGAGCAGAAAAGTGACTGCCCTTACCTGAAACGAAGTCTTGCTTGTAGGAAGACTCAGAGCCTGGGATTTAACTCCATTTCTGATGTAAAACACACAGCAGTGTAATCATCCATTGATCACACTCTGCTTTAGAACAAGAAGCACGCTCTTGCTTTGTAGACTCTCAAAGACAGCAGGAAACGTGAGTGTGCTGAGAACAAAAGAACGGTGTTTCCTACACATAGGGACCATATCTAGTCCAACTCTGCTTCTGAAACAGATACAAAGCACTGGTCCTCTAACATCCAATGCTTGTCAGTTAAGATGAGAAACGTGTGAGCTTCGTGAACGATGTTGTTCCTTTGAGCAGAAAAGTGACTGCCCTTACCTGAAACGAAGTCTTACTTGTAGGGAGACACAGAGCATGGGATTTAACTCCATTTCTGAAGTGAAACACACAGCATAGTCTCATCCATGGATCACACTCTGTTTTAGAGCAAGAAGCACGCTCTTGCTTTCTAGAGTCTCTAAGGCAGCAGGAAACGTGAGAGTGCCCAGAACAAAAGATCGGTGTTTCCTACACATATGGACAATATGTAGTCCAAATCTGCTTCTGAAACTGATACAAAGCACTGACCCTCTAACATCCAATGCTTGTCAGTTAATATGAGAAACGTGTGAGCTTCATGAACAATGTAGTTCGTTTGAGCAGAAAACTGACTGCCCTTACCTGAAACGAAGTCTTGCTTGTAGGAAGACTCAGAGCCTGGGATTTAACTCCATTTCGGAAGTGAAACACACAGCAGGGTTCTCATCCATTGATCACACTCTGCGTTAGAACAAGAAGCATACTCTTGCTTCCTAGAGTCTCTAAGACAGCAAGAAACGTGAGTTTGCTGAAAACAAAAGAACAGTGTTTCAACACATAAGGACCATATCTAGTCCAACTCTGCTTCTGAAACTGATACAAAGCACTGGTCCTCTAACATCCAATGCTTGTCTGTTTAGATGAGAAACATGTGAGCTCCGTGAAAGATGTAGTTCGTTTGAGCTGAAAAGTGACCGCCCTTACCTGAAACGAACTCTTGCTTGTAAGAAGACATAGAGCCTGGGATTTAACTACATTTATGAAGGGAAACACACAGCATAGTTTTCATCCATGGATCACACTCTGCTTTAGAGCAAGAAGCACGCTCTTGCTTTCTAGAGTCTCTAAGACAGCAGGAAATCTGAGTGTGCCCAGAACAAAAGAAGGGTGTTTCCTACACATATGGACCATATCTAGTCCAAATCTTCTTCTGAAACTGATACAATGCACTGGTCCTCTAACATCCAATGCTTGTCAGTTAAGATGAGAAACGTGTGAGCTCAGTGAAGGATGTAGTTCGTTTGAGCAGAAAAGTGACTGCCCTTACCTGAAACGAAGTCTTGCTTGTAGGAAGACTCAGAGCCTGGGATTTAACTCCATTTCTGAAGGCCACCACTCAGCATAGTTCTCATCCATGGATCACACTCTGCTTTAGAGCGAGAAGCACGCTCTTGCTTTCTAGAGTCTCAAAGACAGCAGGAAACGTGAGTGTGCTGAGAACAAAAGAACGGTATTTCCTACACATAGGGACCATATCTAGTCCAACTCTGCTTCTGAAACAGGTACAAGCACTGGTCCTCTAACATCCAATGCCTGTCAGTTAAGATGAGAAACGTGTGAGCTTCGTGAACGATGTTGTTCCTTTGAGCAGAAAAGTGACTGCCCTTACCTGAAACGAAGTCTTGCTTGTAGGGAGACACAGAGCATGGGATTTAACTCCATTTCTGAAGTGAAACACACAGCATAGTCTCATCCATGGATCACACTCTGTTTTAGAGCGAGAAGCACGCTCTTGCTTTCTAGAGTCTCTAAGGCAGCAGGAAACTTGAGTGTGCTGAGAACAAAAGAACGGTGTTTCCTACACATACAGACCCTATCTAGTCCAACTCTGCTTCTGAAACTGATACAAAGCACTGGTCCTCTAACTTCCAATGCTTGTCAGTTAAGATGAGAAACGTGTGAGCTCAGTGAACGATGTAGTTCCTTTGAGCTGAAAAGGGACTGCCCTTACCTGAAACGAAGTCTTGCTTGTAGGAAGACTCAGAGCCTGGGATTTAACTCCATTTCTAAAGGGAAACACACAGCAGTGTTCTCAACCATGCATCACACTCTGCTTTAGAGCGAGAAGCACGCTCTTGCTTTCTCTAGTCTCTAAGACAGCAGGAAACGTGAGTGTGCAGAGAACAAAAGAACGGTGTTTCCAACCCATACGGACATTATATAGTCCTACTCTACTTCTGAAACTGATACAAAGCACTGGTCCTCTAACATCCAATGCTTGTCAGTTAAGATGAGAAACGTGTGAGCATCGTGAAGGATGTAGTTCGTTTGAGCAGAAAACTGACTGCCCTTACCTGAAACGAAATCTTGCTTGTACGAAGACATAGAGCCTGGGATTTAACTACTTTTCTGAAGGGAAACAAACAGCATAGTTTTCATCCATGGATCACACTCTGCTTTAGAGCGAGAAGCACGCTCTTGATTTCTAGAGTCTCTAATACAGCAGGAAACGTGAGTGTGCTGAGAACAAAAGAACGGTGTTTCCAACCCATACGGACATTATATAGTCCAACTCTTCTTCTGACTGATACAAAGCACTGATCCTCTAACATCCAATGCTTGTCAGGTAAGATGAGAAACGTGTCAGCATCGTGAACAATGTAGTTCGTTTGAGCAGAAAACTGACTGCCCTTACCTGAAACGAAGTCTTGCTTGTAGGAAGACTCTGAGCCTGGGATTTAATTCCATTTCTGAAGTAAAACACACAGCAGTGTAATCATCCGTTGATGAGTCTCTGCTTTAGAAGAAGAAGCACGCTCTTGCTTTCTAGAGTCTCTAAGACAGCAGGAAACGTCAGTGTGCTGAGAACAAAAGAACGGTGTTTCCTACACATACAGACATTATATAGTCCAACTCTGCTTCTGAAACTGATACAAAGCTCTGGTCCTCTAAAATCCAATGATTGTCTGTTAAGATGAGAAACGAGTGAGCTTCGTGAATGATGTAGTTCGATTGAGCTGAAAAGTGACTGCCCTTACCTGAAACGAATTCTTGCATGTAGGAAGACACAGAGCCTGGGATTTAACTCCATTTCTGAAGGGAAACATACAGCATAGTTCTCATTCATGGATCACACTCTGCTTTAGAGCAAGAAGCACGCTCTTGCTTTCTAGATTCTCTAATACAGAAGGAAATCTGAGTGTGCCCAGAACAAAAGAAAGGTGTTTCCTACACATACTGATTATATGTAGTCCAAATCTTCTTCTGAAACTGATACAATGCACTGGTCCTCTAACATCCAATGCTTGTCTGTTAAGATGAAAAACGTGTGAGCACAGTGAAGGATGTAGTTCGTTTGAGCAGAAAAGTGACTGCCCTTACCTTAAACGAAGTCATGCTTGTAGGGAGACACAGAGCATGGAAAATAACCCCATTTCTGAAGTGAAACACACAGCATTATCTCATCCATTGATCACACTCTGCTTTAGAACAAGAAGCACGCTCTTGCTTTCTAGAGTCTCTAAGACAGCAGGAAACGTGAGTGTGCTGAGAAAAAAAGAACGGTGTTTCCTACACATACAGACCATATCTAGTCCAACTCTGCATCTGAAACTGATACAAAGCACTGGTCCTCTAACATCCAATGCTTGTCTGTTAAGATGAGAAACGTGTGAGCTCAGTGAACGATGTAGTTCGTTTGAGCTGAAAAGTGACTGCCCTTACCTGAAACGAAGTCTTGCTTGTAGGAAGACTCAGAGCCTGGGATTTAACTCCATTTCTGAAGGAAAACACACAGCAGTGTTCTCAACCATGCATCAAACTCTGCTTTAGAGCAAGAAGCACGCTCTTGCTTTCTCTAGTCTCTAAGACAGCAGGAAACGTGAGTGTGCAGAGAACAAAAGAACGGTGTTTCCAACCCATACGGACATTATATAGTCCAACTCTACTTCTGAAACTGATACAAAGCACTGGTCCTCTAACATCCAATGCTTGTCAGTTAAGATGAGAAACGTGTGAGCATCGTGAAGGATGTAGTTCGTTTGAGCAGAAAACTGACTGCCCTTACCTGAAACGAAGTCTTGCTTGTACGAAGACACAGAGCCTGGGATTTAACTACTTTTCTGAAGGGAAACAAACAGCATAGTTTTCATCCATGGATCACACTCTGCTTTAGAGCGAGAAGCATGCTCTTGATTTCTAGAGTCTCTAATACAGCAGGAAACGTGAGTGTGCTGAGAACAAAAGAACGGTGTTTCCAACCCATACGGACATTATATAGTCCAACACTTCTTCTGAAACTGATACAAAGCACTGGTCCTCTAACATCCAATGCTTGGCAGGTAAGATGAGAAACGTGTCAGCATCGTGAACAATGTAGTTCGTTTGAGCAGAAAACTGACTGCCCTTACCTGAAACGAAGTCTTGCTTGTAGGAAGACTCTGAGCCTGGGATTTAATTCCATTTCTGAAGTAAAACACACAGCAGTGTAATCATCCGTTGATGAGTCTCTGCTTTAGAAGAAGAAGCACGCTCTTGCTTTCTAGAGTCTCTAAGACAGCAGGAAACGTCAGTGTGCTGAGAACAAAAGAACGGTGTTTCCTACACATACGGACATTATATAGTCCAACTCTGCTTCTGAAACTGATACAAAGCTCTGGTCTTCTAAAATCCAATGATTGTCTGTTAAGATGAGAAACGAGTGAGCTTCGTGAATGATGTAGTTCGATTGAGCTGAAAAGTGACTGCCCTTACCTGAAACGAATTCTTGCATGTAGGAAGACACAGAGCCTGGGATTTAACTCCATTTCTGAAGGGAAACATACAGCATAGTTCTCATTCATGGATCACACTCTGCTTTAGAGCAAGAAGCACGCTCTTGCTTTCTAGATTCTCTAATACAGAAGGAAATCTGAGTGTGCCCAGAACAAAAGAAAGGTGTTTCCTACACATACTGATTATATGTAGTCCAAATCTTCTTCTGAAACTGATACAATGCACTGGTCCTCTAACATCCAATGCTTGTCTGTTAAGATGAAAAACGTGTGAGCACAGTGAACGATGTAGTTCGTTTGAGCAGAAAAGTGACTGCCCTTACCTTAAATGAAGTCATGCTTGTAGGGAGACACAGAGCATGGAAAATAACCCCATTTCTGAAGTGAAACACACAGCATTATCTCATCCATTGATCACACTCTGCTTTAGAACAAGAAGCACGCTCTTGCTTTCTAGAGTCTCTAAGACAGCAGGAAACGTGAGTGTGCTGAGAACAAAAGAACGGTGTTTCCTACACATACAGACCATATCTAGTCCAACTCTGCTTCTGAAACTGATACAAAGCACTGGTCCTCTAACATCCAATGCTTGTCTGTTAAGATGAGAAACGTGTGAGCTCAGTGAACGATGTAGTTCGTTTGAGCTGAAAAGTGACTGCCCTTACCTGAAACGAAGTCTTGCTTGTAGGAAGACTCAGAGCCTGGGATTTAACTCCATTTCTGAAGGGAAACACACAGCAGTGTTCTCAACCATGCATCACACTCTGCTTTAGAGCGAGAAGCATGCTCTTGCTTTCTCTAGTCTCTAAGACAGCAGGAAACGTGAGTGTGCAGAGAACAAAAGAACGGTGTTTCCTACACATACGGACATTATATTGTCCAACTCTACTTCTGAAACTGATACAAAGCACTGGTCCTCTAACATCCAATGCTTGTCAGTTAAGATGAGAAACGTGTGAGCATCTTGAAGGATGTAGTTCGTTTGAGCAGAAAAGTGACTGCCCTTACCTGAAACGAAGTCTTGCTTGTACGAAGACACAGAGCCTGGGATTTAACTACTTTTCTGAAGGGAAACAAACAGCATAGTTTTCATCCATGGATCACACTCTGCTTTAGAGCGAGAAGCATGCTCTTGATTTCTAGAGTCTCTAATACAGCAGGAAACGTGAGTGTGCTGAGAACAAAAGAACGGTGTTTCCAACCCATACGGACATTATATAGTCCAACACTTCTTCTGAAACTGATACAAAGCACTGGTCCTCTAACATCCAATGCTTGGCAGGTAAGATGAGAAACGTGTCAGCATCGTGAACAATGTAGTTCGTTTGAGCAGAAAACTGACTGCCCTTACCTGAAACGAAGTCTTGCTTGTAGGAAGACTCTGAGCCTGGGATTTAATTCCATTTCTGAAGTAAAACACACAGCAGTGTAATCATCCGTTGATGAGTCTCTGCTTTAGAAGAAGAAGCACGCTCTTGCTTTCTAGAGTCTCTAAGACAGCAGGAAACGTCAGTGTGCTGAGAACAAAAGAACGGTGTTTCCTACACATACGGACATTATATAGTCCAACTCTGCTTCTGAAACTGATACAAAGCTCTGGTCTTCTAAAATCCAATGATTGTCTGTTAAGATGAGAAACGAGTGAGCTTCGTGAATGATGTAGTTCGATTGAGCTGAAAAGTGACTGCCCTTACCTGAAACGAATTCTTGCATGTAGGAAGACACAGAGCCTGGGATTTAACTCCATTTCTGAAGGGAAACATACAGCATAGTTCTCATTCATGGATCACACTCTGCTTTAGAGCAAGAAGCACGCTCTTGCTTTCTAGATTCTCTAATACAGAAGGAAATCTGAGTGTGCCCAGAACAAAAGAAAGGTGTTTCCTACACATACTGATTATATGTAGTCCAAATCTTCTTCTGAAACTGATACAATGCACTGGTCCTCTAACATCCAATGCTTGTCTGTTAAGATGAAAAACGTGTGAGCACAGTGAACGATGTAGTTCGTTTGAGCAGAAAAGTGACTGCCCTTACCTTAAACGAAGTCATGCTTGTAGGGAGACACAGAGCATGGAAAATAACCCCATTTCTGAAGTGAAACACACAGCATTATCTCATCCATTGATCACACTCTGCTTTAGAACAAGAAGCACGCTCTTGCTTTCTAGAGTCTCTAAGACAGCAGGAAACGTGAGTGTGCTGAGAACAAAAGAACGGTGTTTCCTACACATACAGACCATATCTAGTCCAACTCTGCTTCTGAAACTGATACAAAGCACTGGTCCTCTAACATCCAATGCTTGTCTGTTAAGATGAGAAACGTGTGAGCTCAGTGAACGATGTAGTTCGTTTGAGCTGAAAAGTGACTGCCCTTACCTGAAACGAAGTCTTGCTTGTAGGAAGACTCAGAGCCTGGGATTTAACTCCATTTCTGAAGGGAAACACACAGCAGTGTTCTCAACCATGCATCACACTCTGCTTTAGAGCGAGAAGCATGCTCTTGCTTTCTCTAGTCTCTAAGACAGCAGGAAACGTGAGTGTGCAGAGAACAAAAGAACGGTGTTTCCTACACATACGGACATTATATTGTCCAACTCTACTTCTGAAACTGATACAAAGCACTGGTCCTCTAACATCCAATGCTTGTCAGTTAAGATGAGAAACGTGTGAGCATCTTGAAGGATGTAGTTCGTTTGAGCAGAAAACTGACTGCCCTTACCTGAAACGAAGTCTTGCTTGTACGAAGACATAGAGCCTGGGATTTAACTACTTTTCTGAAGGGAAACAAACAGCATAGTTTTCATCCATGGATCACACTCTGCTTTAGAGCGAGAAGCACGCTCTTGATTTCTAGAGTCTCTAATACAGCATGAAATGTGAGTGTGCTGAGAACAAAAGAACGGTGTTTCACCCCATACGGACATTATATAGTCCAACTCTTCTTCTGAAAGTGATACAAAGCACTGGTCCTCTAACATCCAATGCTTGTCAGGTAAGATGAGAAACGTGTCAGCATTGAGAACAATGTAGTTCGTTTGAGCAGAAAACTGACTGCCCTTACCTGAAACGAAGTCTTGCTTGTAGGAAGACTCTGAGCCTGGGATTTAATTCCATTTCTGAAGTAAAACACACAGCAGTGTAATCATCCGTTGATGAGTCTCTGCTTTAGAAGAAGAAGCACGCTCTTGCTTTCTAGAGTCTCTAAGACAGCAGGAAACGTCAGTGTGCTGAGAACAAAAGAACGGTGTTTCCTACACATACGGACATTATATAGTCCAACTCTGCTTCTGAAACTGATACAAAGCTCTGGTCCACTAAAATCCAATGATTGTCTGTTAAGATGAGAAACGAGTGAGCTTCGTGAATGATGTAGTTCGATTGAGCTGAAAAGTGACTGCCCTTACCTGAAACGAATTCTTGCATGTAGGAAGACACAGAGCCTGGGATTTAACTCCATTTCTGAAGGGAAACATACAGCATAGTTCTCATTCATGGATCACACTCTGCTTTAGAGCAAGAAGCACGCTCTTGCTTTCTAGATTCTCTAATACAGAAGGAAATCTGAGTGTGCCCAGAACAAAAGAAAGGTGTTTCCTACACATACTGATTATATGTAGTCCAAATCTTCTTCTGAAACTGATACAATGCACTGGTCCTCTAACATTCAATGCTTGTCTGTTAAGATGAAAAACGTATGAGCACAGTGAACGATGTAGTTCGTTTGAGCTGAAAAGTGACTGCTCTTACCTGAAACGAAGTCTTGCTTGTAGGAAGACACAGAGCCTGGGATTTAACTCCATTTCTGAAGGGAAACACACAGCATAGTTCTCATCCATGGATCACACTCTGCTTTAGAGCGAGAAACACACTCTTGCTTTCTAGAGTCTCTCAGTCAGCAGGAAAGCTGAGTATTCCCCGAACAAAAGAACGGTGTTACCTACACATATGGACCATATCTAGTCCAAATCTGCTTCTGAAACTGATAAAAAGCACTGACCCTCTAACATCCAATGCTTGTCAGTTAAGATGAGAAACGTGTGAGCTCAGTGAATGATGTAGTTCGTTTGAGCTGAAAAGTGACTGCCCTTACCTGAAACAAAGTCTTGCTTGTAGGAAGACTCAGAGCCGGGGATTTAACTCCATTTCTGAAGTGAAACACACAGCATAGATCTCATCCATGGATCACACTCTGCTTTAGAGCGAGAAGCACGCACTTGCTTTCTAGCGTCTCTAAGACAGCAGGAAACGTGAGTATGATGAGACCAAAAACGGTGTTTCACACACATACGGACCATATCTATTCCAAATCTGCTTCTAAAACTGATACAAAGCACTGGTCCTCTAACATCCAATGCTTGTCTGTTAAGATGAGAAAAGTGTGAGCTTCGTGAACGATGTAGTTCGATTGAGCTGAAAAGTGATTGCCCTTACCTGAATCGAAGTCTTGCCTGTAGGAAGACACAGAGCCTACGATTTAACCCCATTTCTGAAGTGAAACACACAGCATTATCTCATCCATTGATCACACTCTGCTTTAGAACAAGAAGCACGCTCTTGCTTTCTAGAGTCTCTAAGACAGCAGGAAATGTGAGTGTGCTGAGAACAAAAGAACGGTGTTTCCTACACATACAGACCATATCTAGTCCAACTCTGCTTCTGAAACTGATACAAAGCACTGGTCCTCTAACATCCAATGCTTGTCTGTTAAGATGAGAAACGTGTGAGCTCAGTGAACGATGTAGTTCGTTTGAGCTGAAAAGGGACTGCCCTTACCTGAAACGAAGTCTTGCTTGTAGGAAGACTCAGAGCCTGGGATTTAACTCCATTTCTGAAGGGAAACACACAGCAGTGTTCTCAACCATGCATCACACTCTGCTTTAGAGCGAGAAGCATGCTCTTGCTTTCTCTAGTCTCTAAGACAGCAGGAAACATGAGTGTGCAGAGAACAAAAGAACGGTGTTTCCAACCCATACGGACATTTTATAGTCCAACTCTACTTCTGAAACTGATACAAAGCACTGGTCCTCTAACATCCAATGCTTGTCAGTTAAGATGAGAAACGTGTGAGCATCGTGAAGGATGTAGTTCGTTTGAGCAGAAAACTGACTGCCCTTACCTGAAACGAAGTCTTGCTTGTACGAAGACATAGAGCCTGGGATTTAACCACTTTTCTGAAGGGAAACAAACAGCATAGTTTTCATCCATGGATCACACTCTGCTTTAGAGCGAGAAGCACGCTCTTGATTTCTAGAGTCTCTAATACAGCAGGAAACGTGAGTGTGCTGAGAACAAAAGAACGGTGTTTCCAACCCATACGGACATTATATAGTCCAACTCTTCTTCTGAAACTGATACAAAGTACTGGTCCTCTAACATCCAATGCTTGTCAGTTAAGATGAGAAACGTGTGAGCATCGTGAACAATGTAGTTCGTTTGAGCAGAAAACTGACTGCCCTTACCTGAAACGAAGTCTTGCTTGTAGGAAGATTCTGAGCCTGGGATTTAATTCCATTTCTGAAGTAAAACACACAGCAGTGTAATCATCCGTTGATGAGTCTCTGCTTTAGAAGAAGAAGCACGCTCTTGCTTTCTAGAGTCTCTAAGACAGCAGGAAACGTCAGTGTGCTGAGAACAAAAGAACGGTGTTTCCTACACATACGGACATTATATAGTCCAACTCTGCTTCTGAAACTGATACAAAGCTCTGGTCCTCTAAAATCCAATGATTGTCTGTTAAGATGAGAAACGAGTGAGCTTCGTGAAAGATGTAGTTCGATTGAGCTGAAAAGTGACTGCCCTTACCTGAAACGAATTCTTGCATGTAGGAAGACACAGAGCCTGGGATTTAACTCCATTTCTGAAGGGAAACATACAGCATAGTTCTCATTCATGGATCACACTCTGCTTTAGAGCAAGAAGCACGCTCTTGCTTTCTAGATTCTCTAATACAGAAGGAAATCTGAGTGTGCCCAGAACAAAAGAAAGGTGTTTCCTACACATACTGATTATATGTAGTCCAACTCTTCTTCTGAAACTGATACAAAGCACTGGTCCTCTAACATCCAATGCTTGTCAGGTAAGATGAGAAACGTGTCAGCATCGTGAACAATGTAGTTCGTTTGAGCAGAAAACTGACTGCCCTTACCTGAAACGAAGTCTTGATTGTAGGAAGACTCAGAGCCTGGGAATTAACTCCATTTCTGAAGTGAAACACACAGCAGTGTTCTCATCCATTGATCACACTCTACTTTAGAACAAGAAGCATGCTTTTGCTTTCTAGAGTCTCTAAGACAGCAGGAAACGTGAGTATGATGAGACCAAAAACGGTGTTTCACACACATACGGACCATATCTATTCCAAATCTGCTTCTAAAACTGATACAAAGCACTGGCCCTCTAACATCCAATGCTTGTCTGTTAAGATGAGAAAAGTGTGAGCTTCGTGAACGATGTAGTTCGATTGAGCTGAAAAGTGATTGCCCTTACCTGAAACGAAGTCTTGCCTGTAGGAAGACACAGAGCCTGGGATTTAACTCCATTTCTGAAGGGAAACATACAGCATAGTTCTCATTCATGGATCACACACTGCTTTAGAACAAGAAGCACGCTCTTGCTTTCTAGAATCTCTAAGACAGAAGGAAATCTGAGTGTGCCCAGAACAAAAGAACGGTGTTTCCTACACTTACTGATTATATGTAGTCCAAATCTTCTTCTGAAACTGATACAAAGCACTGGTCCTCTAACATCCAATGCTTGTCTGTTAAGATGAGAAACGTGTGAGCTCAGTGAACGATGTAGTTCGTTTGAGCAGAAAAGTGACTGCCCTTACCTTAAACGAAGTCATGCTTGTAGGGAGACACAGAGCATGGAAAATAACCCCATTTCTGAAGTGAAACACACAGCATTATCTCATCCATTGATCACACTCTGCTTTAGAACAAGAAGCACGCTCTTGCTTTCTAGAGTCTCTAAGACAGCAGGAAACGTGAGTGTGCTGAGAAAAAAAGAACGGTGTTTCCTACACATACAGACCATATCTAGTCCAACTCTGCATCTGAAACTGATACAAAGCACTGGTCCTCTAACATCCAATGCTTGTCTGTTAAGATGAGAAACGTGTGAGCTCAGTGAACGATGTAGTTCGTTTGAGCTGAAAAGTGACTGCCCTTACCTGAAACGAAGTCTTGCTTGTAGGAAGACTCAGAGCCTGGGATTTAACTCCATTTCTGAAGGAAAACACACAGCAGTGTTCTCAACCATGCATCACACTCTGCTTTAGAGCAAGAAGCACGCTCTTGCTTTCTCTAGTCTCTAAGACAGCAGGAAACGTGAGTGTGCAGAGAACAAAAGAACGGTGTTTCCAACCCATACGGACATTATATAGTCCAACTCTACTTCTGAAACTGATACAAAGCACTGGTCCTCTAACATCCAATGCTTGTCAGTTAAGATGAGAAACGTGTGAGCATCGTGAAGGATGTAGTTCGTTTGAGCAGAAAACTGACTGCCCTTACCTGAAACGAAGTCTTGCTTGTACGAAGACACAGAGCCTGGGATTTAACTACTTTTCTGAAGGGAAACAAACAGCATAGTTTTCATCCATGGATCACACTCTGCTTTAGAGCGAGAAGCATGCTCTTGATTTCTAGAGTCTCTAATACAGCAGGAAACGTGAGTGTGCTGAGAACAAAAGAACGGTGTTTCCAACCCATACGGACATTATATAGTCCAACACTTCTTCTGAAACTGATACAAAGCACTGGTCCTCTAACATCCAATGCTTGGCAGGTAAGATGAGAAACGTGTCAGCATCGTGAACAATGTAGTTCGTTTGAGCAGAAAACTGACTGCCCTTACCTGAAACGAAGTCTTGCTTGTAGGAAGACTCTGAGCCTGGGATTTAATTCCATTTCTGAAGTAAAACACACAGCAGTGTAATCATCCGTTGATGAGTCTCTGCTTTAGAAGAAGAAGCACGCTCTTGCTTTCTAGAGTCTCTAAGACAGCAGGAAACGTCAGTGTGCTGAGAACAAAAGAACGGTGTTTCCTACACATACGGACATTATATAGTCCAACTCTGCTTCTGAAACTGATACAAAGCTCTGGTCTTCTAAAATCCAATGATTGTCTGTTAAGATGAGAAACGAGTGAGCTTCGTGAATGATGTAGTTCGATTGAGCTGAAAAGTGACTGCCCTTACCTGAAACGAATTCTTGCATGTAGGAAGACACAGAGCCTGGGATTTAACTCCATTTCTGAAGGGAAACATACAGCATAGTTCTCATTCATGGATCACACTCTGCTTTAGAGCAAGAAGCACGCTCTTGCTTTCTAGATTCTCTAATACAGAAGGAAATCTGAGTGTGCCCAGAACAAAAGAAAGGTGTTTCCTACACATACTGATTATATGTAGTCCAAATCTTCTTCTGAAACTGATACAATGCACTGGTCCTCTAACATCCAATGCTTGTCTGTTAAGATGAAAAACGTGTGAGCACAGTGAACGATGTAGTTCGTTTGAGCAGAAAAGTGACTGCCCTTACCTTAAACGAAGTCATGCTTGTAGGGAGACACAGAGCATGGAAAATAACCCCATTTCTGAAGTGAAACACACAGCATTATCTCATCCATTGATCACACTCTGCTTTAGAACAAGAAGCACGCTCTTGCTTTCTAGAGTCTCTAAGACAGCAGGAAACGTGAGTGTGCTGAGAACAAAAGAACGGTGTTTCCTACACATACAGACCATATCTAGTCCAACTCTGCTTCTGAAACTGATACAAAGCACTGGTCCTCTAACATCCAATGCTTGTCTGTTAAGATGAGAAACGTGTGAGCTCAGTGAACGATGTAGTTCGTTTGAGCTGAAAAGTGACTGCCCTTACCTGAAACGAAGTCTTGCTTGTAGGAAGACTCAGAGCCTGGGATTTAACTCCATTTCTGAAGGGAAACACACAGCAGTGTTCTCAACCATGCATCACACTCTGCTTTAGAGCGAGAAGCATGCTCTTGCTTTCTCTAGTCTCTAAGACAGCAGGAAACGTGAGTGTGCAGAGAACAAAAGAACGGTGTTTCCTACACATACGGACATTATATTGTCCAACTCTACTTCTGAAACTGATACAAAGCACTGGTCCTCTAACATCCAATGCTTGTCAGTTAAGATGAGAAACGTGTGAGCATCTTGAAGGATGTAGTTCGTTTGAGCAGAAAACTGACTGCCCTTACCTGAAACGAAGTCTTGCTTGTACGAAGACATAGAGCCTGGGATTTAACTACTTTTCTGAAGGGAAACAAACAGCATAGTTTTCATCCATGGATCACACTCTGCTTTAGAGCGAGAAGCACGCTCTTGATTTCTAGAGTCTCTAATACAGCATGAAATGTGAGTGTGCTGAGAACAAAAGAACGGTGTTTCACCCCATACGGACATTATATAGTCCAACTCTTCTTCTGAAAGTGATACAAAGCACTGGTCCTCTAACATCCAATGCTTGTCAGGTAAGATGAGAAACGTGTCAGCATTGAGAACAATGTAGTTCGTTTGAGCAGAAAACTGACTGCCCTTACCTGAAACGAAGTCTTGCTTGTAGGAAGACTCTGAGCCTGGGATTTAATTCCATTTCTGAAGTAAAACACACAGCAGTGTAATCATCCGTTGATGAGTCTCTGCTTTAGAAGAAGAAGCACGCTCTTGCTTTCTAGAGTCTCTAAGACAGCAGGAAACGTCAGTGTGCTGAGAACAAAAGAACGGTGTTTCCTACACATACGGACATTATATAGTCCAACTCTGCTTCTGAAACTGATACAAAGCTCTGGTCCACTAAAATCCAATGATTGTCTGTTAAGATGAGAAACGAGTGAGCTTCGTGAATGATGTAGTTCGATTGAGCTGAAAAGTGACTGCCCTTACCTGAAACGAATTCTTGCATGTAGGAAGACACAGAGCCTGGGATTTAACTCCATTTCTGAAGGGAAACATACAGCATAGTTCTCATTCATGGATCACACTCTGCTTTAGAGCAAGAAGCACGCTCTTGCTTTCTAGATTCTCTAATACAGAAGGAAATCTGAGTGTGCCCAGAACAAAAGAAAGGTGTTTCCTACACATACTGATTATATGTAGTCCAAATCTTCTTCTGAAACTGATACAATGCACTGGTCCTCTAACATTCAATGCTTGTCTGTTAAGATGAAAAACGTATGAGCACAGTGAACGATGTAGTTCGTTTGAGCTGAAAAGTGACTGCTCTTACCTGAAACGAAGTCTTGCTTGTAGGAAGACACAGAGCCTGGGATTTAACTCCATTTCTGAAGGGAAACACACAGCATAGTTCTCATCCATGGATCACACTCTGCTTTAGAGCGAGAAACACACTCTTGCTTTCTAGAGTCTCTCAGTCAGCAGGAAAGCTGAGTATTCCCCGAACAAAAGAACGGTGTTACCTACACATATGGACCATATCTAGTCCAAATCTGCTTCTGAAACTGATAAAAAGCACTGACCCTCTAACATCCAATGCTTGTCAGTTAAGATGAGAAACGTGTGAGCTCAGTGAATGATGTAGTTCGTTTGAGCTGAAAAGTGACTGCCCTTACCTGAAACAAAGTCTTGCTTGTAGGAAGACTCAGAGCCGGGGATTTAACTCCATTTCTGAAGTGAAACACACAGCATAGATCTCATCCATGGATCACACTCTGCTTTAGAGCGAGAAGCACGCACTTGCTTTCTAGCGTCTCTAAGACAGCAGGAAACGTGAGTATGATGAGACCAAAAACGGTGTTTCACACACATACGGACCATATCTATTCCAAATCTGCTTCTAAAACTGATACAAAGCACTGGTCCTCTAACATCCAATGCTTGTCTGTTAAGATGAGAAAAGTGTGAGCTTCGTGAACGATGTAGTTCGATTGAGCTGAAAAGTGATTGCCCTTACCTGAATCGAAGTCTTGCCTGTAGGAAGACACAGAGCCTACGATTTAACCCCATTTCTGAAGTGAAACACACAGCATTATCTCATCCATTGATCACACTCTGCTTTAGAACAAGAAGCACGCTCTTGCTTTCTAGAGTCTCTAAGACAGCAGGAAATGTGAGTGTGCTGAGAACAAAAGAACGGTGTTTCCTACACATACAGACCATATCTAGTCCAACTCTGCTTCTGAAACTGATACAAAGCACTGGTCCTCTAACATCCAATGCTTGTCTGTTAAGATGAGAAACGTGTGAGCTCAGTGAACGATGTAGTTCGTTTGAGCTGAAAAGGGACTGCCCTTACCTGAAACGAAGTCTTGCTTGTAGGAAGACTCAGAGCCTGGGATTTAACTCCATTTCTGAAGGGAAACACACAGCAGTGTTCTCAACCATGCATCACACTCTGCTTTAGAGCGAGAAGCATGCTCTTGCTTTCTCTAGTCTCTAAGACAGCAGGAAACATGAGTGTGCAGAGAACAAAAGAACGGTGTTTCCAACCCATACGGACATTTTATAGTCCAACTCTACTTCTGAAACTGATACAAAGCACTGGTCCTCTAACATCCAATGCTTGTCAGTTAAGATGAGAAACGTGTGAGCATCGTGAAGGATGTAGTTCGTTTGAGCAGAAAACTGACTGCCCTTACCTGAAACGAAGTCTTGCTTGTACGAAGACATAGAGCCTGGGATTTAACCACTTTTCTGAAGGGAAACAAACAGCATAGTTTTCATCCATGGATCACACTCTGCTTTAGAGCGAGAAGCACGCTCTTGATTTCTAGAGTCTCTAATACAGCAGGAAACGTGAGTGTGCTGAGAACAAAAGAACGGTGTTTCCAACCCATACGGACATTATATAGTCCAACTCTTCTTCTGAAACTGATACAAAGTACTGGTCCTCTAACATCCAATGCTTGTCAGTTAAGATGAGAAACGTGTGAGCATCGTGAACAATGTAGTTCGTTTGAGCAGAAAACTGACTGCCCTTACCTGAAACGAAGTCTTGCTTGTAGGAAGATTCTGAGCCTGGGATTTAATTCCATTTCTGAAGTAAAACACACAGCAGTGTAATCATCCGTTGATGAGTCTCTGCTTTAGAAGAAGAAGCACGCTCTTGCTTTCTAGAGTCTCTAAGACAGCAGGAAACGTCAGTGTGCTGAGAACAAAAGAACGGTGTTTCCTACACATACGGACATTATATAGTCCAACTCTGCTTCTGAAACTGATACAAAGCTCTGGTCCTCTAAAATCCAATGATTGTCTGTTAAGATGAGAAACGAGTGAGCTTCGTGAAAGATGTAGTTCGATTGAGCTGAAAAGTGACTGCCCTTACCTGAAACGAATTCTTGCATGTAGGAAGACACAGAGCCTGGGATTTAACTCCATTTCTGAAGGGAAACATACAGCATAGTTCTCATTCATGGATCACACTCTGCTTTAGAGCAAGAAGCACGCTCTTGCTTTCTAGATTCTCTAATACAGAAGGAAATCTGAGTGTGCCCAGAACAAAAGAAAGGTGTTTCCTACACATACTGATTATATGTAGTCCAACTCTTCTTCTGAAACTGATACAAAGCACTGGTCCTCTAACATCCAATGCTTGTCAGGTAAGATGAGAAACGTGTCAGCATCGTGAACAATGTAGTTCGTTTGAGCAGAAAACTGACTGCCCTTACCTGAAACGAAGTCTTGATTGTAGGAAGACTCAGAGCCTGGGAATTAACTCCATTTCTGAAGTGAAACACACAGCAGTGTTCTCATCCATTGATCACACTCTACTTTAGAACAAGAAGCATGCTTTTGCTTTCTAGAGTCTCTAAGACAGCAGGAAACGTGAGTATGATGAGACCAAAAACGGTGTTTCACACACATACGGACCATATCTATTCCAAATCTGCTTCTAAAACTGATACAAAGCACTGGCCCTCTAACATCCAATGCTTGTCTGTTAAGATGAGAAAAGTGTGAGCTTCGTGAACGATGTAGTTCGATTGAGCTGAAAAGTGATTGCCCTTACCTGAAACGAAGTCTTGCCTGTAGGAAGACACAGAGCCTGGGATTTAACTCCATTTCTGAAGGGAAACATACAGCATAGTTCTCATTCATGGATCACACACTGCTTTAGAACAAGAAGCACGCTCTTGCTTTCTAGAATCTCTAAGACAGAAGGAAATCTGAGTGTGCCCAGAACAAAAGAACGGTGTTTCCTACACTTACTGATTATATGTAGTCCAAATCTTCTTCTGAAACTGATACAAAGCACTGGTCCTCTAACATCCAATGCTTGTCTGTTAAGATGAGAAACGTGTGAGCTCAGTGAACGATGTAGTTCGTTTGAGCAGAAAAGTGACTGCCCTTACCTTAAACGAAGTCATGCTTGTAGGGAGACACAGAGCATGGAAAATAACCCCATTTCTGAAGTGAAACACACAGCATTATCTCATCCATTGATCACACTCTGCTTTAGAACAAGAAGCACGCTCTTGCTTTCTAGAGTCTCTAAGACAGCAGGAAACGTGAGTGTGCTGAGAAAAAAAGAACGGTGTTTCCTACACATACAGACCATATCTAGTCCAACTCTGCATCTGAAACTGATACAAAGCACTGGTCCTCTAACATCCAATGCTTGTCTGTTAAGATGAGAAACGTGTGAGCTCAGTGAACGATGTAGTTCGTTTGAGCTGAAAAGTGACTGCCCTTACCTGAAACGAAGTCTTGCTTGTAGGAAGACTCAGAGCCTGGGATTTAACTCCATTTCTGAAGGAAAACACACAGCAGTGTTCTCAACCATGCATCACACTCTGCTTTAGAGCAAGAAGCACGCTCTTGCTTTCTCTAGTCTCTAAGACAGCAGGAAACGTGAGTGTGCAGAGAACAAAAGAACGGTGTTTCCAACCCATACGGACATTATATAGTCCAACTCTACTTCTGAAACTGATACAAAGCACTGGTCCTCTAACATCCAATGCTTGTCAGTTAAGATGAGAAACGTGTGAGCATCGTGAAGGATGTAGTTCGTTTGAGCAGAAAACTGACTGCCCTTACCTGAAACGAAGTCTTGCTTGTACGAAGACACAGAGCCTGGGATTTAACTACTTTTCTGAAGGGAAACAAACAGCATAGTTTTCATCCATGGATCACACTCTGCTTTAGAGCGAGAAGCATGCTCTTGATTTCTAGAGTCTCTAATACAGCAGGAAACGTGAGTGTGCTGAGAACAAAAGAACGGTGTTTCCAACCCATACGGACATTATATAGTCCAACTCTTCTTCTGAAACTGATACAAAGCACTGGTCCTCTAACATCCAATGCTTGTCAGGTAAGATGAGAAACGTGTCAGCATCGTGAACAATGTAGTTCGTTTGAGCAGAAAACTGACTGCCCTTACCTGAAACGAAGTCTTGCTTGTAGGAAGACTCTGAGCCTGGGATTTAATTCCATTTCTGAAGTAAAACACACAGCAGTGTAATCATCCGTTGATGAGTCTCTGCTTTAGAAGAAGAAGCACGCTCTTGCTTTCTAGAGTCTATAAGACAGCAGGAAACGTCAGTGTGCTGAGAACAAAAGAACGGTGTTTCCTACACATACAGACATTATATAGTCCAACTCTGCTTCTGAAACTGATACAAAGCTCTGGTCTTCTAAAATCCAATGATTGTCTGTTAAGATGAGAAACGAGTGAGCTTCGTGAATGATGTAGTTCGATTGAGCTGAAAAGTGACTGCCCTTACCTGAAACGAATTCTTGCATGTAGGAAGACACAGAGCCTGGGATTTAACTCCATTTCTGAAGGGAAACATACAGCATAGTTCTCATTCATGGATCACACTCTGCTTTAGAGCAAGAAGCACGCTCTTGCTTTCTAGATTCTCTAATACAGAAGGAAATCTGAGTGTGCCCAGAACAAAAGAAAGGTGTTTCCTACACATACTGATTATATGTAGTCCAAATCTTCTTCTGAAACTGATACAATGCACTGGTCCTCTAACATCCAATGCTTGTCTGTTAAGATGAAAAACGTGTGAGCACAGTGAACGATGTAGTTCGTTTGAGCAGAAAAGTGACTGCCCTTACCTTAAACGAAGTCATGCTTGTAGGGAGACACAGAGCATGGAAAATAACCCCATTTCTGAAGTGAAACACACAGCATTATCTCATCCATTGATCACACTCTGCTTTAGAACAAGAAGCACGCTCTTGCTTTCTAGAGTCTCTAAGACAGCAGGAAACGTGAGTGTGCTGAGAACAAAAGAACGGTGTTTCCTACACATACAGACCATATCTAGTCCAACTCTGCTTCTGAAACTGATACAAAGCACTGGTCCTCTAACATCCAATGCTTGTCTGTTAAGATGAGAAACGTGTGAGCTCAGTGAACGATGTAGTTCGTTTGAGCTGAAAAGTGACTGCCCTTACCTGAAACGAAGTCTTGCTTGTAGGAAGACTCAGAGCCTGGGATTTAACTCCATTTCTGAAGGGAAACACACAGCAGTGTTCTCAACCATGCATCACACTCTGCTTTAGAGCGAGAAGCATGCTCTTGCTTTCTCTAGTCTCTAAGACAGCAGGAAACGTGAGTGTGCAGAGAACAAAAGAACGGTGTTTCCTACACATACGGACATTATATTGTCCAACTCTACTTCTGAAACTGATACAAAGCACTGGTCCTCTAACATCCAATGCTTGTCAGTTAAGATGAGAAACGTGTGAGCATCTTGAAGGATGTAGTTCGTTTGAGCAGAAAACTGACTGCCCTTACCTGAAACGAAGTCTTGCTTGTACGAAGACATAGAGCCTGGGATTTAACTACTTTTCTGAAGGGAAACAAACAGCATAGTTTTCATCCATGGATCACACTCTGCTTTAGAGCGAGAAGCACGCTCTTGATTTCTAGAGTCTCTAATACAGCATGAAATGTGAGTGTGCTGAGAACAAAAGAACGGTGTTTCACCCCATACGGACATTATATAGTCCAACTCTTCTTCTGAAACTGATACAAAGCACTGGTCCTCTAACATCCAATGCTTGTCAGGTAAGATGAGAAACGTGTCAGCATCGAGAACAATGTAGTTCGTTTGAGCAGAAAACTGACTGCCCTTACCTGAAACGAAGTCTTGCTTGTAGGAAGACTCTGAGCCTGGGATTTAATTCCATTTCTGAAGTAAAACACACAGCAGTGTAATCATCCGTTGATGAGTCTCTGCTTTAGAAGAAGAAGCACGCTCTTGCTTTCTAGAGTCTCTAAGACAGCAGGAAACGTCAGTGTGCTGAGAACAAAAGAACGGTGTTTCCTACACATACGGACATTATATAGTCCAACTCTGCTTCTGAAACTGATACAAAGCTCTGGTCCACTAAAATCCAATGATTGTCTGTTAAGATGAGAAACGAGTGAGCTTCGTGAATGATGTAGTTCGATTGAGCTGAAAAGTGACTGCCCTTACCTGAAACGAATTCTTGCATGTAGGAAGACACAGAGCCTGGGATTTAACTCCATTTCTGAAGGGAAACATACAGCATAGTTCTCATTCATGGATCACACTCTGCTTTAGAGCAAGAAGCACGCTCTTGCTTTCTAGATTCTCTAATACAGAAGGAAATCTGAGTGTGCCCAGAACAAAAGAAAGGTGTTTCCTACACATACTGATTATATGTAGTCCAAATCTTCTTCTGAAACTGATACAATGCACTGGTCCTCTAACATTCAATGCTTGTCTGTTAAGATGAAAAACGTATGAGCACAGTGAACGATGTAGTTCGTTTGAGCTGAAAAGTGACTGCTCTTACCTGAAACGAAGTCTTGCTTGTAGGAAGACACAGAGCCTGGGATTTAACTCCATTTCTGAAGGGAAACACACAGCATAGTTCTCTTCCATGGATCACACTCTGCTTTAGAGCGAGAAACACACTCTTGCTTTCTAGAGTCTCTCAGTCAGCAGGAAAGCTGAGTATTCCCAGAACAAAAGAACGGTGTTACCTACACATATGGACCATATCTAGTCCAAATCTGCTTCTGAAACTGATAAAAAGCACTGACCCTCTAACATCCAATGCTTGTCAGTTAAGATGAGAAACGTGTGAGCTCAGTGAATGATGTAGTTCGTTTGAGCTGAAAAGTGACTGCCCTTACCTGAAACAAAGTCTTGCTTGTAGGAAGACTCAGAGCCGGGGATTTAACTCCATTTCTGAAGTGAAACACACAGCATAGATCTCATCCATGGATCACACTCTGCTTTAGAGCGAGAAGCACGCACTTGCTTTCTAGCGTCTCTAAGACAGCAGGAAACGTGAGTGTGCTGGGAACAAAAGAACGGTGTTTCCTACACATACTGATTATATGTAGTCCAAATCTTCTTCTGAAACTGATACAATGCACTGGTCCTCTAACATCCAATGCTTGTCTGTTAAGATGAAAAACGAGTGAGCACAGTGAAGGATGTAGTTCGTTTGAGCAGAAAACTGACTGCCCTTACCTGAAACGAAGTCTTGATTGTAGGAAGACTCAGAGCCTGGGAATTAACTCCATTTCTGAAGTGAAACACACAGCAGTGTTCTCATCCATTGATCACACTCTACTTTAGAACAAGAAGCATGCTTTTGCTTTCTAGAGTCTCTAAGACAGCAGGAAACGTGAGTATGATGAGACCAAAAACGGTGTTTCACACACATACGGACCATATCTATTCCAAATCTGCTTCTAAAACTGATACAAAGCACTGGTCCTCTAACATCCAATGCTTGTCTGTTAAGATGAGAAAAGTGTGAGCTTCGTGAACGATGTAGTTCGATTGAGCTGAAAAGTGATTGCCCTTACCTGAATCGAAGTCTTGCCTGTAGGAAGACACAGAGCCTACGATTTAACTCCATTTCTGAAGGGAAACATACAGCATAGTTCTCATTCATGGATCACACTCTGCTTTAGAACAAGAAGTACGCTCTTGCTTTCTAGAATCTCTAAGACAGAAGGAAATCTGAGTGTGCACAGAACAAAAGAACGGTGTTTCCTACACTTACTGATTATATGTAGTCCAAATCTTCTTCTGAAACTGATACAAAGCACTGGTCCTCTAACATCCAATGCTTGTCTGTTAAGATGAGAAACGTGTGAGCTCAGTGAACGATGTAGTTCGTTTGAGCAGAAAAGTGACTGCCCTTACCTTAAACGAAGTCATGCTTATAGGGAGACACAGAGCATGGAAAATAACCCCATTTCTGAAGTGAAACACACAGCATTATCTCATCCATTGATCACACTCTGCTTTAGAACAAGAAGCACGCTCTTGCTTTCTAGAGTCTCTAAGACAGCAGGAAATGTGAGTGTGCTGAGAACAAAAGAACGGTGTTTCCTACACATACAGACCATATCTAGTCCAACTCTGCTTCTGAAACTGATACAAAGCACTGGTCCTCTAACATCCAATGCTTGTCTGGTAAGATGAGAAACGTGTGAGCTCAGTGAACGATGTAGTTCGTTTGAGCTGAAAAGTGACTGCCCTTACCTGAAACGAAGTCTTGCTTGTAGGAAGACTCAGAGCCTGGGATTTAACTCCATTTCTGAAGGGAAACACACAGCAGTGTTCTCAACCATGCATCACACTCTGCTTTAGAGCGAGAAGCATGCTCTTGCTTTCTCTAGTCTCTAAGACAGCAGGAAACGTGAGTGTGCAGAGAACAAAAGAACGGAGTTTCCAACCCATACGGACATTATATAGTCCAACTCTACTTCTGAAACTGATACAAAGCACTGGTCCTCTAACATCCAATGCTTGTCAGTTAAGATGAGAAACGTGTGAGCATCGTGAAGGATGTAGTTCGTTTGAGCAGAAAACTGACTGCCCTTACCTGAAACGAAGTCTTGCTTGTACGAAGACATAGAGCCTGGGATTTAACCACTTTTCTGAAGGGAAACAAACAGCATAGTTTTCATCCATGGATCACACTCTGCTTTAGAGTGAGAAGCACGCTCTTGATTTCTAGAGTCTCTAAGACAGCAGGAAACGGGAGTGTGCAGAGAACAAAAGAACGGTGTTTCCAACCCATACGGACATTATATAGTCCAACTCTACTTCTGAAACTGATACAAAGCACTGGTCCTCTAACATCCAATGCTTGTCAGTTAAGATGAGAAACGTGTGAGCATCGTGAACAATGTAGTTCGTTTGAGCAGAAAACTGACTGCCCTTACCTGAAACGAAGTCTTGCTTGTAGGAAGACTCTGAGCCTGGGATTTAATTCCATTTCTGAAGTAAAACACACAGCAGTGTAATTATCCGTTGATGAGTCTCTGCTTTAGAAGAAGAAGCACGCTCTTGCTTTCTAGAGTCTCTAAGAGAGCAGGAAACGTCAGTGTGCTGAGAACAAAAGAACAGTGTTTCCTACACATACGGACATTATATAGTCCAACTCTGCTTCTGAAACTGATACAAAGCTCTGGTCCTCTAAAATCCAATGATTGTCTGTTAAGATGAGAAACGAGTGAGCTTCGTGAATGATGTAGTTCGATTGAGCTGAAAAGTGACTGCCCTTACCTGAAACGAATTCTTGCATGTAGGAAGACACAGAGCCTGGGATTTAACTCCATTTCTGAAGGGAAACATACAGCATAGTTCTCATTCATGGATCACACTCTGCTTTAGAGCAAGAAGCACGCTCTTGCTTTCTAGATTCTCTAATACAGAAGGAAATCTGAGTGTGCCCAGAACAAAAGAAAGGTGTTTCCTACACATACTGATTATATGTAGTCCAAATCTTCTTCTGAAACTGATACAATGCACTGGTCCTCTAACATCCAATGCTTGTCTGTTAAGATGAAAAACGTGTGAGCACAGTGAAGGATGTAGTTCGTTTGAGCAGAAAACTGACTGCCCTTACCTGAAACGAAGTCTTGATTGTAGGAAGACTCAGAGCCTGGGAATTAACTCCATTTACGAAGTGAAACACACAGCAGTGTTCTCATCCATTGATCACACTCTACTTTAGAACAAGAAGCATGCTTTTGCTTTCTAGAGTCTCTAAGACAGGAGGAAACGTGAGTATGATGAGACCAAAAACGGTGTTTCACACACATACGGACCATATCTATTCCAAATCTGCTTCTAAAACTGATACAAAGCACTGGTCCTCTAACATCCAATGCTTGTCTGTTAAGATGAGAAAAGTGTGAGCTTCGTGAACGATGTAGTTCGATTGAGTTGAAAAGTGATTGCCCTTACCTGAAACGAAGTCTTGCCTGTAGGAAGACACAGAGCCTAGGATTTAACTCCATTTCTGAAGGGAAACATACAGCATAGTTCTCATTCATGGATCACACTCTGCTTTAGAACAAGAAGCACGCTCTTGCTTTCTAGAATCTCTAAGACAGAAGGAAATCTGAGTGTGCACAGAACAAAAGAACGGTGTTTCCTACACTTACTGATTATATGTAGTCCAAATCTTCTTCTGAAACTGATACAAAGCACTGGTCCTCTAACATCCAATGCTTGTCTGTTAAGATGAGAAACGTGTGAGCTCAGTGAACGATGTAGTTCGTTTGAGCAGAAAAGTGACTGCCCTTACCTTAAACGAAGTCATGCTTGTAGGGAGACACAGAGCATGGAAAATAACCCCATTTCTGAAGTGAAACACACAGCATTATCTCATCCATTGATCACACTCTGCTTTAGAACAAGAAGCACGCTCTTGCTTTCTAGAGTCTCTAAGACAGCAGGAAACGTGAGTTTGATGAGAACAAAAGAACGGTGTTTCCTACACATACGGACCATATCTAGTCCAACTCTGCTTCTGAAACTGATACAAAGCACTGGTCCTCTAACATCCAATGCTTGTCAGTTAAGAGGAGAAACGTGTGAGCTCTGTGAAAGATGTAGTTCGTTTGAGCTGAAAAGTGACTGCCCTTACCTGAAACGAAGTCTTGCTTGTAGGAAGACTCTGAGCCTTGGATTTAATTCCATTTCTGCAGTAAAACACACAGCAGTGTAATCATCCGTTGATGAGTCTCTGCTTTAGAATAAGAAGCACGCTCTTCCTTTCTAGAGTCTCTAAGACAGCAGGAAACATCAGGGTGCTGAGAACAAAAGAACGGTGTTTCCTACACATACGGACATTATATAGTCCAACTCTACTTCTGAAACTGATACAAAGCACTGGTCCTCTAACATCCAATGCTTGTCAGTTAAGATGAGAAACGTGTGAGCATCGTGAAGGATGTAGTTCGTTTGAGCAGAAAACTGACTGCCCTTACCTGAAACGAAGTCTTGCTTGTACGAAGACACAGAGCCTGGGATTTAACTACTTTTCTGAAGGGAAACAAACAGCATAGTTTTCATCCATGGATCACACTCTGCTTTAGAGCGAGAAGCATGCTCTTGATTTCTAGAGTCTCTAATACAGCAGGAAACGTGAGTGTGCTGAGAACAAAAGAACGGTGTTTCCAACCCATACGGACATTATATAGTCCAACTCTTCTTCTGAAACTGATACAAAGCACTGGTCCTCTAACATCCAATGCTTGTCAGGTAAGATGAGAAACGTGTCAGCATCGTGAACAATGTAGTTCGTTTGAGCAGAAAACTGACTGCCCTTACCTGAAACGAAGTCTTGCTTGTAGGAAGACTCTGAGCCTGGGATTTAATTCCATTTCTGAAGTAAAACACACAGCAGTGTAATCATCCGTTGATGAGTCTCTGCTTTAGAGCAAGAAGCACGCTCTTGCTTTCTCTAGTCTCTAAGACAGCAGGAAACGTGAGTGTGCAGAGAACAAAAGAACGGTGTTTCCAACCCATACGGACATTATATAGTCCAACTCTACTTCTGAAACTGATACAAAGCACTGGTCCTCTAACATCCAATGCTTGTCAGTTAAGATGAGAAACGTGTGAGCATCGTGAAGGATGTAGTTCGTTTGAGCAGAAAACTGACTGCCCTTACCTGAAACGAAGTCTTGCTTGTACGAAGACACAGAGCCTGGGATTTAACTACTTTTCTGAAGGGAAACAAACAGCATAGTTTTCATCCATGGATCACACTCTGCTTTAGAGCGAGAAGCATGCTCTTGATTTCTAGAGTCTCTAATACAGCAGGAAACGTGAGTGTGCTGAGAACAAAAGAACGGTGTTTCCAACCCATACGGACATTATATAGTCCAACTCTTCTTCTGAAACTGATACAAAGCACTGGTCCTCTAACATCCAATGCTTGTCAGGTAAGATGAGAAACGTGTCAGCATCGTGAACAATGTAGTTCGTTTGAGCAGAAAACTGACTGCCCTTACCTGAAACGAAGTCTTGCTTGTAGGAAGACTCTGAGCCTGGGATTTAATTCCATTTCTGAAGTAAAACACACAGCAGTGTAATCATCCGTTGATGAGTCTCTGCTTTAGAAGAAGAAGCACGCTCTTGCTTTCTAGAGTCTATAAGACAGCAGGAAACGTCAGTGTGCTGAGAACAAAAGAACGGTGTTTCCTACACATACAGACATTATATAGTCCAACTCTGCTTCTGAAACTGATACAAAGCTCTGGTCTTCTAAAATCCAATGATTGTCTGTTAAGATGAGAAACGAGTGAGCTTCGTGAATGATGTAGTTCGATTGAGCTGAAAAGTGACTGCCCTTACCTGAAACGAATTCTTGCATGTAGGAAGACACAGAGCCTGGGATTTAACTCCATTTCTGAAGGGAAACATACAGCATAGTTCTCATTCATGGATCACACTCTGCTTTAGAGCAAGAAGCACGCTCTTGCTTTCTAGATTCTCTAATACAGAAGGAAATCTGAGTGTGCCCAGAACAAAAGAAAGGTGTTTCCTACACATACTGATTATATGTAGTCCAAATCTTCTTCTGAAACTGATACAATGCACTGGTCCTCTAACATCCAATGCTTGTCTGTTAAGATGAAAAACGTGTGAGCACAGTGAACGATGTAGTTCGTTTGAGCAGAAAAGTGACTGCCCTTACCTTAAACGAAGTCATGCTTGTAGGGAGACACAGAGCATGGAAAATAACCCCATTTCTGAAGTGAAACACACAGCATTATCTCATCCATTGATCACACTCTGCTTTAGAACAAGAAGCACGCTCTTGCTTTCTAGAGTCTCTAAGACAGCAGGAAACGTGAGTGTGCTGAGAACAAAAGAACGGTGTTTCCTACACATACAGACCATATCTAGTCCAACTCTGCTTCTGAAACTGATACAAAGCACTGGTCCTCTAACATCCAATGCTTGTCTGTTAAGATGAGAAACGTGTGAGCTCAGTGAACGATGTAGTTCGTTTGAGCTGAAAAGTGACTGCCCTTACCTGAAACGAAGTCTTGCTTGTAGGAAGACTCAGAGCCTGGGATTTAACTCCATTTCTGAAGGGAAACACACAGCAGTGTTCTCAACCATGCATCACACTCTGCTTTAGAGCGAGAAGCATGCTCTTGCTTTCTCTAGTCTCTAAGACAGCAGGAAACGTGAGTGTGCAGAGAACAAAAGAACGGTGTTTCCTACACATACGGACATTATATTGTCCAACTCTACTTCTGAAACTGATACAAAGCACTGGTCCTCTAACATCCAATGCTTGTCAGTTAAGATGAGAAACGTGTGAGCATCTTGAAGGATGTAGTTCGTTTGAGCAGAAAACTGACTGCCCTTACCTGAAACGAAGTCTTGCTTGTACGAAGACATAGAGCCTGGGATTTAACTACTTTTCTGAAGGGAAACAAACAGCATAGTTTTCATCCATGGATCACACTCTGCTTTAGAGCGAGAAGCACGCTCTTGATTTCTAGAGTCTCTAATACAGCATGAAATGTGAGTGTGCTGAGAACAAAAGAACGGTGTTTCACCCCATACGGACATTATATAGTCCAACTCTTCTTCTGAAACTGATACAAAGCACTGGTCCTCTAACATCCAATGCTTGTCAGGTAAGATGAGAAACGTGTCAGCATCGAGAACAATGTAGTTCGTTTGAGCAGAAAACTGACTGCCCTTACCTGAAACGAAGTCTTGCTTGTAGGAAGACTCTGAGCCTGGGATTTAATTCCATTTCTGAAGTAAAACACACAGCAGTGTAATCATCCGTTGATGAGTCTCTGCTTTAGAAGAAGAAGCACGCTCTTGCTTTCTAGAGTCTCTAAGACAGCAGGAAACGTCAGTGTGCTGAGAACAAAAGAACGGTGTTTCCTACACATACGGACATTATATAGTCCAACTCTGCTTCTGAAACTGATACAAAGCTCTGGTCCACTAAAATCCAATGATTGTCTGTTAAGATGAGAAACGAGTGAGCTTCGTGAATGATGTAGTTCGATTGAGCTGAAAAGTGACTGCCCTTACCTGAAACGAATTCTTGCATGTAGGAAGACACAGAGCCTGGGATTTAACTCCATTTCTGAAGGGAAACATACAGCATAGTTCTCATTCATGGATCACACTCTGCTTTAGAGCAAGAAGCACGCTCTTGCTTTCTAGATTCTCTAATACAGAAGGAAATCTGAGTGTGCCCAGAACAAAAGAAAGGTGTTTCCTACACATACTGATTATATGTAGTCCAAATCTTCTTCTGAAACTGATACAATGCACTGGTCCTCTAACATTCAATGCTTGTCTGTTAAGATGAAAAACGTATGAGCACAGTGAACGATGTAGTTCGTTTGAGCTGAAAAGTGACTGCTCTTACCTGAAACGAAGTCTTGCTTGTAGGAAGACACAGAGCCTGGGATTTAACTCCATTTCTGAAGGGAAACACACAGCATAGTTCTCTTCCATGGATCACACTCTGCTTTAGAGCGAGAAACACACTCTTGCTTTCTAGAGTCTCTCAGTCAGCAGGAAAGCTGAGTATTCCCAGAACAAAAGAACGGTGTTACCTACACATATGGACCATATCTAGTCCAAATCTGCTTCTGAAACTGATAAAAAGCACTGACCCTCTAACATCCAATGCTTGTCAGTTAAGATGAGAAACGTGTGAGCTCAGTGAATGATGTAGTTCGTTTGAGCTGAAAAGTGACTGCCCTTACCTGAAACAAAGTCTTGCTTGTAGGAAGACTCAGAGCCGGGGATTTAACTCCATTTCTGAAGTGAAACACACAGCATAGATCTCATCCATGGATCACACTCTGCTTTAGAGCGAGAAGCACGCACTTGCTTTCTAGCGTCTCTAAGACAGCAGGAAACGTGAGTGTGCTGGGAACAAAAGAACGGTGTTTCCTACACATACTGATTATATGTAGTCCAAATCTTCTTCTGAAACTGATACAATGCACTGGTCCTCTAACATCCAATGCTTGTCTGTTAAGATGAAAAACGAGTGAGCACAGTGAAGGATGTAGTTCGTTTGAGCAGAAAACTGACTGCCCTTACCTGAAACGAAGTCTTGATTGTAGGAAGACTCAGAGCCTGGGAATTAACTCCATTTCTGAAGTGAAACACACAGCAGTGTTCTCATCCATTGATCACACTCTACTTTAGAACAAGAAGCATGCTTTTGCTTTCTAGAGTCTCTAAGACAGCAGGAAACGTGAGTATGATGAGACCAAAAACGGTGTTTCACACACATACGGACCATATCTATTCCAAATCTGCTTCTAAAACTGATACAAAGCACTGGTCCTCTAACATCCAATGCTTGTCTGTTAAGATGAGAAAAGTGTGAGCTTCGTGAACGATGTAGTTCGATTGAGCTGAAAAGTGATTGCCCTTACCTGAATCGAAGTCTTGCCTGTAGGAAGACACAGAGCCTACGATTTAACTCCATTTCTGAAGGGAAACATACAGCATAGTTCTCATTCATGGATCACACTCTGCTTTAGAACAAGAAGTACGCTCTTGCTTTCTAGAATCTCTAAGACAGAAGGAAATCTGAGTGTGCACAGAACAAAAGAACGGTGTTTCCTACACTTACTGATTATATGTAGTCCAAATCTTCTTCTGAAACTGATACAAAGCACTGGTCCTCTAACATCCAATGCTTGTCTGTTAAGATGAGAAACGTGTGAGCTCAGTGAACGATGTAGTTCGTTTGAGCAGAAAAGTGACTGCCCTTACCTTAAACGAAGTCATGCTTATAGGGAGACACAGAGCATGGAAAATAACCCCATTTCTGAAGTGAAACACACAGCATTATCTCATCCATTGATCACACTCTGCTTTAGAACAAGAAGCACGCTCTTGCTTTCTAGAGTCTCTAAGACAGCAGGAAATGTGAGTGTGCTGAGAACAAAAGAACGGTGTTTCCTACACATACAGACCATATCTAGTCCAACTCTGCTTCTGAAACTGATACAAAGCACTGGTCCTCTAACATCCAATGCTTGTCTGGTAAGATGAGAAACGTGTGAGCTCAGTGAACGATGTAGTTCGTTTGAGCTGAAAAGTGACTGCCCTTACCTGAAACGAAGTCTTGCTTGTAGGAAGACTCAGAGCCTGGGATTTAACTCCATTTCTGAAGGGAAACACACAGCAGTGTTCTCAACCATGCATCACACTCTGCTTTAGAGCGAGAAGCATGCTCTTGCTTTCTCTAGTCTCTAAGACAGCAGGAAACGTGAGTGTGCAGAGAACAAAAGAACGGAGTTTCCAACCCATACGGACATTATATAGTCCAACTCTACTTCTGAAACTGATACAAAGCACTGGTCCTCTAACATCCAATGCTTGTCAGTTAAGATGAGAAACGTGTGAGCATCGTGAAGGATGTAGTTCGTTTGAGCAGAAAACTGACTGCCCTTACCTGAAACGAAGTCTTGCTTGTACGAAGACATAGAGCCTGGGATTTAACCACTTTTCTGAAGGGAAACAAACAGCATAGTTTTCATCCATGGATCACACTCTGCTTTAGAGTGAGAAGCACGCTCTTGATTTCTAGAGTCTCTAAGACAGCAGGAAACGGGAGTGTGCAGAGAACAAAAGAACGGTGTTTCCAACCCATACGGACATTATATAGTCCAACTCTACTTCTGAAACTGATACAAAGCACTGGTCCTCTAACATCCAATGCTTGTCAGTTAAGATGAGAAACGTGTGAGCATCGTGAACAATGTAGTTCGTTTGAGCAGAAAACTGACTGCCCTTACCTGAAACGAAGTCTTGCTTGTAGGAAGACTCTGAGCCTGGGATTTAATTCCATTTCTGAAGTAAAACACACAGCAGTGTAATTATCCGTTGATGAGTCTCTGCTTTAGAAGAAGAAGCACGCTCTTGCTTTCTAGAGTCTCTAAGAGAGCAGGAAACGTCAGTGTGCTGAGAACAAAAGAACAGTGTTTCCTACACATACGGACATTATATAGTCCAACTCTGCTTCTGAAACTGATACAAAGCTCTGGTCCTCTAAAATCCAATGATTGTCTGTTAAGATGAGAAACGAGTGAGCTTCGTGAATGATGTAGTTCGATTGAGCTGAAAAGTGACTGCCCTTACCTGAAACGAATTCTTGCATGTAGGAAGACACAGAGCCTGGGATTTAACTCCATTTCTGAAGGGAAACATACAGCATAGTTCTCATTCATGGATCACACTCTGCTTTAGAGCAAGAAGCACGCTCTTGCTTTCTAGATTCTCTAATACAGAAGGAAATCTGAGTGTGCCCAGAACAAAAGAAAGGTGTTTCCTACACATACTGATTATATGTAGTCCAAATCTTCTTCTGAAACTGATACAATGCACTGGTCCTCTAACATCCAATGCTTGTCTGTTAAGATGAAAAACGTGTGAGCACAGTGAAGGATGTAGTTCGTTTGAGCAGAAAACTGACTGCCCTTACCTGAAACGAAGTCTTGATTGTAGGAAGACTCAGAGCCTGGGAATTAACTCCATTTACGAAGTGAAACACACAGCAGTGTTCTCATCCATTGATCACACTCTACTTTAGAACAAGAAGCATGCTTTTGCTTTCTAGAGTCTCTAAGACAGGAGGAAACGTGAGTATGATGAGACCAAAAACGGTGTTTCACACACATACGGACCATATCTATTCCAAATCTGCTTCTAAAACTGATACAAAGCACTGGTCCTCTAACATCCAATGCTTGTCTGTTAAGATGAGAAAAGTGTGAGCTTCGTGAACGATGTAGTTCGATTGAGTTGAAAAGTGATTGCCCTTACCTGAAACGAAGTCTTGCCTGTAGGAAGACACAGAGCCTAGGATTTAACTCCATTTCTGAAGGGAAACATACAGCATAGTTCTCATTCATGGATCACACTCTGCTTTAGAACAAGAAGCACGCTCTTGCTTTCTAGAATCTCTAAGACAGAAGGAAATCTGAGTGTGCACAGAACAAAAGAACGGTGTTTCCTACACTTACTGATTATATGTAGTCCAAATCTTCTTCTGAAACTGATACAAAGCACTGGTCCTCTAACATCCAATGCTTGTCTGTTAAGATGAGAAACGTGTGAGCTCAGTGAACGATGTAGTTCGTTTGAGCAGAAAAGTGACTGCCCTTACCTTAAACGAAGTCATGCTTGTAGGGAGACACAGAGCATGGAAAATAACCCCATTTCTGAAGTGAAACACACAGCATTATCTCATCCATTGATCACACTCTGCTTTAGAACAAGAAGCACGCTCTTGCTTTCTAGAGTCTCTAAGACAGCAGGAAACGTGAGTTTGATGAGAACAAAAGAACGGTGTTTCCTACACATACGGACCATATCTAGTCCAACTCTGCTTCTGAAACTGATACAAAGCACTGGTCCTCTAACATCCAATGCTTGTCAGTTAAGAGGAGAAACGTGTGAGCTCTGTGAAAGATGTAGTTCGTTTGAGCTGAAAAGTGACTGCCCTTACCTGAAACGAAGTCTTGCTTGTAGGAAGACTCTGAGCCTTGGATTTAATTCCATTTCTGCAGTAAAACACACAGCAGTGTAATCATCCGTTGATGAGTCTCTGCTTTAGAATAAGAAGCACGCTCTTCCTTTCTAGAGTCTCTAAGACAGCAGGAAACATCAGGGTGCTGAGAACAAAAGAACGGTGTTTCCTACACATACGGACATTATATAGTCCAACTCTACTTCTGAAACTGATACAAAGCACTGGTCCTCTAACATCCAATGCTTGTCAGTTAAGATGAGAAACGTGTGAGCATCGTGAAGGATGTAGTTCGTTTGAGCAGAAAACTGACTGCCCTTACCTGAAACGAAGTCTTGCTTGTACAAAGACATAGAGCCTGGGATTTAACTACTTTTCTGAAGGGAAACAAACAGCATAGTTTTCATCCATGGATCACACTCTGCTTTAGAGCGAGAAGCACGCTCTTGATTTCTAGAGTCTCTAATACAGCATGAAATGTGAGTGTGCTGAGAACAAAAGAACGGTGTTTCACCCCATACGGACATTATATAGTCCAACTCTTCTTCTGAAACTGATACAAAGCACTGGTCCTCTAACATCCAATGCTTGTCAGGTAAGATGAGAAACGTGTCAGCATGGTGAACAATGTAGTTCGTATGAGCAGAAAACTGACTGCCCTTACCTGAAACGAAGTCTTGCTTGTAGGAAGACTCTGAGCCTGGGATTTAATTCCATTTCTGAAGTAAAACACACAGCAGTGTAATCATCCGTTGATGAGTCTCTGCTTTAGAAGAAGAAGCACGCTCTTGCTTTCTAGAGTCTATAAGACAGCAGGAAACGTCAGTGTGCTGAGAACAAAAGAACGGTGTTTCCTACACATACGGACATTATATAGTCCAACTCTGCTTCTGAAACTGATACAAAGCTCTGGTCCACTAAAATCCAATGATTGTCTGTTAAGATGAGAAACGAGTGAGCTTCGAGAATGATGTAGTTCGATTGAGCTGAAAAGTGACTGCCCTTACCTGAAACGAATTCTTGCATGTAGGAAGACACAGAGCCTGGGATTTAACTCCATTTCTGAAGGGAAACATACAGCATAGTTCTCATTCATGGATCACACTCTGCTTTAGAGCAAGAAGCACGCTCTTGCTTTCTAGATTCTCTAATACAGAAGGAAATCTGAGTGTGCCCAGAACAAAAGAAAGGTGTTTCCTACACATACTGATTATATGTAGTCCAAATCTTCTTCTGAAACTGATACAATGCACTGGTCCTCTAACATCCAATGCTTGTCTGTTAAGATGAAAAACGTATGAGCACAGTGAACGATGTAGTTCGTTTGAGCTGAAAAGTGACTGCTCTTACCTGAAACGAAGTCTTGCTTGTAGGAAGACACAGAGCCTGGGATTTAACTCCATTTCTGAAGGGAAACACACAGCATAGTTCTCATCCATGGATCACACTCTGCTTTAGAGCGAGAAACACACTCTTGCTTTCTAGAGTCTCTCAGACAGCAGGAAAGCTGAGTATTCCCAGAACAAAAGAACGGTGTTACCTACACATATGGACCATATCTAGTCCAAATCTGCTTCTGAAACTGATAAAAAGCACTGACCCTCTAACATCCAATGCTTGTCAGTTAAGATGAGAAACGTGTGAGCTCAGTGAATGATGTAGTTCGTTTGAGCTGAAAAGTGACTGCCCTTACCTGAAACAAAGTCTTGCTTGTAGGAAGACTCAGAGCCGGGGATTTAACTCCATTTCTGAAGTGAAACACACAGCATAGATCTCATCCATGGATCACACTCTGCTTTAGAGCGAGAAGCACGCACTTGCTTTCTAGCGTCTCTAAGACAGCAGGAAACGTGAGTGTGCTGGGAACAAAAGAACGGTGTTTCCTTCACATACGGACCATATCTAGTCCAACTCTTCTTCTGAAACTGAGACAAAGCACTGGTCCTCTAATATCCAATGCTTGTCAATTAAGATGAGAAACGTGTGAGCTCCGTGAAAGATGTAGTTCGTTTGAGCTGAAAAGTGACTGCCTTTACCTGAAACGAAGTCTTGCTTGTAGGAAGACATAGAGCCTGGGATTAAACTCCTTTTCTGAAGGGAAACACAGAGCATTGTTTTCATCCATGGATCACACTCTGCTTTAGAGCAAGAAGCACGCTCTTGCTTTCTAGAGTCTCTAAGACAGCAGGAAACGTGAGTGTGTTGAGAACAAAAGAACGGTGTTTCCTACACATACGGACCATATCTAGTCCAACTCTGCTTTTGAAACAGATACAAAGCACTGGTCCTCTAACATCCAATGCTTGTCAGTTAAGATGAGAAACATGTGAGCTTCGTGAACGATATAGTTCGTTTGAACTGAAAAGTGACTGCCCTTACCTGAAACGAAGTCGTGCTTGTAGGAAGACGCAGAGCCTGGGATTTAACTCCATTTCTGAAGTGAAACACAGAGCAGTGTTCTCATCCATTGATCACACTCTGCTTTAGAACAAGAGCATGGTTTTGCTTTCTAGAGTCTCTAAGACAGCAGGAAACGTGAGTTTGATGAGAACAAAAGAACGGTGTTTCCTACACATACGGACCATATCTATTCCAACTCTGCTTCTGAAACTGATACAAAGCACTGGTCCTCTAACATCCAATGCTTGTCAGTTAAGAGGAGAAACGTGTGAGCTCTGTGAAAGATGTAGTTCGTTTGAGCTGAAAAGTGACTGCCCTTACCTGAAACGAAGTCTTGCTTGTAGGAAGACTCTGAGCCTTGGATTTAATTCCATTTCTGCAGTAAAACACACAGCAGTGTAATCATCCGTTGATGAGTCTCTGCTTTAGAATAAGAAGCACGCTCTTCCTTTCTAGAGTCTCTAAGACAGCAGGAAACATCAGGGTGCTGAGAACAAAAGAACGGTGTTTCCTACACATACGGACATTATATAGTCCAACTCTACTTCTGAAACTGATACAAAGCACTGGTCCTCTAACATCCAATGCTTGTCAGTTAAGATGAGAAACGTGTGAGCATCGTGAAGGATGTAGTTCGTTTGAGCAGAAAACTGACTGCCCTTACCTGAAACGAAGTCTTGCTTGTACGAAGACATAGAGCCTGGGATTTAACTACTTTTCTGAAGGGAAACAAACAGCATAGTTTTCATCCATGGATCACACTCTGCTTTAGAGCGAGAAGCACGCTCTTGATTTCTAGAGTCTCTAATACAGCATGAAATGTGAGTGTGCTGAGAACAAAAGAACAGTGTTTCACCCCATACGGACATTATATAGTCCAACTCTTCTTCTGAAACTGATACAAAGCACTGGTCCTCTAACATCCAATGCTTGTCAGGAAAGATAGAAACGTGTCAGCATCGTGAACAATGTAGTTCGTTTGAGCAGAAAACTGACTGCCCTTACCTGAAACGAAGTCTTGCTTGTAGGAAGACTCTGAGCCTGGGATTTAATTCCATTTCTGAAGTAAAACACACAGCAGTGTAATCATCCGCTGATGAGTCTCTGCTTTAGAAGAAGAAGCACGCTCTTGCTTTCTAGAGTCTCTAAGACAGCAGGAAACGTCAGTGTGCTGAGAACAAAAGAACGGTGTTTCCTACACATACGGACATTATATAGTCCAACTCTGCTTCTGAAACTGATACAAAGCTCTGGTCCTCTAAAATCCAATGATTGTCTGTTAAGATGAGAAACGAGTGAGCTTCGTGAATGATGTAGTTCGATTGAGCTGAAAAGTGACTGCCCTTACCTGAAACGAATTCTTGCATGTAGGAAGACACAGAGCCTGGGATTTAACTCCATTTCTGAAGGGAAACATACAGCATAGTTCTCATTCATGGATCACACTCTGCTTTAGAGCAAGAAGCACTCTCTTGCTTTCTAGATTCTCTAATACAGAAGGAAATCTGTGTGTACCCAGAACAAAAGAAAGGTGTTTCCTACACATACTGATTATATGTAGTCCAAATCTTCTTCTGAAACTGATACAATGCACTGGTCCTCTAACATCCAATGCTTGTCTGTTAAGATGAAAAACGTGTGAGCACAGTGAAGGATGTAGTTCGTTTGAGCAGAAAACTGACTGCCCTTACCTGAAACGAAGTCTTGATTGTAGGAAGACTCAGAGCCTGGGAATTAACTCCATTTATGAAGTGAAACACACAGCAGTGTTCTCATCCATTGATCACACTCTACTTTAGAACAAGAAGCATGCTTTTGCTTTCTAGAGTCTCTAAGACAGCAGGAAACGTGAGTATGATGAGACCAAAAACGGTGTTTCACACACATACGGACCATATCTATTCCAAATCTGCTTCTAAAACTGATACAAAGCACTGGTCCTCTAACATCCAATGCTTGTCTGTTAAGATGAGAAAAGTGTGAGCTTCGTGAACGATGTAGTTCGATTGAGCTGAAAAGTGATTGCCCTTACCTGAAAGGAAGTCTTGCCTGTAGGAAGACACAGAGCCTAGGATTTAACTCCATTTCTGAAGGGAAACATACAGCATAGTTCTCATTCATGGATCACACTCTGCTTTAGAACAAGAAGCACGCTCTTGCTTTCTAGAATCTCTAAGACAGAAGGAAATCTGAGTGTGCCCAGAACAAAAGAACGGTGTTTCCTACACTTACTGATTATATGTAGTCCAAATCTTCTTCTGAAACTGATACAAAGCACTGGTCCTCTAACATCCAATGCTTGTCTGTTAAGATGAGAAACGTGTGAGCTCAGTGAACGATGTAGTTCGTTTGAGCAGAAAAGTGACTGCCCTTACCTTAAACGAAGTCATGCTTGTAGGGAGACACAGAGCATGGAAAATAACCCCATTTCTGAAGTGAAACACACAGCATTATCTCATCCATTGATCACACTCTGCTTTAGAACAAGAAGCACGCTCTTGCTTTCTAGAGTCTCTAAGACAGCAGGAAACGTGAGTGTGCTGAGAACAAAAGAACGGTGTTTCCTACACATACAGACCATATCTAGTCCAACTCTGCTTCTGAAACTGATACAAAGCACTGGTCCTCTAACATCCAATGCTTGTCTGTTAAGATGAGAAACGTGTGAGCTCAGTGAACGATGTAGTTCGTTTGAGCTGAAAAGTGACTGCCCTTACCTGAAACGAAGTCTTGCTTGTAGGAAGACTCAGAGCCTGGGATTTAACTCCATTTCTGAAGGGAAACACACAGCAGTGTTCTCAACCATGCATCACACTGTGCTTTAGAGCGAGAAGCATGCTCTTGCTTTCTCTAGTCTCTAAGACAGCAGGAAACGTGAGTGTGCAGAGAACAAAAGAACGGTGTTTCCTACACATACGGACATTATATTGTCCAACTCTACTTCTGAAACTGATACAAAGCACTGGTCCTCTAACATCCAATGCTTGTCTGTTAAGATGAGAAACGTGTGAGCATCGTGAAGGATGTAGTTCGTTTGAGCAGAAAACTGACTGCCCTTACCTGAAACGAAGTCTTGCTTGTAGGAAGACTCAGAGCCTGGGATTTAACTCCATTTCTGAAGTGAAACACACAGCTTTGTTTTCATCCATTGATCACACTCTGCTTTAGAACAAGAAGCACGCTCTTGCTTTCTAGAGTCTCTAAGACAGCAAGAAACGTGAGTTTGCTGAGAACAAAAGAACAGTGTTTCCTACACATACGGACCATGTCTAGTCCAACTCTGCTTCTGAAACTGAAACAAAGCACTGGTCCTCTAACATCCAATGCTTGTCAGTTAAGATGAGAAACGTGTGAGCTCCGTGAAAGATGTAGTTCGTTTGAGCTGAAAAGTGACTGCCTTTACCTGAAACGAAGTCTTGCTTGTAGGAAGACATAGAGCCTGGGATTAAACTCCTTTTCTGAAGGGAAACACAGAGCATTGTTTTCATCCATGGATCACACTCTGCTTTAGAGCAAGAAGCACGCTCTTGCTTTCTAAAGTCTCTAAGACAGCAGGAAACGTGAGTGTGTTGAGAACAAAAGAACGGTGTTTCCTACACATACGGACCATATCTAGTCCAACTCTGCTTTTGAAACAGATACAAAGCACTGGTTGTCTAACATCCAATGCTTGTCAGTTAAGATGAGAAACGTGTGAGCTTCGTGAACGATATAGTTCGTTTGAGCTGAAAAGTGACTGCCCTTACCTGAAACGAAGTCGTGCTTGTAGGAAGACGCAGAGCCTGGGATTTAACTCCATTTCTGAAGTGAAACACAGAGCAGTGTTCTCATCCATTGATCACACTCTGCTTTAGAACAAGAGCATGGTTTTGCTTTCTAGAGTCTCTAAGACAGCAGGAAACGTGAGTTTGATGAGAACAAAAGAACGGTGTTTCCTACACATACGGACCATATCTATTCCAACTCTGCTTCTGAAACTGATACAAAGCACTGGTCCTCTAACATCCAATGCTTGTCAGTTAAGATGAGAAACGTGTGAGCTCCGTGAAAGATGTAGTTCGTTTGAGCTGAAAAGTGACTACCCTTACCTGAAACGAAGTCTTGCTTGTAGGAAGACTCTGAGCCTGGGATTTAATTCCATTTCTGCAGTAAAACACACAGCAGTGTAATCATCCGTTGATGAGTCTCTGCTTTAGAAGAAGAAGCACGCTCTTCCTTTCTAGAGTCTCTAAGACAGCAGGAAACATCAGGGTGCTGAGAACAAAAGAACGGTGTTTCCTACACATAAGGACATTATATAGTCCAACTCTACTTCTGAAACTGATACAAAGCACTGGTCCTCTAACATCCAATGCTTGTCAGTTAAGATGAGAAACGTGTGAGCATCGTGAAGGATGTAGTTCGTTTGAGCAGAAAACTGACTGCCCTTACCTGAAATGAAGTCTTGCTTGTACGAAGACATAGAGCCTGGGATTTAACTACTTTTCTGAAGGGAAACAAACAGCATAGTTTTCATCCATGGATCACACTCTGCTTTAGAGCGAGAAGCACGCTCTTGATTTCTAGAGTCTCTAATACAGCATGAAATGTGAGTGTGCTGAGAACAAAAGAACGGTGTTTCACCCCATACGGACATTATATAGTCCAACTATTCTTCTGAAACTGATACAAAGCACTGGTCCTCTAACATCCAATGCTTGTCAGGTAAGATGAGAAACGTGTCAGCATCGTGAACAATGTAGTTCGTTTGAGCAGAAATCTGACTGCCCTTACCTGAAACGAAGTCTTGCTTGTAGGAAGACTCTGAGCCTGGGATTTAATTCCATTTCTGAAGTAAAACACACAGCAGTGTAATCATCCGTTGATGAGTCTCTGCTTTAGAAGAAGAAGCACGCTCTTGCTTTCTAGTGTCTCTAAGAGAGCAGGAAACGTCAGTGTGCTGAGAACAAAAGAACGGTGTTTCCTACACATACGGACATTATATAGTCCAACTCTGCTTCTGAAACTGATACAAAGCTCTGGTCCTCTAAAATCCAATGATTGTCTGTTAAGATGAGAAACGAGTGAGCTTCGTGAATGATGTAGTTCGATTGAGCTGAAAAGTGACTGCCCTTACCTGAAACGAATTCTTGCATGTAGGAAGACACAGAGCCTGGGATTTAACTCCATTTCTGAAGGGAAACATACAGCATAGTTCTCATTCATGGATCACACTCTGCTTTAGAGCAAGAAGCACGCTCTTGCTTTCTAGATTCTCTAATACAGAAGGAAATCTGTGTGTACCCAGAACAAAAGAAAGGTGTTTCCTACACATACTGATTATATGTAGTCCAAATCTTCTTCAGAAACTGATACAATGCACTGGTCCTCTAACATCCAATGCTTGTCTGTTAAGATGAAAAACGTGTGAGCACAGTGAAGGATGTAGTTCGTTTGAGCAGAAAACTGACTGCCCTTACCTGAAACGAAGTCTTGATTGTAGGAAGACTCAGAGCCTGGGAATTAACTCCATTTATGAAGTGAAACACACAGCAGTGTTCTCATCCATTGATCACACTCTACTTTAGAACAAGAAGCATGCTTTTGCTTTCTAGAGTCTCTAAGACAGCAGGAAACGTGAGTATGATGAGACCAAAAACGGTGTTTCACACACATACGGACCATATCTATTCCAAATCTGCTTCTAAAACTGATACAAAGCACTGGTCCTCTAACATCCAATGCTTGTCTGTTAAGATGAGAAAAGTGTGAGCTTCGTGAACGATGTAGTTCGATTGAGCTGAAAAGTGATTGCCCTTACCTGAAAGGAAGTCTTGCCTGTAGGAAGACACAGAGCCTAGGATTTAACTCCATTTCTGAAGGGAAACATACAGCATAGTTCTCATTCATGGATCACACTCTGCTTTAGAACAAGAAGCACGCTCTTGCTTTCTAGAATCTCTAAGACAGAAGGAAATCTGAGTGTGCCCAGAACAAAAGAACGGTGTTTCCTACACTTACTGATTATATGTAGTCCAAATCTTCTTCTGAAACTGATACAAAGCACTGGTCCTCTAACATCCAATGCTTGTCTGTTAAGATGAGAAACGTGTGAGCTCAGTGAACGATGTAGTTCGTTTGAGCAGAAAAGTGACTGCCCTTACCTTAAACGAAGTCATGCTTGTAGGGAGACACAGAGCATGGAAAATAACCCCATTTCTGAAGTGAAACACACAGCATTATCTCATCCATTGATCACACTCTGCTTTAGAACAAGAAGCACGCTCTTGCTTTCTAGAGTCTCTAAGACAGCAGGAAACGTGAGTGTGCTGAGAACAAAAGAACGGTGTTTCCTACACATACAGACCATATCTAGTCCAACTCTGCTTCTGAAACTGATACAAAGCACTGGTCCTCTAACATCCAATGCTTGTCTGTTAAGATGAGAAACGTGTGAGCTCAGTGAACGATGTAGTTCGTTTGAGCTGAAAAGTGACTGCCCTTACCTGAAACGAAGTCTTGCTTGTAGGAAGACTCAGAGCCTGGGATTTAACTCCATTTCTGAAGGGAAACACACAGCAGTGTTCTCAACCATGCATCACACTCTGCTTTAGAGCGAGAAGCATGCTCTTGCTTTCTCTATTCTCTAAGACAGCAGGAAACGTGAGTGTGCAGAGAACAAAAGAACGGTGTTTCCTACACATACAGACATTATATTGTCCAACTCTACTTCTGAAACTGATACAAAGCACTGGTCCTCTAACATCCAATGCTTGTCAGTTAAGATGAGAAACGTGTGAGCATCGTGAAGGATGTAGTTCGTTTCAGCAGAAAACTGACTGCCCTTACCTGAAACGAAGTCTTGCTTGTACGAAGACATAGAGCCTGGGATTTAACTACTTTTCTGAAGGGAAACAAACAGCATAGTTTTCATCCATGGATCACACTCTGCTTTAGAGCGAGAAGCACGCTCTTGATTTCTAGAGTCTCTAATACAGCATGAAATGTGAGTGTGCTGAGAACAAAAGAACGGCGTTTCACCCCATACGGACATTATATAGTCCAACTCTTCTTCTGAAACTGATACAAAGCACTGGTCCTCTAACATCCAATGCTTGTCAGGTAAGATGAGAAACGTGTCAGCATCGTGAACAATGTAGTTCGTTTGAGCAGAAAACTGACTGCCCTTACCTGAAACGAAGTCTTGCTTGTAGGAAGACTCTGAGCCTGGGATTTAATTCCATTTCTGAAGTAAAACACACAGCAGTGTAATCATCCGTTGATGAGTCTCTGCTTTAGAAGAAGAAGCACGCTCTTTCTTTCTAGAGTCTATAAGACAGCAGGAAACGTCAGTGTGCTGAGAACAAAAGAACGGTGTTTCCTACACATACGGACATTATATACTCCAACTCTGCTTCTGAAACTGATACAAAGCTCTGGTCCACTAAAATCCAATGATTGTCTGTTAAGATGAGAAACGAGTGAGCTTCGTGAATGATGTAGTTCGATTGAGCTGAAAAGTGACTGCCCTTACCTGAAACGAATTCTTGCATGTAGGAAGACACAGAGCCTGGGATTTAACTCCATTTCTGAAGGGAAACATACAGCATAGTTCTCATTCATGGATCACACTCTGCTTTAGAGCAAGAAGCACGCTCTTGCTTTCTAGATTCTCTAATACAGAAGGAAATCTGAGTGTGCCCAGAACAAAAGAAAGGTGTTTCCTACACATACTGATTATATGTAGTCCAAATCTTCTTCTGAAACTGATACAATGCACTGGTCCTCTAACATCCAATGCTTGTCTGTTAAGATGAAAAACGTATGAGCACAGTGAACGATGTAGTTCGTTTGAGCTGAAAAGTGACTGCTCTTACCTGAAACGAAGTCTTGCTTGTAGGAAGACACAGAGCCTGGGATTTAACTCCATTTCTGAAGGGAAACACACAGCATAGTTCTCATCCATGGATCACACTCTGCTTTAGAGCGAGAAACACACTCTTGCTTTCTAGAGTCTCTCAGACAGCAGGAAAGCTGAGTATTCCCAGAACAAAAGAACGGTGTTACCTACACATATGGACCATATCTAGTCCAAATCTGCTTCTGAAACTGATAAAAAGCACTGACCCTCTAACATCCAATGCTTGTCAGTTAAGATGAGAAACGTGTGAGCTCAGTGAATGATGTAGTTCGTTTGAGCTGAAAAGTGACTACCCTTACCTGAAACGAAGTCTTGCTTGTAGGAAGACTCTGAGCCTGGGATTTAATTCCATTTCTGCAGTAAAACACACAGCAGTGTAATCATCCGTTGATGAGTCTCTGCTTTAGAAGAAGAAGCACGCTCTTCCTTTCTAGAGTCTCTAAGACAGCAGGAAACATCAGGGTGCTGAGAACAAAAGAACGGTGTTTCCTACACATAAGGACATTATATAGTCCAACTCTACTTCTGAAACTGATACAAAGCACTGGTCCTCTAACATCCAATGCTTGTCAGTTAAGATGAGAAACGTGTGAGCATCGTGAAGGATGTAGTTCGTTTGAGCAGAAAACTGACTGCCCTTACCTGAAATGAAGTCTTGCTTGTACGAAGACATAGAGCCTGGGATTTAACTACTTTTCTGAAGGGAAACAAACAGCATAGTTTTCATCCATGGATCACACTCTGCTTTAGAGCGAGAAGCACGCTCTTGATTTCTAGAGTCTCTAATACAGCATGAAATGTGAGTGTGCTGAGAACAAAAGAACGGTGTTTCACCCCATACGGACATTATATAGTCCAACTATTCTTCTGAAACTGATACAAAGCACTGGTCCTCTAACATCCAATGCTTGTCAGGTAAGATGAGAAACGTGTCAGCATCGTGAACAATGTAGTTCGTTTGAGCAGAAATCTGACTGCCCTTACCTGAAACGAAGTCTTGCTTGTAGGAAGACTCTGAGCCTGGGATTTAATTCCATTTCTGAAGTAAAACACACAGCAGTGTAATCATCCGTTGATGAGTCTCTGCTTTAGAAGAAGAAGCACGCTCTTGCTTTCTAGTGTCTCTAAGAGAGCAGGAAACGTCAGTGTGCTGAGAACAAAAGAACGGTGTTTCCTACACATACGGACATTATATAGTCCAACTCTGCTTCTGAAACTGATACAAAGCTCTGGTCCTCTAAAATCCAATGATTGTCTGTTAAGATGAGAAACGAGTGAGCTTCGTGAATGATGTAGTTCGATTGAGCTGAAAAGTGACTGCCCTTACCTGAAACGAATTCTTGCATGTAGGAAGACACAGAGCCTGGGATTTAACTCCATTTCTGAAGGGAAACATACAGCATAGTTCTCATTCATGGATCACACTCTGCTTTAGAGCAAGAAGCACGCTCTTGCTTTCTAGATTCTCTAATACAGAAGGAAATCTGTGTGTACCCAGAACAAAAGAAAGGTGTTTCCTACACATACTGATTATATGTAGTCCAAATCTTCTTCTGAAACTGATACAATGCACTGGTCCTCTAACATCCAATGCTTGTCTGTTAAGATGAAAAACGTGTGAGCACAGTGAAGGATGTAGTTCGTTTGAGCAGAAAACTGACTGCCCTTACCTGAAACGAAGTCTTGATTGTAGGAAGACTCAGAGCCTGGGAATTAACTCCATTTATGAAGTGAAACACACAGCAGTGTTCTCATCCATTGATCACACTCTACTTTAGAACAAGAAGCATGCTTTTGCTTTCTAGAGTCTCTAAGACAGCAGGAAACGTGAGTATGATGAGACCAAAAACGGTGTTTCACACACATACGGACCATATCTATTCCAAATCTGCTTCTAAAACTGATACAAAGCACTGGTCCTCTAACATCCAATGCTTGTCTGTTAAGATGAGAAAAGTGTGAGCTTCGTGAACGATGTAGTTCGATTGAGCTGAAAAGTGATTGCCCTTACCTGAAAGGAAGTCTTGCCTGTAGGAAGACACAGAGCCTAGGATTTAACTCCATTTCTGAAGGGAAACATACAGCATAGTTCTCATTCATGGATCACACTCTGCTTTAGAACAAGAAGCACGCTCTTGCTTTCTAGAATCTCTAAGACAGAAGGAAATCTGAGTGTGCCCAGAACAAAAGAACGGTGTTTCCTACACTTACTGATTATATGTAGTCCAAATCTTCTTCTGAAACTGATACAAAGCACTGGTCCTCTAACATCCAATGCTTGTCTGTTAAGATGAGAAACGTGTGAGCTCAGTGAACGATGTAGTTCGTTTGAGCAGAAAAGTGACTGCCCTTACCTTAAACGAAGTCATGCTTGTAGGGAGACACAGAGCATGGAAAATAACCCCATTTCTGAAGTGAAACACACAGCATTATCTCATCCATTGATCACACTCTGCTTTAGAACAAGAAGCACGCTCTTGCTTTCTAGAGTCTCTAAGACAGCAGGAAACGTGAGTGTGCTGAGAACAAAAGAACGGTGTTTCCTACACATACAGACCATATCTAGTCCAACTCTGCTTCTGAAACTGATACAAAGCACTGGTCCTCTAACATCCAATGCTTGTCTGTTAAGATGAGAAACGTGTGAGCTCAGTGAACGATGTAGTTCGTTTGAGCTGAAAAGTGACTGCCCTTACCTGAAACGAAGTCTTGCTTGTAGGAAGACTCAGAGCCTGGGATTTAACTCCATTTCTGAAGGGAAACACACAGCAGTGTTCTCAACCATGCATCACACTCTGCTTTAGAGCGAGAAGCATGCTCTTGCTTTCTCTATTCTCTAAGACAGCAGGAAACGTGAGTGTGCAGAGAACAAAAGAACGGTGTTTCCTACACATACAGACATTATATTGTCCAACTCTACTTCTGAAACTGATACAAAGCACTGGTCCTCTAACATCCAATGCTTGTCAGTTAAGATGAGAAACGTGTGAGCATCGTGAAGGATGTAGTTCGTTTCAGCAGAAAACTGACTGCCCTTACCTGAAACGAAGTCTTGCTTGTACGAAGACATAGAGCCTGGGATTTAACTACTTTTCTGAAGGGAAACAAACAGCATAGTTTTCATCCATGGATCACACTCTGCTTTAGAGCGAGAAGCACGCTCTTGATTTCTAGAGTCTCTAATACAGCATGAAATGTGAGTGTGCTGAGAACAAAAGAACGGTGTTTCACCCCATACGGACATTATATAGTCCAACTCTTCTTCTGAAACTGATACAAAGCACTGGTCCTCTAACATCCAATGCTTGTCAGGTAAGATGAGAAACGTGTCAGCATCGTGAACAATGTAGTTCGTTTGAGCAGAAAACTGACTGCCCTTACCTGAAACGAAGTCTTGCTTGTAGGAAGACTCTGAGCCTGGGATTTAATTCCATTTCTGAAGTAAAACACACAGCAGTGTAATCATCCGTTGATGAGTCTCTGCTTTAGAAGAAGAAGCACGCTCTTTCTTTCTAGAGTCTATAAGACAGCAGGAAACGTCAGTGTGCTGAGAACAAAAGAACGGTGTTTCCTACACATACGGACATTATATAGTCCAACTCTGCTTCTGAAACTGATACAAAGCTCTGGTCCACTAAAATCCAATGATTGTCTGTTAAGATGAGAAACGAGTGAGCTTCGTGAATGATGTAGTTCGATTGAGCTGAAAAGTGACTGCCCTTACCTGAAACGAATTCTTGCATGTAGGAAGACACAGAGCCTGGGATTTAACTCCATTTCTGAAGGGAAACATACAGCATAGTTCTCATTCATGGATCACACTCTGCTTTAGAGCAAGAAGCACGCTCTTGCTTTCTAGATTCTCTAATACAGAAGGAAATCTGAGTGTGCCCAGAACAAAAGAAAGGTGTTTCCTACACATACTGATTATATGTAGTCCAAATCTTCTTCTGAAACTGATACAATGCACTGGTCCTCTAACATCCAATGCTTGTCTGTTAAGATGAAAAACGTATGAGCACAGTGAACGATGTAGTTCGTTTGAGCTGAAAAGTGACTGCTCTTACCTGAAACGAAGTCTTGCTTGTAGGAAGACACAGAGCCTGGGATTTAACTCCATTTCTGAAGGGAAACACACAGCATAGTTCTCATCCATGGATCACACTCTGCTTTAGAGCGAGAAACACACTCTTGCTTTCTAGAGTCTCTCAGACAGCAGGAAAGCTGAGTATTCCCAGAACAAAAGAACGGTGTTACCTACACATATGGACCATATCTAGTCCAAATCTGCTTCTGAAACTGATAAAAAGCACTGACCCTCTAACATCCAATGCTTGTCAGTTAAGATGAGAAACGTGTGAGCTCAGTGAATGATGTAGTTCGTTTGAGCTGAAAAGTGACTGCCCTTACCTGAAACAAAGTCTTGCTTGTAGGAAGACTCAGAGCCGGGGATTTAACTCCATTTCTGAAGTGAAACACACAGCATAGATCTCATCCATGGATCACACTCTGCTTTAGAGCGAGAAGCACGCACTTGCTTTCTAGCGTCTCTAAGACAGCAGGAAACGTGAGTGTGCTGGGAACAAAAGAACGGTGTTTCCTACACATACTGATTATATGTAGTCCAAATCTTCTTCTGAAACTGATACAATGCACTGGTCCTCTAACATCCAATGCTTGTCTGTTAAGATGAAAAACGTGTGAGCACAGTGAAGGATGTAGTTCGTTTGAGCAGAAAACTGACTGCCCTTACCTGAAACGAAGTCTTGATTGTAGGAAGACTCAGAGCCTGGGAATTAACTCCATTTATGAAGTGAAACACACAGCAGTGTTCTCATCCATTGATCACACTCTACTTTAGAACAAGAAGCATGCTTTTGCTTTCTAGAGTCTCTAAGACAGCAGGAAACGTGAGTATGATGAGACCAAAAACGGTGTTTCACACACATACGGACCATATCTATTCCAAATCTGCTTCTAAAACTGATACAAAGCACTGGTCCTCTAACATCCAATGCTTGTCTGTTAAGATGAGAAAAGTGTGAGCTTCGTGAACGATGTAGTTCGATTGAGCTGAAAAGTGATTGCCCTTACCTGAAAGGAAGTCTTGCCTGTAGGAAGACACAGAGCCTAGGATTTAACTCCATTTCTGAAGGGAAACATACAGCATAGTTCTCATTCATGGATCACACTCTGCTTTAGAACAAGAAGCACGCTCTTGCTTTCTAGAATCTCTAAGACAGAAGGAAATCTGAGTGTGCACAGAACAAAAGAACGGTGTTTCCTACACTTACTGATTATATGTAGTCCAAATCTTCTTCTGAAACTGATACAAAGCACTGGTCCTGTAACATCCAATGCTTGTCTGTTAAGATGAGAAACGTGTGAGCTCAGTGAACGATGTAGTTCGTTTGAGCAGAAAAGTGACTGCCCTTACCTTAAACGAAGTCATGCTTGTAGGGAGACACAGAGCATGGAAAATAACCCCATTTCTGAAGTGAAACACACAGCATTATCTCATCCATTGATCACACTCTGCTTTAGAACAAGAAGCACGCTCTTGCTTTCTAGAGTCTCTAAGACAGCAGGAAACGTGAGTGTGCTGAGAACAAAAGAACGGTGTTTCCTACACATACAGACCATATCTAGTCCAACTCTGCTTCTGAAACTGATACAAAGCACTGGTCCTCTAACATCCAATGCTTGTCTGTTAAGATGAGAAACGTGTGAGCTCAGTGAACGATGTAGTTCGTTTGAGCTGAAAAGTGACTGCCCTTACCTGAAACGAAGTCTTGCTTGTAGGAAGACTCAGAGCCTGGGATTTAACTCCATTTCTGAAGGGAAACACACAGCAGTGTTCTCAACCATGCATCACACTGTGCTTTAGAGCGAGAAGCATGCTCTTGCTTTCTCTAGTCTCTAAGACAGCAGGAAACGTGAGTGTGCAGAGAACAAAAGAACGGTGTTTCCTACACATACGGACATTATATTGTCCAACTCTACTTCTGAAACTGATACAAAGCACTGGTCCTCTAACATCCAATGCTTGTCTGTTAAGATGAGAAACGTGTGAGCATCGTGAAGGATGGAGTTCGTTTGAGCAGAAAACTGACTGCCCTTACCTGAAACGAAGTCTTGCTTGTAGGAAGACTCAGAGCCTGGGATTTAACTCCATTTCTGAAGTGAAACACACAGCTTTGTTTTCATCCATTGATCACACTCTGCTTTAGAACAAGAAGCACGCTCTTGCTTTCTAGAGTCTCTAAGACAGCAAGAAACGTGAGTTTGCTGAGAACAAAAGAACAGTGTTTCCTACACATACGGACCATGTCTAGTCCAACTCTGCTTCTGAAACTGAAACAAAGCACTGGTCCTCTAACATCCAATGCTTGTCAGTTAAGATGAGAAACGTGTGAGCTCCGTGAAAGATGTAGTTCGTTTGAGCTGAAAAGTGACTTCCTTTACCTGAAACGAAGTCTTGCTTGTAGGAAGACATAGAGCCTGGGATTAAACTCCTTTTCTGAAGGGAAACACAGAGCATTGTTTTCATCCATGGATCACACTCTGCTTTAGAGCAAGAAGCACGCTCTTGCTTTCTAAAGTCTCTAAGACAGCAGGAAACGTGAGTGTGTTGAGAACAAAAGAACGGTGTTTCCTACACATACGGACCATATCTAGTCCAACTCTGCTTTTGAAACAGATACAAAGCACTGGTCCTCTAACATCCAATGCTTGTCAGTTAAGATGAGAAACGTGTGAGCATCGTGAAGGATGTAGTTCGTTTGAGCAGAAAACTGACTGCCCTTACCTGAAATGAAGTCTTGCTTGTACGAAGACATAGAGCCTGGGATTTAACTACTTTTCTGAAGGGAAACAAACAGCATAGTTTTCATCCATGGATCACACTCTGCTTTAGAGTGAGAAGCACGCTCTTGATTTCTAGAGTCTCTAATACAGCATGAAATGTGAGTGTGCTGAGAACAAAAGAACGGTGTTTCACCCCATACGGACATTATATAGTCCAACTATTCTTCTGAAACTGATACAAAGCACTGGTCCTCTAACATCCAATGCTTGTCAGGTAAGATGAGAAACGTGTCAGCATCGTGAACAATGTAGTTCGTTTGAGCAGAAAAGTGACTGCCCTTACCTGAAACGAAGTCTTGCTTGTAGGAAGACTCTGAGCCTGGGATTTAATTCCATTTCTGAAGTAAAACACACAGCAGTGTAATCATCCGTTGATGAGTCTCTGCTTTAGAAGAAGAAGCACGCTCTTGCTTTCTAGAGTCTCTAAGAGAGCAGGAAACGTCAGTGTGCTGAGAACAAAAGAACGGTGTTTCCTACACATACGTACATTATATAGTCCAACTCTGCTTCTGAAACTGATACAAAGCTCTGGTCCTCTAAAATCCAATGACTGTCTGTTAAGATGAGAAACGAGTGAGCTTCGTGAATGATGTAGTTCGATTGAGCTGAAAAGTGACTGCCCTTACCTGAAACGAATTCTTGCATGTAGGAAGACACAGAGCCTGGGATTTAACTCCATTTCTGAAGGGAAACATACAGCATAGTTCTCATTCATGGATCACACTCTGCTTTAGAGCAAGAAGCACGCTCTTGCTTTCTAGATTCTCTACTACAGAAGGAAATCTGAGTGTGCCCAGAACAAAAGAAAGGTGTTTCCTACACATACTGATTATATGTAGTCCAAATCTTCTTCTGAAACTGATACAATGCACTGGTCCTCTAACATCCAATGCTTGTCTGTTAAGATGAAAAACGTGTGAGCACAGTGAAGGATGTAGTTCGTTTGAGCAGAAAACTGACTGCCCTTACCTGAAACGAAGTCTTGATTGTAGGAAGACTCAGAGCCTGGGAATTAACTCCATTTATGAAGTGAAACACACAGCAGTGTTCTCATCCATTGATCACACTCTACTTTAGAACAAGAAGCATGCTTTTGCTTTCTAGAGTCTCTAAGACAGCAGGAAACGTGAGTATGATGAGACCAAAAACGGTGTTTCACACACATACGGACCATATCTATTCCAAATCTGCTTCTAAAACTGATACAAAGCACTGGTCCTCTAACATCCAATGCTTGTCTGTTAAGATGAGAAAAGTGTGAGCTTCGTGAACGATGTAGTTCGATTGAGCTGAAAAGTGATTGCCATTACCTGAAACGAAGTCTTGCCTGTAGGAAGACACAGAGCCTAGGATTTAACTCCATTTCTGAAGGGAAACATACAGCATAGTTCTCATTCATGGATCACACTCTGCTTTAGAACAAGAAGCACGCTCTTGCTTTCTAGAATCTCTAAGACAGAAGGAAATCTGAGTGTGCACAGAACAAAAGAACGGTGTTTCCTACACTTACTGATTATATGTAGTCCAAATCTTCTTCTGAAACTGATACAAAGCACTGGTCCTCTAACATCCAATGCTTCTCTGTTAAGATGAGAAACGTGTGAGCTCAGTGAACGATGTAGTTCGTTTGAGCAGAAAAGTGACTGCCCTTACCTTAAACGAAGTCATGCTTGTAGGGAGACACAGAGCATGGAAAATAACCCCATTTCTGAAGTGAAACACACAGCATTATCTCATCCATTGATCACACTCTGCTTTAGAACAAGAAGCACGCTCTTGCTTTCTAGAGTCTCTAAGACAGCAGGAAACGTGAGTGTGCTGAGAACAAAAGAACGGTGTTTCCTACACATACAGACCATATCTAGTCCAACTCTGCTTCTGAAACTGATACAAAGCACTGGTCCTCTAACATCCAATGCTTGTCTGTTAAGATGAGAAACCTGTGAGCTTCGTGAAGGATGTAGTTCGTTTGAGCAGAAAACTGACTGCCCTTACCTGAAAAGAAGTCTTGCTTGTAGGAAGACTCAGAGCCTGGGATTTAAATCCATTTCTGAAGTGAAACACACAGCAGTGTTCTCTTCCATTGATCACACTCTGCTTTAGAACAAGAAGCACGCTCTTGCTTTCTAGAGTCTCTAATACAGCATGAAATCTGAGTGTGCCCAGAACAAAAGAACGGTGTTTCCTACACATAAGGACTATATGTAATCCAAATCTTCTTCTGAAACTGATAGAATTCACTGGTCCTCTAACATCCAATGCTCGTCAGTTAAGATGAGAAACGTGTGAGCATCGTGAACAATGTAGTTCGTTTGAGCTGAAAAGTAACTGCCCTTACCTGAAACGAAGTCTTGCTTGTAGGTAGACATAGAGCCTGGGATTTAACTACTTTTCTGAAGGGTACAACACAGCATAGTTTTCATCCATGGATCACACTCTGCTTTAGAGCGAGAAACACACTCTTGCTTTCTAGAGTCTCTCAGACAGCAGGAAAGCTGAGTATTCCCAGAACAAAAGAACGGTGTTACCTACACATATGGACCATATCTAGTCCAAATCTGCTTCTGAAACTGATAAAAAGCACTGACCCTCTAACATCCAATGCTTGTCAGTTAAGATGAGAAACGTGTGAGCTCAGTGAACGATGTAGTTCGTTTGAGCTGAAAAGTGACTGCCCTTACCTGAAACAAAGTCTTGCTTGTAGGAAGACTCAGAGCCTGGGATTTAACTCCATTTCTGAAGGCAAACACACAGCATAGATCTCATCCATGGATCACACTCTGCTTTATAACAAGAAGCACGATCTTGCTTTCTAGAGTCTCTAAGACAGCAGGAAACGTGAGTGTGCTGAGAACAAAAGAACGCTGTTTCCTACACATACGGACCATATCTAGTCCAACTCTGCTTCTTAAACTGATACAAAGCACTGGTCCTCTAACATCCAATGCTTGTCTGTTAAGATGAGAAACGTGTGAGCTCAGTGAACGATGTAGTTCGTTTGAGCTGAAAAGTGACTGCCCTTACCTGAAACGAAGTCTTGCTTGTAGGAAGACACAGAGACTGGGATTTAACTCCATTTCTGAAGGGAAACACACAGCATAGTTCTCATCCATGGATCACACTCTGCTTTAGAGCGAGAAGCACGCACTTGCTTTCTAGCGTCTCTAAGACAGCAGGAAACGTGAGTGTGCTGGGAACAAAAGAACGGTGTTTCCTTCACATACGGACCATATCTAGTCCAACTCTTCTTCTGAAACTGAGACAAAGCACTGGTCCTCTAATATCCAATGCTTGTCAATTAAGATGAGAAACGGGTGAGCTTCGTGAAAGATGTTGTTCGTTTGAGCAGAAAACTGACTGCCCTTACCTGAAACGAAGTCTTGCTTGTAGGAAGACTCAGAGCCTGGGATTTAACTGCATTTCTGAAGTGAAACACACAGCTTTGTTTTCATCCATTGATCACACTCTGCTTTAGAACAAGAAGCACGCTCTTGCTTTCTAGAGTCTCTAAGACAGCAAGAAACGTGAGTTTGCTGAGAACAAAAGAACAGTGTTTCCTACACATACGGACCATGTCTAGTCCAACTCTGATTCTGAAACTGAAACAAAGCACTGGTCCTCTAACAACCAATGCTTGTCAGTTAAGATGAGAAACGTGTGAGCTCCGTGAAAGATGTAGTTCGTTTGAGCTGAAAAGTGACTGCCTTTACCTGAAACGAAGTCTTGCTTGTAGGAAGACATAGAGCCTGGGATTAAACTCCTTTTCTGAAGGGAGACACAGAGCATTGTTTTCATCCATGGATCACACTCTGCTTTAGAACAAGAGCATGGTTTTGCTTTCTAGAGTCTCTAAGACAGCAGGAAACGTGAGTTTGATGAGAACAAAAGAACGGTGTTTCCTACACATACTGACCATATCTATTCCAACTCTGCTTCTGAAACTGATACAAAGCACTGGTCCTCTAACATCCAATGCTTGTCTGTTAAGATGAGAAACGTGTGAGCTCCGTGAAAGATGTAGTTCGTTTGAGCTGAAAAGTGACCGCCCTTACCTGAAACGAAGTCTTGCTTGTAGGAAGACTCTGAGCCTGGGATTTAATTCCATTTCTGAAGTAAAACACACAGCAGTGTAATCATCCGTTGATGAGTCTCTGCTTTAGAAGAAGAAGCACGCTCTTCCTTTCTAGAGTCTCTAAGACAGCAGGAAACATCAGTGTGCTGAGAACAAAAGAACGGTGTTTCCTAAGCATATGTACATTATATAGTCCAACTCTGCTTCTGAAACTGATACAAAACTCTGGTCCCCTAACATCCAATGCTTGTCTGTTAAGATGAGAAACGTGTGAGCTCCGTGAAAGATGTAGTTCGTTTGAGCTGAAAAGTGACCGCCCTTACCTGAAACGAAGTCTTGCTTGTACGAAGACATAGAGCCTGGGATTTAACTACTTTTCTGAAGGGAAACAAACAGCATAGTTTTCATCCATGGATCACACTCTGCTTTAGAGCAAGAAGCACGCTCTTGCTTTCTAAAGTCTCTAACACAGCAGGAAACGTGAGTGTGCTGAGAAAAAAAGAACTGTGTTTCCTACACATACGGACATTATATAGTCCAACTCTTCTTCTGAAACTGATACAAAGCACTGGTCCTCTAAAATCCAATGCTTGTCAGGCAAGATGAAAAACGTGTCAGCATCGTGAACGATGTAGTTGGTTTGAGCAGAAAACTGACTGCCCTTACCTGAAACGAAGTCTTGCTTGTAGGAAGACTCTGAGCCTGGGATTTAATTCCATTTCTGAAGTAAAACACACAGCAGTGTAATCATCCGTTGATGAGACTCTGCTTTAGAAGAAGAAGCACGCTCTTCCTTTCTAGAGTCTCTAAGACAGCAGGAAACATCAGGGTGCTGAGAACAAAAGAACGGTGTTTCCTAAACATATGGACATTATATAGTCCAACTCTGCTTCTGAAACTGATACAAAGCTCTGGTCCTCTAAAATCCAATGCTTGTATGTTAAGATGAGAAACGTGTGAGCTTCTGAACGATGTAGTTCAATTGAGCTGAAAAGTGACTGCCCTTACCTGAAACGAAGTCTTGCTTGTAGGATAACTCAGAGCCTGGGATTTAACTCCATTTCTGAAGGGAAACACACAGCAGAGTTCTCATCCATGGATCACACTCTGCTTTAGAGCGAGAAGCACGCTCTTGCTTTCTAGTGTCTCTAAGACAGCAGGAAACGTGAGTGTGCTGAGAACAAAAGAACAGTGTTTCCTACACATACGGACATTATATAGTCCAACTCTTCTTCTGAAACTGATACAAAGCACTGGTCCTCTAACATCCAATGCTTGTCAGTTAAGATGAGAAACGTGTGAGCATCGTGAAGGATGTAGTTCCTTTGAGCAGAAAACTGACTGCCCTTACCTGAAACGAAGTCTTGTTTGTAGGAAGACTCAGAGCCTGGGATTTAACTCCATTTCTGAAGTGAAACACACAGCAGGGTTCTCATCCATTGATCACACTCTACTTTAGAACAAGAAGCATGCTTTTGCTTTCTAGAGTCTCTAAGACAGCAGGAAACGTGAGTATGATGAGAACAAAAAACGGTGTTTCACACACATACGGACCATATCTATTCCAAATCTGCTTCTAAAACTGATACAAAGAACTGGTCCTCTAACATCCAATGCTTGTCTGTTAAGATGAGAAAAGTGTGAGCTTCGTGAACGATGTAGTTCGATTGAGCTGAAAAGTGATTGCCCTTACCTGAAACGAAGTCTTGCCTGTAGGAAGACACAGAGCCTGGGATTTAACTCCATTTCTGAAGGGAAACATACAGCATAGTTCTCATTCATGGATCACACTCTGCTTTAGAACAAGTAGCATGCTCTTGCTTTCTAGAATCTCTAAGACAGAAGGAAATCTGAGTGTGCCCAGAACAAAAGAACGGTGTTTCCTACACTTACTGATTATATGTAGTCCAAATCTTCTTCTGACACTGATACAATGCACTGGTCCTCTAACATCCAATGCTTGTCTGTTAAGATGTGAAACGTGTGAGCTCAGTGAACGATGTAGTTCGTTTGAGCAGAAAAGTGACTGCCCTTACCTTAAACAAAGTCATGCTTGTAGGGAGACACAGAGCATGTAAAATAACCCCATTTCTGAAGTGAAACACACAGCATTATCTCATCCATTGATCACACTCTGCTTTAGAGTGAGAAGCACTCTCTTGATTTCTAGAGTCTCTAATACAGCAGGAAACGTGAGTGTGCTGAGAACAAAAGAACGGTGTTTCCAACACATACGGACATTATATAGTCCAACTCTTCTTCTGAAACTGATACAAAGCACTGGTCCTCTAACATCCAATGCTTGTCAGGTAAGATGAGAAACGTGTCAGCATCGTGAACGATGTAGTTCGTTTGAGCAGAAAACTGACTGCCCTTACCTGAAACGAATTCTTGCTTGTAGGAAGACTCTGAGCCTGGGATTTAACTCCATTTCTGAAGTGAAAAACACAGCATAGTTCTCATCTATGGATTACACTCTGCTTTAGAGCAAGAAGCACACTCTTGCATTCTAGAGTCTCTAAGACACCAGGAAATCTGAGTGTGCCCAGAACAAATGAACTGTGTTTCCTACACATACGGATTATATGTAGTCCAAATCTTCTTCTGAAACTGATAGAATGCACTGGTCCTCTAACATCCAATGCTTGTCAGTTAAGAAGAGAAACATGTGAGCTCCGTGAAAGATGTAGTTCGTTTGAGCTGAAAAGTGACCGCCCTTACCTGAAACGAAGTCTTGCATGTAGGAAGACTCTGAGCCTGGGATTTAATTCCATTTCTGAAGTAAAACACACAGCAGTGTAATCATCCGTTGATGAGTCTCTGCTTTAGAAGAAGAAGCACGCTCTTCCTTTCTAGAGTCTCTAAGACAGCAGGAAACATCAGGGTGCTGAGAACAAAAGAACGGTGTTTCCTACACATACGGACATTATATAGTCCAACTCTACTTCTGAAACTGATACAAAGCACTGGTCCTCTAACATCCAATGCTTGTCAGTTAAGATGAGAAACGTGTGAGCATCGTGAAGGATGTAGTTCGTTTGAGCAGAAAACTGACTGCCCTTACCTGAAATGAAGTCTTGCTTGTACGAAGACATAGAGCCTGGGATTTAACTACTTTTCTGAAGGGAAACAAACAGCATAGTTTTCATCCATGGATCACACTCTGCTTTAGAGCGAGAAGCACGCTCTTGATTTCTAGAGTCTCTAATACAGCATGAAATGTGAGTGTGCTGAGAACAAAAGAACGGTGTTTCACCCCATACGGACATTATATAGTCCAACTATTCTTCTGAAACTGATACAAAGCACTGGTCCTCTAACATCCAATGCTTGTCAGGTAAGATGAGAAACGTGTCAGCATCGTGAACAATGTAGTTCGTTTGAGCAGAAAACTGACTGCCCTTACCTGAAACGAAGTCTTGCTTGTAGGAAGACTCTGAGCCTGGGATTTAATTCCATTTCTGAAGTAAAACACACAGCAGTGTAATCATCCGTTGATGAGTCTCTGCTTTAGAAGAAGAAGCACGCTCTTGCTTTCTAGAGTCTCTAAGACAGCAGGAAACGTCAGTGTGCTGAGAACAAAAGAAAGGTGTTTCCTACACATACGTACATTATATAGTCCAACTCTGCTTCTGAAACTGATACAAAGCTCTGGTCCTCTAAAATCCAATGATTGTCTGTTAAGATGAGAAACGAGTGAGCTTCGTGAATGATGTAGTTCGATTGAGCTGAAAAGTGACTGCCCTTACCTGAAACGAATTCTTGCATGTAGGAAGACACAGAGCCTGGGATTTAACTCCATTTCTGAAGGGAAACATACAGCATAGTTCTCATTCATGGATCACACTCTGCTTTAGAGCAAGAAGCACGCTCTTGCTTTCTAGATTCTCTACTACAGAAGGAAATCTGAGTGTGCCCAGAACAAAAGAAAGGTGTTTCCTACACATACTGATTATATGTAGTCCAAATCTTCTTCTGAAACTGATACAATGCACTGGTCCTCTAACATCCAATGCTTGTCTGTTAAGATGAAAAACGTGTGAGCACAGTGAAGGATGTAGTTCGTTTGAGCAGAAAACTGACTGCCCTTACCTGAAACGAAGTCTTGATTGTAGGAAGACTCAGAGCCTGGGAATTAACTCCATTTATGAAGTGAAACACACAGCAGTGTTCTCATCCATTGATCACACTCTACTTTAGAACAAGAAGCATGCTTTTGCTTTCTAGAGTCTCTAAGACAGCAGGAAACGTGAGTATGATGAGACCAAAAACGGTGTTTCACACACATACGGACCATATCTATTCCAAATCTGCTTCTAAAACTGATACAAAGCACTGGTCCTCTAACATCCAATGCTTGTCTGTTAAGATGAGAAAAGTGTGAGCTTCGTGAACGATGTAGTTCGATTGAGCTGAAAAGTGATTGCCCTTACCTGAAACGAAGTCTTGCCTGTAGGAAGACACAGAGCCTAGGATTTAACTCCATTTCTGAAGGGAAACATACAGCATAGTTCTCATTCATGGATCACACTCTGCTTTAGAACAAGAAGCACGCTCTTGCTTTCTAGAATCTCTAAGACAGAAGGAAATCTGAGTGTGCACAGAACAAAAGAACGGTGTTTCCTACACTTACTGATTATATGTAGTCCAAATCTTCTTCTGAAACTGATACAAAGCACTGGTCCTCTAACATCCAATGCTTCTCTGTTAAGATGAGAAACGTGTGAGCTCAGTGAACGATGTAGTTCGTTTGAGCAGAAAAGTGACTGCCCTTACCTTAAACGAAGTCATGCTTGTAGGGAGACACAGAGCATGGAAAATAACCCCATTTCTGAAGTGAAACACACAGCATTATCTCATCCATTGATCACACTCTGCTTTAGAACAAGAAGCACGCTCTTGCTTTCTAGAGTCTCTAAGACAGCAGGAATGATTACACACAGCAGTGTAATCATCCGTTGATGAGTCTCTGCTTTAGAAGAAGAAGCACGCTCTTCCTTTCTAGAGTCTCTAAGACAGCAGGAAACATCAGTGTGCTGAGAACAAAAGAACGGTGTTTCCTAAGCATATGTACATTATATAGTCCAACTCTGCTTCTGAAACTGATACAAAACTCTGGTCCCCTAACATCCAATGCTTGTCTGTTAAGATGAGAAACGTGTGAGCTCCGTGAAAGATGTAGTTCGTTTGAGCTGAAAAGTGACCGCCCTTACCTGAAACGAAGTCTTGCATGTAGGAAGACTCTGAGCCTGGGATTTAATTCCATTTCTGAAGTAAAACACACAGCAGTGTAATCATCCGTTGATGAGTCTCTGCTTTAGAAGAAGAAGCACGCTCTTCCTTTCTAGAGTCTCTAAGACAGCAGGAAACATCAGGGTGCTGAGAACAAAAGAACGGTGTTTCCTACACATACGGACATTATATAGTCCAACTCTACTTCTGAAACTGATACAAAGCACTGGTCCTCTAACATCCAATGCTTGTCAGTTAAGATGAGAAACGTGTGAGCATCGTGAAGGATGTAGTTCGTTTGAGCAGAAAACTGACTGCCCTTACCTGAAATGAAGTCTTGCTTGTACGAAGACATAGAGCCTGGGATTTAACTACTTTTCTGAAGGGAAACAAACAGCATAGTTTTCATCCATGGATCACACTCTGCTTTAGAGCGAGAAGCACGCTCTTGATTTCTAGAGTCTCTAATACAGCATGAAATGTGAGTGTGCTGAGAACAAAAGAACGGTGTTTCACCCCATACGGACATTATATAGTCCAACTATTCTTCTGAAACTGATACAAAGCACTGGTCCTCTAACATCCAATGCTTGTCAGGTAAGATGAGAAACGTGTCAGCATCGTGAACAATGTAGTTCGTTTGAGCAGAAAACTGACTGCCCTTACCTGAAACGAAGTCTTGCTTGTAGGAAGACTCTGAGCCTGGGATTTAATTCCATTTCTGAAGTAAAACACACAGCAGTGTAATCATCCGTTGATGAGTCTCTGCTTTAGAAGAAGAAGCACGCTCTTGCTTTCTAGAGTCTCTAAGACAGCAGGAAACGTCAGTGTGCTGAGAACAAAAGAACGGTGTTTCCTACACATACGTACATTATATAGTCCAACTCTGCTTCTGAAACTGATACAAAGCTCTGGTCCTCTAAAATCCAATGATTGTCTTTTAAGATGAGAAACGAGTGAGCTTCGTGAATGATGTAGTTCGATTGAGCTGAAAAGTGACTGCCCTTACCTGAAACGAATTCTTGCATGTAGGAAGACACAGAGCCTGGGATTTAACTCCATTTCTGAAGGGAAACATACAGCATAGTTCTCATTCATGGATCACACTCTGCTTTAGAGCAAGAAGCACGCTCTTGCTTTCTAGATTCTCTACTACAGAAGGAAATCTGAGTGTGCCCAGAACAAAAGAAAGGTGTTTCCTACACATACTGATTATATGTAGTCCAAATCTTCTTCTGAAACTGATACAATGCACTGGTCCTCTAACATCCAATGCTTGTCTGTTAAGATGAAAAACGTGTGAGCACAGTGAAGGATGTAGTTCGTTTGAGCAGAAAACTGACTGCCCTTACCTGAAACGAAGTCTTGATTGTAGGAAGACTCAGAGCCTGGGAATTAACTCCATTTATGAAGTGAAACACACAGCAGTGTTCTCATCCATTGATCACACTCTACTTTAGAACAAGAAGCATGCTTTTGCTTTCTAGAGTCTCTAAGACAGCAGGAAACGTGAGTATGATGAGACCAAAAACGGTGTTTCACACACATACGGACCATATCTATTCCAAATCTGCTTCTAAAACTGATACAAAGCACTGGTCCTCTAACATCCAATGCTTGTCTGTTAAGATGAGAAAAGTGTGAGCTTCGTGAACGATGTAGTTCGATTGAGCTGAAAAGTGATTGCCCTTACCTGAAACGAAGTCTTGCCTGTAGGAAGACACAGAGCCTAGGATTTAACTCCATTTCTGAAGGGAAACATACAGCATAGTTCTCATTCATGGATCACACTCTGCTTTAGAACAAGAAGCACGCTCTTGCTTTCTAGAATCTCTAAGACAGAAGGAAATCTGAGTGTGCACAGAACAAAAGAACGGTGTTTCCTACACTTACTGATTATATGTAGTCCAAATCTTCTTCTGAAACTGATACAAAGCACTGGTCCTCTAACATCCAATGCTTCTCTGTTAAGATGAGAAACGTGTGAGCTCAGTGAACGATGTAGTTCGTTTGAGCAGAAAAGTGACTGCCCTTACCTTAAACGAAGTCATGCTTGTAGGGAGACACAGAGCATGGAAAATAACCCCATTTCTGAAGTGAAACACACAGCATTATCTCATCCATTGATCACACTCTGCTTTAGAACAAGAAGCACGCTCTTGCTTTCTAGAGTCTCTAAGACAGCAGGAAACGTGAGTGTGCTGAGAACAAAAGAACGGTGTTTCCTACACATACAGACCATATCTAGTCCAACTCTGCTTCTGAAACTGATACAAAGCACTGGTCCTCTAACATCCAATGCTTGTCTGTTAAGATGAGAAACCTGTGAGCTTCGTGAAGGATGTAGTTCGTTTGAGCAGAAAACTGACTGCCCTTACCTGAAAAGAAGTCTTGCTTGTAGGAAGACTCAGAGCCTGGGATTTAAATCCATTTCTGAAGTGAAACACACAGCAGTGTTCTCTTCCATTGATCACACTCTGCTTTAGAACAAGAAGCACGCTCTTGCTTTCTAGAGTCTCTAATACAGCATGAAATCTGAGTGTGCCCAGAACAAAAGAACGGTGTTTCCTACACATAAGGACTATATGTAATCCAAATCTTCTTCTGAAACTGATAGAATTCACTGGTCCTCTAACATCCAATGCTCGTCAGTTAAGATGAGAAACGTGTGAGCATCGTGAACAATGTAGTTCGTTTGAGCTGAAAAGTAACTGCCCTTACCTGAAACGAAGTCTTGCTTGTAGGTAGACATAGAGCCTGGGATTTAACTACTTTTCTGAAGGGTACAACACAGCATAGTTTTCATCCATGGATCACACTCTGCTTTAGAGCGAGAAACACACTCTTGCTTTCTAGAGTCTCTCAGACAGCAGGAAAGCTGAGTATTCCCAGAACAAAAGAACGGTGTTACCTACACATATGGACCATATCTAGTCCAAATCTGCTTCTGAAACTGATAAAAAGCACTGACCCTCTAACATCCAATGCTTGTCAGTTAAGATGAGAAACGTGTGAGCTCAGTGAACGATGTAGTTCGTTTGAGCTGAAAAGTGACTGCCCTTACCTGAAACAAAGTCTTGCTTGTAGGAAGACTCAGAGCCTGGGATTTAACTCCATTTCTGAAGGCAAACACACAGCATAGTTCTCATCCATGGATCACACTCTGCTTTAGAGCGAGAAGCACGCACTTGCTTTCTAGCGTCTCTAAGACAGCAGGAAACGTGAGTGTGCTGGGAACAAAAGAACGGTGTTTCCTTCACATACGGACCATATCTAGTCCAACTCTTCTTCTGAAACTGAGACAAAGCACTGGTCCTCTAATATCCAATGCTTGTCAATTAAGATGAGAAACGGGTGAGCTTCGCGAAAGATGTTGTTCGTTTGAGCAGAAAACTGACTGCCCTTACCTGAAACGAAGTCTTGCTTGTAGGAAGACTCAGAGCCTGGGATTTAACTGCATTTCTGAAGTGAAACACACAGCTTTGTTTTCATCCATTGATCACACTCTGCTTTAGAACAAGAAGCACGCTCTTGCTTTCTAGAGTCTCTAAGACAGCAAGAAACGTGAGTTTGCTGAGAACAAAAGAACAGTGTTTCCTACACATACGGACCATGTCTAGTCCAACTCTGCTTCTGAAACTGAAACAAAGCACTGGTCCTCTAACAACCAATGCTTGTCAGTTAAGATGAGAAACGTGTGAGCTCCGTGAAAGATGTAGTTCATTTGAGCTGAAAAGTGACTGCCTTTACCTGAAACGAAGTCTTGCTTGTAGGAAGACATAGAGCCTGGGATTAAACTCCTTTTCTGAAGGGAGACACAGAGCATTGTTTTCATCCATGGATCACACTCTGCTTTATAGCAAGAAGCACGCTCTTGCTTTCTAAAGTCTCTAAGACAGCAGGAAACGTGAGTGTGTTGAGAACAAAAGAACGGTGTTTCCTACACATACGGACCATATCTAGTCCAACTCTGCTTTTGAAACAGATACAAAGCACTGGTTGTCTAACATCCAATGCTTGTCAGTGAAGATGAGAAACGTGTGAGCTTCGTGAACGATATAGTTCGTTTGAGCTGAAAAGTGACTGCCCTTACCTGAAACGAAGTCTTGCTTGTAGGAAGACGCAGAGCATGGGATTTAACTCCATTTCTGAAGTGAAACACAGAGCAGTGTTCTCATCCATTGATCACACTCTGCTTTAGAACAAGAGCATGGTTTTGCTTTCTAGAGTCTCTAAGACAGCAGGAAACGTGAGTTTGATGAGAACAAAAGAACGGTGTTTCCTACACATACTGACCATATCTATTCCAACTCTGCTTCTGAAACTGATACAAAGCACTGGTCCTCTAACATCCAATGCTTGTCTGTTAAGATGAGAAACGTGTGAGCTCCGTGAAAGATGTAGTTCGTTTGAGCTGAAAAGTGACCGCCCTTACCTGAAACGAAGTCTTGCTTGTAGGAAGACTCTGAGCCTGGGATTTAATTCCATTTCTGAAGTAAAACACACAGCAGTGTAATCATCCGTTGATGAGTCTCTGCTTTAGAAGAAGAAGCACGCTCTTCCTTTCTAGAGTCTCTAAGACAGCAGGAAACATCAGTGTGCTGAGAACAAAAGAACGGTGTTTCCTAAGCATATGTACATTATATAGTCCAACTCTGCTTCTGAAACTGATACAAAACTCTGGTCCCCTAACATCCAATGCTTGTCTGTTAAGATGAGAAACGTGTGAGCTCCGTGAAAGATGTAGTTCGTTTGAGCTGAAAAGTGACCGCCCTTACCTGAAACGAAGTCTTGCTTGTACGAAGACATAGAGCCTGGGATTTAACTACTTTTCTGAAGGGAAACAAACAGCATAGTTTTCATCCATGGATCACACTCTGCTTTAGAGCAAGAAGCACGCTCTTGCTTTCTAAAGTCTCTAACACAGCAGGAAACGTGAGTGTGCTGAGAAAAAAAGAACTGTGTTTCCTACACATACGGACATTATATAGTCCAACTCTTCTTCTGAAACTGATACAAAGCACTGGTCCTCTAAAATCCAATGCTTGTCAGGCAAGATGAAAAACGTGTCAGCATCGTGAACGATGTAGTTCGTTTGAGCAGAAAACTGACTGCCCTTACCTGAAACGAAGTCTTGCTTGTAGGAAGACTCTGAGCCTGGGATTTAATTCCATTTCTGAAGTAAAACACACAGCAGTGTAATCATCCGTTGATGAGACTCTGCTTTAGAAGAAGAAGCACGCTCTTCCTTTCTAGAGTCTCTAAGACAGCAGGAAACATCAGGGTGCTGAGAACAAAAGAACGGTGTTTCCTAAACATATGGACATTATATAGTCCAACTCTGCTTCTGAAACTGATACAAAGCTCTGGTCCTCTAAAATCCAATGCTTGTATGTTAAGATGAGAAACGTGTGAGCTTCTGAACGATGTAGTTCAATTGAGCTGAAAAGTGACTGCCCTTACCTGAAACGAAGTCTTGCTTGTAGGAAAACTCAGAGCCTGGGATTTAACTCCATTTCTGAAGGGAAACACACAGCAGAGTTCTCATCCATGGATCACACTCTGCTTTAGAGCGAGAAGCACGCTCTTGCTTTCTAGTGTCTCTAAGACAGCAGGAAACGTGAGTGTGCTGAGAACAAAAGAACAGTGTTTCCTACACATACGGACATTATATAGTCCAACTCTTCTTCTGAAACTGATACAAAGCACTGGTCCTCTAACATCCAATGCTTGTCAGTTAAGATGAGAAACGTGTGAGCATCGTGAAGGATGTAGTTCCTTTGAGCAGAAAACTGACTGCCCTTACCTGAAACGAAGTCTTGTTTGTAGGAAGACTCAGAGCCTGGGATTTAACTCCATTTCTGAAGTGAAACACACAGCAGGGTTCTCATCCATTGATCACACTCTACTTTAGAACAAGAAGCATGCTTTTGCTTTCTAGAGTCTCTAAGACAGCAGGAAACGTGAGTATGATGAGAACAAAAAACGGTGTTTCACACACATACGGACCATATCTATTCCAAATCTGCTTCTAAAACTGATACAAAGAACTGGTCCTCTAACATCCAATGCTTGTCTGTTAAGATGAGAAAAGTGTGAGCTTCGTGAACGATGTAGTTCGATTGAGCTGAAAAGTGATTGCCCTTACCTGAAACGAAGTCTTGCCTGTAGGAAGACACAGAGCCTGGGATTTAACTCCATTTCTGAAGGGAAACATACAGCATAGTTCTCATTCATGGATCACACTCTGCTTTAGAACAAGTAGCATGCTCTTGCTTTCTAGAATCTCTAAGACAGAAGGAAATCTGAGTGTGCCCAGAACAAAAGAACGGTGTTTCCTACACTTACTGATTATATGTAGTCCAAATCTTCTTCTGACACTGATACAATGCACTGGTCCTCTAACATCCAATGCTTGTCTGTTAAGATGTGAAACGTGTGAGCTCAGTGAACGATGTAGTTCGTTTGAGCAGAAAAGTGACTGCCCTTACCTTAAACAAAGTCATGCTTGTAGGGAGACACAGAGCATGTAAAATAACCCCATTTCTGAAGTGAAACACACAGCATTATCTCATCCATTGATCACACTCTGCTTTAGAGTGAGAAGCACTCTCTTGATTTCTAGAGTCTCTAATACAGCAGGAAACGTGAGTGTGCTGAGAACAAAAGAACGGTGTTTCCAACACATACGGACATTATATAGTCCAACTCTTCTTCTGAAACTGATACAAAGCACTGGTCCTCTAACATCCAATGCTTGTCAGGTAAGATGAGAAACGTGTCAGCATCGTGAACGATGTAGTTCGTTTGAGCAGAAAACTGACTGCCCTTACCTGAAACGAATTCTTGCTTGTAGGAAGACTCTGAGCCTGGGATTTAACTCCATTTCTGAAGTGAAAAACACAGCATAGTTCTCATCTATGGATTACACTCTGCTTTAGAGCAAGAAGCACACTCTTGCATTCTAGAGTCTCTAAGACACCAGGAAATCTGAGTGTGCCCAGAACAAATGAACTGTGTTTCCTACACATACGGATTATATGTAGTCCAAATCTTCTTCTGAAACTGATAGAATGCACTGGTCCTCTAACATCCAATGCTTGTCAGTTAAGAAGAGAAACATGTGAGCTCCGTGAAAGATGTAGTTCGTTTGAGCTGAAAAGTGACCGCCCTTACCTGAAACGAAGTCTTGCATGTAGGAAGACTCTGAGCCTGGGATTTAATTCCATTTCTGAAGTAAAACACACAGCAGTGTAATCATCCGTTGATGAGTCTCTGCTTTAGAAGAAGAAGCACGCTCTTCCTTTCTAGAGTCTCTAAGACAGCAGGAAACATCAGGGTGCTGAGAACAAAAGAACGGTGTTTCCTACACATACGGACATTATATAGTCCAACTCTACTTCTGAAACTGATACAAAGCACTGGTCCTCTAACATCCAATGCTTGTCAGTTAAGATGAGAAACGTGTGAGCATCGTGAAGGATGTAGTTCGTTTGAGCAGAAAACTGACTGCCCTTACCTGAAATGAAGTCTTGCTTGTACGAAGACATAGAGCCTGGGATTTAACTACTTTTCTGAAGGGAAACAAACAGCATAGTTTTCATCCATGGATCACACTCTGCTTTAGAGCGAGAAGCACGCTCTTGATTTCTAGAGTCTCTAATACAGCATGAAATGTGAGTGTGCTGAGAACAAAAGAACGGTGTTTCACCCCATACGGACATTATATAGTCCAACTATTCTTCTGAAACTGATACAAAGCACTGGTCCTCTAACATCCAATGCTTGTCAGGTAAGATGAGAAACGTGTCAGCATCGTGAACAATGTAGTTCGTTTGAGCAGAAAACTGACTGCCCTTACCTGAAACGAAGTCTTGCTTGTAGGAAGACTCTGAGCCTGGGATTTAATTCCATTTCTGAAGTAAAACACACAGCAGTGTAATCATCCGTTGATGAGTCTCTGCTTTAGAAGAAGAAGCACGCTCTTGCTTTCTAGAGTCTCTAAGACAGCAGGAAACGTCAGTGTGCTGAGAACAAAAGAAAGGTGTTTCCTACACATACGTACATTATATAGTCCAACTCTGCTTCTGAAACTGATACAAAGCTCTGGTCCTCTAAAATCCAATGATTGTCTGTTAAGATGAGAAACGAGTGAGCTTCGTGAATGATGTAGTTCGATTGAGCTGAAAAGTGACTGCCCTTACCTGAAACGAATTCTTGCATGTAGGAAGACACAGAGCCTGGGATTTAACTCCATTTCTGAAGGGAAACATACAGCATAGTTCTCATTCATGGATCACACTCTGCTTTAGAGCAAGAAGCACGCTCTTGCTTTCTAGATTCTCTACTACAGAAGGAAATCTGAGTGTGCCCAGAACAAAAGAAAGGTGTTTCCTACACATACTGATTATATGTAGTCCAAATCTTCTTCTGAAACTGATACAATGCACTGGTCCTCTAACATCCAATGCTTGTCTGTTAAGATGAAAAACGTGTGAGCACAGTGAAGGATGTAGTTCGTTTGAGCAGAAAACTGACTGCCCTTACCTGAAACGAAGTCTTGATTGTAGGAAGACTCAGAGCCTGGGAATTAACTCCATTTATGAAGTGAAACACACAGCAGTGTTCTCATCCATTGATCACACTCTACTTTAGAACAAGAAGCATGCTTTTGCTTTCTAGAGTCTCTAAGACAGCAGGAAACGTGAGTATGATGAGACCAAAAACGGTGTTTCACACACATACGGACCATATCTATTCCAAATCTGCTTCTAAAACTGATACAAAGCACTGGTCCTCTAACATCCAATGCTTGTCTGTTAAGATGAGAAAAGTGTGAGCTTCGTGAACGATGTAGTTCGATTGAGCTGAAAAGTGATTGCCCTTACCTGAAACGAAGTCTTGCCTGTAGGAAGACACAGAGCCTAGGATTTAACTCCATTTCTGAAGGGAAACATACAGCATAGTTCTCATTCATGGATCACACTCTGCTTTAGAACAAGAAGCACGCTCTTGCTTTCTAGAATCTCTAAGACAGAAGGAAATCTGAGTGTGCACAGAACAAAAGAACGGTGTTTCCTACACTTACTGATTATATGTAGTCCAAATCTTCTTCTGAAACTGATACAAAGCACTGGTCCTCTAACATCCAATGCTTCTCTGTTAAGATGAGAAACGTGTGAGCTCAGTGAACGATGTAGTTCGTTTGAGCAGAAAAGTGACTGCCCTTACCTTAAACGAAGTCATGCTTGTAGGGAGACACAGAGCATGGAAAATAACCCCATTTCTGAAGTGAAACACACAGCATTATCTCATCCATTGATCACACTCTGCTTTAGAACAAGAAGCACGCTCTTGCTTTCTAGAGTCTCTAAGACAGCAGGAATGATTACACACAGCAGTGTAATCATCCGTTGATGAGTCTCTGCTTTAGAAGAAGAAGCACGCTCTTCCTTTCTAGAGTCTCTAAGACAGCAGGAAACATCAGTGTGCTGAGAACAAAAGAACGGTGTTTCCTAAGCATATGTACATTATATAGTCCAACTCTGCTTCTGAAACTGATACAAAACTCTGGTCCCCTAACATCCAATGCTTGTCTGTTAAGATGAGAAACGTGTGAGCTCCGTGAAAGATGTAGTTCGTTTGAGCTGAAAAGTGACCGCCCTTACCTGAAACGAAGTCTTGCATGTAGGAAGACTCTGAGCCTGGGATTTAATTCCATTTCTGAAGTAAAACACACAGCAGTGTAATCATCCGTTGATGAGTCTCTGCTTTAGAAGAAGAAGCACGCTCTTCCTTTCTAGAGTCTCTAAGACAGCAGGAAACATCAGGGTGCTGAGAACAAAAGAACGGTGTTTCCTACACATACGGACATTATATAGTCCAACTCTACTTCTGAAACTGATACAAAGCACTGGTCCTCTAACATCCAATGCTTGTCAGTTAAGATGAGAAACGTGTGAGCATCGTGAAGGATGTAGTTCGTTTGAGCAGAAAACTGACTGCCCTTACCTGAAATGAAGTCTTGCTTGTACGAAGACATAGAGCCTGGGATTTAACTACTTTTCTGAAGGGAAACAAACAGCATAGTTTTCATCCATGGATCACACTCTGCTTTAGAGCGAGAAGCACGCTCTTGATTTCTAGAGTCTCTAATACAGCATGAAATGTGAGTGTGCTGAGAACAAAAGAACGGTGTTTCACCCCATACGGACATTATATAGTCCAACTATTCTTCTGAAACTGATACAAAGCACTGGTCCTCTAACATCCAATGCTTGTCAGGTAAGATGAGAAACGTGTCAGCATCGTGAACAATGTAGTTCGTTTGAGCAGAAAACTGACTGCCCTTACCTGAAACGAAGTCTTGCTTGTAGGAAGACTCTGAGCCTGGGATTTAATTCCATTTCTGAAGTAAAACACACAGCAGTGTAATCATCCGTTGATGAGTCTCTGCTTTAGAAGAAGAAGCACGCTCTTGCTTTCTAGAGTCTCTAAGACAGCAGGAAACGTCAGTGTGCTGAGAACAAAAGAACGGTGTTTCCTACACATACGTACATTATATAGTCCAACTCTGCTTCTGAAACTGATACAAAGCTCTGGTCCTCTAAAATCCAATGATTGTCTGTTAAGATGAGAAACGAGTGAGCTTCGTGAATGATGTAGTTCGATTGAGCTGAAAAGTGACTGCCCTTACCTGAAACGAATTCTTGCATGTAGGAAGACACAGAGCCTGGGATTTAACTCCATTTCTGAAGGGAAACATACAGCATAGTTCTCATTCATGGATCACACTCTGCTTTAGAGCAAGAAGCACGCTCTTGCTTTCTAGATTCTCTACTACAGAAGGAAATCTGAGTGTGCCCAGAACAAAAGAAAGGTGTTTCCTACACATACTGATTATATGTAGTCCAAATCTTCTTCTGAAACTGATACAATGCACTGGTCCTCTAACATCCAATGCTTGTCTGTTAAGATGAAAAACGTGTGAGCACAGTGAAGGATGTAGTTCGTTTGAGCAGAAAACTGACTGCCCTTACCTGAAACGAAGTCTTGATTGTAGGAAGACTCAGAGCCTGGGAATTAACTCCATTTATGAAGTGAAACACACAGCAGTGTTCTCATCCATTGATCACACTCTACTTTAGAACAAGAAGCATGCTTTTGCTTTCTAGAGTCTCTAAGACAGCAGGAAACGTGAGTATGATGAGACCAAAAACGGTGTTTCACACACATACGGACCATATCTATTCCAAATCTGCTTCTAAAACTGATACAAAGCACTGGTCCTCTAACATCCAATGCTTGTCTGTTAAGATGAGAAAAGTGTGAGCTTCGTGAACGATGTAGTTCGATTGAGCTGAAAAGTGATTGCCCTTACCTGAAACGAAGTCTTGCCTGTAGGAAGACACAGAGCCTAGGATTTAACTCCATTTCTGAAGGGAAACATACAGCATAGTTCTCATTCATGGATCACACTCTGCTTTAGAACAAGAAGCACGCTCTTGCTTTCTAGAATCTCTAAGACAGAAGGAAATCTGAGTGTGCACAGAACAAAAGAACGGTGTTTCCTACACTTACTGATTATATGTAGTCCAAATCTTCTTCTGAAACTGATACAAAGCACTGGTCCTCTAACATCCAATGCTTCTCTGTTAAGATGAGAAACGTGTGAGCTCAGTGAACGATGTAGTTCGTTTGAGCAGAAAAGTGACTGCCCTTACCTTAAACGAAGTCATGCTTGTAGGGAGACACAGAGCATGGAAAATAACCCCATTTCTGAAGTGAAACACACAGCATTATCTCATCCATTGATCACACTCTGCTTTAGAACAAGAAGCACGCTCTTGCTTTCTAGAGTCTCTAAGACAGCAGGAAACGTGAGTGTGCTGAGAAAAAAAGAACGGTGTTTCCTACACATACAGACCATATCTAGTCCAACTCTGCTTCTGAAACTGATACAAAGCACTGGTCCTCTAACATCCAATGCTTGTCTGTTAAGATGAGAAACCTGTGAGCTTCGTGAAGGATGTAGTTCGTTTGAGCAGAAAACTGACTGCCCTTACCTGAAAAGAAGTCTTGCTTGTAGGAAGACTCAGAGCCTGGGATTTAAATCCATTTCTGAAGTGAAACACACAGCAGTGTTCTCTTCCATTGATCACACTCTGCTTTAGAACAAGAAGCACGCTCTTGCTTTCTAGAGTCTCTAATACAGCATGAAATCTGAGTGTGCCCAGAACAAAAGAACGGTGTTTCCTACACATAAGGACTATATGTAATCCAAATCTTCTTCTGAAACTGATAGAATTCACTGGTCCTCTAACATCCAATGCTCGTCAGTTAAGATGAGAAACGTGTGAGCATCGTGAACAATGTAGTTCGTTTGAGCTGAAAAGTAACTGCCCTTACCTGAAACGAAGTCTTGCTTGTAGGTAGACATAGAGCCTGGGATTTAACTACTTTTCTGAAGGGTACAACACAGCATAGTTTTCATCCATGGATCACACTCTGCTTTAGAGCGAGAAACACACTCTTGCTTTCTAGAGTCTCTCAGACAGCAGGAAAGCTGAGTATTCCCAGAACAAAAGAACGGTGTTACCTACACATATGGACCATATCTAGTCCAAATCTGCTTCTGAAACTGATAAAAAGCACTGACCCTCTAACATCCAATGCTTGTCAGTTAAGATGAGAAACGTGTGAGCTCAGTGAACGATGTAGTTCGTTTGAGCTGAAAAGTGACTGCCCTTACCTGAAACAAAGTCTTGCTTGTAGGAAGACTCAGAGCCTGGGATTTAACTCCATTTCTGAAGGCAAACACACAGCATAGTTCTCATCCATGGATCACACTCTGCTTTAGAGCGAGAAGCACGCACTTGCTTTCTAGCGTCTCTAAGACAGCAGGAAACGTGAGTGTGCTGGGAACAAAAGAACGGTGTTTCCTTCACATACGGACCATATCTAGTCCAACTCTTCTTCTGAAACTGAGACAAAGCACTGGTCCTCTAATATCCAATGCTTGTCAATTAAGATGAGAAACGGGTGAGCTTCGCGAAAGATGTTGTTCGTTTGAGCAGAAAACTGACTGCCCTTACCTGAAACGAAGTCTTGCTTGTAGGAAGACTCAGAGCCTGGGATTTAACTGCATTTCTGAAGTGAAACACACAGCTTTGTTTTCATCCATTGATCACACTCTGCTTTAGAACAAGAAGCACGCTCTTGCTTTCTAGAGTCTCTAAGACAGCAAGAAACGTGAGTTTGCTGAGAACAAAAGAACAGTGTTTCCTACACATACGGACCATGTCTAGTCCAACTCTGCTTCTGAAACTGAAACAAAGCACTGGTCCTCTAACAACCAATGCTTGTCAGTTAAGATGAGAAACGTGTGAGCTCCGTGAAAGATGTAGTTCATTTGAGCTGAAAAGTGACTGCCTTTACCTGAAACGAAGTCTTGCTTGTAGGAAGACATAGAGCCTGGGATTAAACTCCTTTTCTGAAGGGAGACACAGAGCATTGTTTTCATCCATGGATCACACTCTGCTTTATAGCAAGAAGCACGCTCTTGCTTTCTAAAGTCTCTAAGACAGCAGGAAACGTGAGTGTGTTGAGAACAAAAGAACGGTGTTTCCTACACATACGGACCATATCTAGTCCAACTCTGCTTTTGAAACAGATACAAAGCACTGGTTGTCTAACATCCAATGCTTGTCAGTGAAGATGAGAAACGTGTGAGCTTCGTGAACGATATAGTTCGTTTGAGCTGAAAAGTGACTGCCCTTACCTGAAACGAAGTCTTGCTTGTAGGAAGACGCAGAGCATGGGATTTAACTCCATTTCTGAAGTGAAACACAGAGCAGTGTTCTCATCCATTGATCACACTCTGCTTTAGAACAAGAGCATGGTTTTGCTTTCTAGAGTCTCTAAGACAGCAGGAAACGTGAGTTTGATGAGAACAAAAGAACGGTGTTTCCTACACATACTGACCATATCTATTCCAACTCTGCTTCTGAAACTGATACAAAGCACTGGTCCTCTAACATCCAATGCTTGTCTGTTAAGATGAGAAACGTGTGAGCTCCGTGAAAGATGTAGTTCGTTTGAGCTGAAAAGTGACCGCCCTTACCTGAAACGAAGTCTTGCTTGTAGGAAGACTCTGAGCCTGGGATTTAATTCCATTTCTGAAGTAAAACACACAGCAGTGTAATCATCCGTTGATGAGTCTCTGCTTTAGAAGAAGAAGCACGCTCTTCCTTTCTAGAGTCTCTAAGACAGCAGGAAACATCAGTGTGCTGAGAACAAAAGAACGGTGTTTCCTAAGCATATGTACATTATATAGTCCAACTCTGCTTCTGAAACTGATACAAAACTCTGGTCCCCTAACATCCAATGCTTGTCTGTTAAGATGAGAAACGTGTGAGCTCCGTGAAAGATGTAGTTCGTTTGAGCTGAAAAGTGACCGCCCTTACCTGAAACGAAGTCTTGCTTGTACGAAGACATAGAGCCTGGGATTTAACTACTTTTCTGAAGGGAAACAAACAGCATAGTTTTCATCCATGGATCACACTCTGCTTTAGAGCAAGAAGCACGCTCTTGCTTTCTAAAGTCTCTAACACAGCAGGAAACGTGAGTGTGCTGAGAAAAAAAGAACTGTGTTTCCTACACATACGGACATTATATAGTCCAACTCTTCTTCTGAAACTGATACAAAGCACTGGTCCTCTAAAATCCAATGCTTGTCAGGCAAGATGAAAAACGTGTCAGCATCGTGAACGATGTAGTTCGTTTGAGCAGAAAACTGACTGCCCTTACCTGAAACGAAGTCTTGCTTGTAGGAAGACTCTGAGCCTGGGATTTAATTCCATTTCTGAAGTAAAACACACAGCAGTGTAATCATCCGTTGATGAGACTCTGCTTTAGAAGAAGAAGCACGCTCTTCCTTTCTAGAGTCTCTAAGACAGCAGGAAACATCAGGGTGCTGAGAACAAAAGAACGGTGTTTCCTAAACATATGGACATTATATAGTCCAACTCTGCTTCTGAAACTGATACAAAGCTCTGGTCCTCTAAAATCCAATGCTTGTATGTTAAGATGAGAAACGTGTGAGCTTCTGAACGATGTAGTTCAATTGAGCTGAAAAGTGACTGCCCTTACCTGAAACGAAGTCTTGCTTGTAGGAAAACTCAGAGCCTGGGATTTAACTCCATTTCTGAAGGGAAACACACAGCAGAGTTCTCATCCATGGATCACACTCTGCTTTAGAGCGAGAAGCACGCTCTTGCTTTCTAGTGTCTCTAAGACAGCAGGAAACGTGAGTGTGCTGAGAACAAAAGAACAGTGTTTCCTACACATACGGACATTATATAGTCCAACTCTTCTTCTGAAACTGATACAAAGCACTGGTCCTCTAACATCCAATGCTTGTCAGTTAAGATGAGAAACGTGTGAGCATCGTGAAGGATGTAGTTCCTTTGAGCAGAAAACTGACTGCCCTTACCTGAAACGAAGTCTTGTTTGTAGGAAGACTCAGAGCCTGGGATTTAACTCCATTTCTGAAGTGAAACACACAGCAGGGTTCTCATCCATTGATCACACTCTACTTTAGAACAAGAAGCATGCTTTTGCTTTCTAGAGTCTCTAAGACAGCAGGAAACGTGAGTATGATGAGAACAAAAAACGGTGTTTCACACACATACGGACCATATCTATTCCAAATCTGCTTCTAAAACTGATACAAAGAACTGGTCCTCTAACATCCAATGCTTGTCTGTTAAGATGAGAAAAGTGTGAGCTTCGTGAACGATGTAGTTCGATTGAGCTGAAAAGTGATTGCCCTTACCTGAAACGAAGTCTTGCCTGTAGGAAGACACAGAGCCTGGGATTTAACTCCATTTCTGAAGGGAAACATACAGCATAGTTCTCATTCATGGATCACACTCTGCTTTAGAACAAGTAGCATGCTCTTGCTTTCTAGAATCTCTAAGACAGAAGGAAATCTGAGTGTGCCCAGAACAAAAGAACGGTGTTTCCTACACTTACTGATTATATGTAGTCCAAATCTTCTTCTGACACTGATACAATGCACTGGTCCTCTAACATCCAATGCTTGTCTGTTAAGATGTGAAACGTGTGAGCTCAGTGAACGATGTAGTTCGTTTGAGCAGAAAAGTGACTGCCCTTACCTTAACAAAGTCATGCTTGTAGGGAGACACAGAGCATGTAAAATAACCCCATTTCTGAAGTGAAACACACAGCATTATCTCATCCATTGATCACACTCTGCTTTAGAGTGAGAAGCACTCTCTTGATTTCTAGAGTCTCTAATACAGCAGGAAACGTGAGTGTGCTGAGAACAAAAGAACGGTGTTTCCAACACATACGGAACATATATAGTCCAACTCTTCTTCTGAAACTGATACAAAGCACTGGTCCTCTAACATCCAATGCTTGTCAGGTAAGATGAGAAACGTGTCAGCATCGTGAACGATGTAGTTCGTTTGAGCAGAAAACTGACTGCCCTTACCTGAAACGAATTCTTGCTTGTAGGAAGACTCTGAGCCTGGGATTTAACTCCATTTCTGAAGTGAAAAACACAGCATAGTTCTCATCTATGGATTACACTCTGCTTTAGAGCAAGAAGCACACTCTTGCATTCTAGAGTCTCTAAGACACCAGGAAATCTGAGTGTGCCCAGAACAAATGAACTGTGTTTCCTACACATACGGATTATATGTAGTCCAAATCTTCTTCTGAAACTGATAGAATGCACTGGTCCTCTAACATCCAATGCTTGTCAGTTAAGAAGAGAAAACATGTGAGCTCCGTGAAAGATGTAGTTCGTTTGAGCTGAAAAGTGACCGCCCTTACCTGAAACGAAGTCTTGCATGTAGGAAGACTCTGAGCCTGGGATTTAATTCCATTTCTGAAGTAAAACACACAGCAGTGTAATCATCCGTTGATGAGTCTCTGCTTTAGAAGAAGAAGCACGCTCTTCCTTTCTAGAGTCTCTAAGACAGCAGGAAACATCAGGGTGCTGAGAACAAAAGAACGGTGTTTCCTACACATACGGACATTATATAGTCCAACTCTACTTCTGAAACTGATACAAAGCACTGGTCCTCTAACATCCAATGCTTGTCAGTTAAGATGAGAAACGTGTGAGCATCGTGAAGGATGTAGTTCGTTTGAGCAGAAAACTGACTGCCCTTACCTGAAATGAAGTCTTGCTTGTACGAAGACATAGAGCCTGGGATTTAACTACTTTTCTGAAGGGAAACAAACAGCATAGTTTTCATCCATGGATCACACTCTGCTTTAGAGCGAGAAGCACGCTCTTGATTTCTAGAGTCTCTAATACAGCATGAAATGTGAGTGTGCTGAGAACAAAAAGAACGGTGTTTCACCCCATACGGACATTATATAGTCCAACTATTCTTCTGAAACTGATACAAAGCACTGGTCCTCTAACATCCAATGCTTGTCAGGTAAGATGAGAAACGTGTCAGCATCGTGAACAATGTAGTTCGTTTGAGCAGAAAACTGACTGCCCCTTACCTGAAACGAAGTCTTGCTTGTAGGAAGACTCTGAGCCTGGGATTTAATTCCATTTCTGAAGTAAAACACACAGCAGTGTAATCATCCGTTGATGAGTCTCTGCTTTAGAAGAAGAAGCACGCTCTTGCTTTCTAGAGTCTCTAAGACAGCAGGAAACGTCAGTGTGCTGAGAACAAAAGAAAGGTGTTTCCTACACATACGTACATTATATAGTCCAACTCTGCTTCTGAAACTGATACAAAGCTCTGGTCCTCTAAAATCCAATGATTGTCTGTTAAGATGAGAAACGAGTGAGCTTCGTGAATGATGTAGTTCGATTGAGCTGAAAAGTGACTGCCCTTACCTGAAACGAATTCTTGCATGTAGGAAGACACAGAGCCTGGGATTTAACTCATTTCTGAAGGGAAACATACAGCATAGTTCTCATTCATGGATCACACTCTGCTTTAGAGCAAGAAGCACGCTCTTGCTTTCTAGATTCTCTACTACAGAAGGAAATCTGAGTGTGCCCAGAACAAAAGAAAGGTGTTTCCTACACATACTGATTATATGTAGTCCAAATCTTCTTCTGAAACGGATACAATGCACTGGTCCTCTAACATCCAATGCTTGTCTGTTAAGATGAAAAACGTGTGAGCACAGTGAAGGATGTAGTTCGTTTGAGCAGAAAACTGACTGCCCTTACCTGAAACGAAGTCTTGATTGTAGGAAGACTCAGAGCCTGGGAATTAACTCCATTTATGAAGTGAAACACACAGCAGTGTTCTCATCCATTGATCACACTCTACTTTAGAACAAGAAGCATGCTTTTGCTTTCTAGAGTCTCTAAGACAGCAGGAAACGTGAGTATGATGAGACCAAAAACGGTGTTTCACACACATACGGACCATATCTATTCCAAATCTGCTTCTAAAACTGATACAAAGCACTGGTCCTCTAACATCCAATGCTTGTCTGTTAAGATGAGAAAAGTGTGAGCTTCGTGAACGATGTAGTTCGATTGAGCTGAAAAGTGATTGCCCTTACCTGAAACGAAGTCTTGCCTGTAGGAAGACACAGAGCCTAGGATTTAACTCCATTTCTGAAGGGAAACATACAGCATAGTTCTCATTCATGGATCACACTCTGCTTTAGAACAAGAAGCACGCTCTGCTTTCTAGAATCTCTTAAGACAGAAGGAAATCTGAGTGTGCACAGAACAAAAGAACGGTGTTTCCTACACTTACTGATTATATGTAGTCCAAATCTTCTTCTGAAACTGATACAAAGCACTGGTCCTCTAACATCCAATGCTTCTCTGTTAAGATGAGAAACGT